>CM022706.1:22430190-22791616 GCA_012295165.1 Asparagus setaceus
ATATTGTTATGGTCAATAAATGATCCGATGCTAATCCTGCAGCATCGTAAATACCTCACACCTGATGGTGATATTTTGAGTGATTACCTTAGTTGCAAGTATACAACATTTATCAAGTTATAGTATTTAAGATTATCGATCCCACGAGGAACGGGAAGTAGGAAGAGTTTTGTTTAAGTTTTGGTTCTCAAATTATCATGACAATTAGGAGTTATTCAAATAAAATGAAAGTGAAAATGGTGAAAGTGGTTCGTGAGAGATAAGAGAGTGGATTGTGGATTATGTGCAATAAAACGAGGAAGAAAATGAGAGTGGAGAGATTAAAAATGTGTGTGATAAAACGAGGAAGAAAATGAGAGTGGAGAGATTAAAAATGTGTGTGATAAAACGAGGAAGAAAATGAGTGTGAGGGGGTTTAAAGATGGAAGTGGTAAAGTGAAAATAAAAGAAAATGAGTGTGAGAGAAGGAGGGTGATTGTGATTTGTGTGAAAAAAAAAAGAAAAAGAAATCAAGAGAGGAGAAAGACAATTAAAGAAAAATAAACAAATGAAAAACAAGGATAAGAGGAAAATTAAGAATTTAAAGTATGGAGGATTAATTAAAGATATGAGGAATCTAGAGTAGATCCACTTAGCTTATCTCAATCTCACGAATGAGTTGGATTTGTTAGCTAGTTTCAAACAATCTCTAGGGATCCCACAAATATTAGCTCCACACTTAGAAAAGGGTAATTTCTAGAGGGTTCTAGCCTCAAGGTGAATTAAAGAAAAGAAAAATCTATTCTAGAAAGTAAATACAAGAATTAAATACATTGCATGAAAGTAAATTGCATGAAAGTAAATTGCATGAAAGTAAATCTAAGCTACAAAGCAATTAAATGAACAAGAAAGAAAATGAAAAAGAAATAAAATAGAAACCAACAACTCTCGATCTTAATCTAATCCTCCTTTGGTCCTTGGATTAGAAGAAGAGAAAGGAAATTGAAGGTGAAAAATTTCATTTATTGTGTAACAAAGTTACAATTTTGGAAGGTCTTCAATTAAGAGTAACCCTCCTCTCCAAATGGAGTTTTACAAAATATTTCACACTCAAAACCCCAGATTCACCCCTATTTATAGCCCAACGGAGTTGATGTGAACCATTGGATCAAACTTGGCCAAAAAGGAAGAGAAATCACCAATCCAACTGAACGTTGGGTCGATCGGCATTAACCTGTTAGCCAACCGTTATTAACCTGTTGGTCAACCGATTGGTTTCCAACCGAATTTGTCTTTTCTTGATTTTTCTTCACGAATTTCTCTTGGATCACTTTGGTATCTTGGGCCTTTGTTTGTCTTCAGATTTGGGCTTCAAAAATTGGTAGAAATTCAGAGAATTTGAGTCATTTGGGCTTTTATTCATTATTTCTTTATTAGCCTGCAAAATAAGATAAAAATAATTATTAGTAATATCGTTATTCATATAACATAGGTAATAAGGGTATAAAAATGTAATTAAAATGTGATAATCAACACCCGAGACAAGACTAACCCCCAAGAACAGGAGCAGCAGCATGTTAAGCCATGTCGGTTTAAAGGCGGGATGAGTGAAGCCATACACCAACTTCGGTGGCCCCAAATCATGTCGGCATCTATCCGGCTCGACTAACGTGAACCCCTCGTGTCAATCCCTCTCCAAAGCTCGGTCGATCTCACATGCCTAGGACCGACCCCTCGGCCATCTTGGGAAGTCATCCTCGTTCCCTCGAAGCCCAGGCCCTCCTCTGATTAATGACTCGAAGGACGGTACTTCTCGACCCCATACACGACAACTCGCGAAGACCTTTTGACCTCGATCCCCACACCGACAAATTATCACCATCGCATTTAATGCTACCCCAGGTCATCATTTACTTCGCCCCCAAGTCTTCAAGACACATCGGACCACGCCGAAGCAGCCATGTTGCCGTCAAGTCCCATTTAATGCTGATTAGACTCCCTCCACATGGCACGCGACATGTGTATAGGCCAGCCTGACTCAGCCACCGGCCCACGCTTCCATGAGAATGATGTCTGGCCATCCACCAACTGACACCTGTGATGCCATCCGACTCAGGAGCCTACTCAACTTCGGGACAAGTGACCAATGTACCCCCGGTTCAAGCTATATAAAGAAAAACTATTCCCAAGCATAGGTAAGTCTTTTTCTCATCTAAGAGCAGCATTTTCTATTCGAGGGATCAAGGATCCTCCATTAAAAACATCAACTAACTTGATCGTCGGAGGTACAACCGGGGAACCAGACCCCGCCCTCTTACGGTTATGTTATTGTGTAGAATCTTGCAGCCGCATTTTTTCCAGACATACGGAGAAAGATAGCGAGCTCCGCTGTATCGAATCAAACACCGCGAAGACTAATTGACTGTGTGGTCAAAACCATCAATATATATATATATATATATATATATATATATATATATATATATATATATATATATATATATATATATATATATATATATATATATATATATATATATATATATATATATATATATATATATATATATATATATATATATATATATATATATATATATGGAAAATATGTACCTAAGGAGCCAAATTTTAGATTGAATCTAAGGATGCTCTCAACGCATGGATTGGGCTATTCCAATAGATGATCCACTCCATTCATCATGATCTAAATATTTTAAAACGTCTATAAAAAAAATCATGATGTTTCAATACTTCTAACACATATTTTTCATTATCACTTCAGTCATATTGTCATAAAACCGTTAATTTTACAATCACTTGATGCATGAGTAACTACAACCCAATAGACCTAATTTTTTATTTAAAATGAACGGAGTGGATCAAGTAAATTGATTGCATATAATGTAATTTTAAAGGTGCATCCTTAGAGACAACCTAAGGAGCCTCATTAGGGACATATTTCTATATATATATATATATATATATATATATATATATATATATATATATATATATATATATATACATATATATATATATATATATATATATATATATATATATATATATATATATATATATATATATATATATATATATGTGTGTGTGTAAAAGGTGTGTGTGTGTGCGGGTGTGTAAGGTAGGTGATGTGATAGCATACCATTTTGCTAAATGAGCTACTGAGATAGAGTGGTGAGGTCATGGCACCCAATGTATTGCTTGGTGAAACCATGGCATGTTATTTTTGTTAGTCGTTTAGAAAATGGCATGCCTCATATACATTATTTCTATATATATATATATATATATATATATATATATATATATATATATATATATATATATATATATATATATATATATAAGAATGAGAATATGGTGGCAGCTCATTTAGTAAAATGGGCTACCACCCACTTACATCAACCCCACTCATCACATGTGATGTGATGGGTGAAAACTCCCCTATTATTTAAAATAGACATACTTTTATATCATTATTTTCATATATATATATATATATATATATATATATATATATATATATATATATATATATATATATATATATATATATATATATATATATATATATATATATATATATATATATATATATATATATATATATATATATATATAGAGAGAGAGAGAGAAGTAAGGCTCTATGTTTAAGTTCATGTGAATAGTGGTCTTGACTTTTTAATCTCTCATCTTGTCTTGAGTGTATTCATCCTCCATGCTTTATATCTTTCCTGAATCCCAAGCTTTAATTATGGTCTCTGTCTCATTTCTCTCTCTCTCTCTCTATCTCTCTCTATATATATATATATATATATATATATATATATATATATATATATATATATATATATATATATATATATATATATATATATATATATATATATATATATATATATATATATATATATATATATATATATATATATATATATATATATATATATATATATATATATATATGAGTTTGATCAAATGAGAACTCATCACAAATATAAGATCTAAGAATCAAATCTCCACCCTTAGATCTTTAAAATCTGTCTTTAATCTAATGATATACTTCTATTAAATTTAAAAGGGTAAAAGGTAAAAGCATAGATCTACCTTCCTCAGATCTCTCTCTCTCTCTCTCTCTCTCTCTCTCTCTCTCAATCAATGTCCTTTTTATAAAAATTTTTCTATATTCTATTCCTTGAGCCTTTTTGTCAGTTTCTCTCCTTTCCTTTTATCTCTTTCTTTAATTCACCTTTCGTCTCTTCTCTCATTTCCTTCATCACCGCTTCACTTTCATCCTCGCTTCTCCACGACCCGCCGCTTCACCGTCAGATACCTCCTATCCAAACGCCACCACCGACTCCGCGAGATTCTCAGAAGATAACTATTCGATTCGTGAATTAGACTATGATATTCGTAAATAAAATAACCGATCTTGCCAATAAAACATGCAGATTCTGTAAATGTCTAAGGGAGATTCTGTCAATATAACTTGCAGATTCTATAAATATCACTGAGAAATTCTGCCAATACAATTTCATGATTCTGTACAAAACACTAGGAGATTCTGTGAGTTAGACTATGAGATTCTGTAAAGATAGCCGTTTGATTCTGAGAGTTAGACTATGAAATTCTGTAAAGATAGCCGTTTGATTCTGAGAGTTAGACTATGAGATTCTGTAAATAAAACACTCAAATTCTGTCAATAAAAACTATAGATTCTGTAAATGTCTAAGTGAGATTATGTCCATAGAACATTTAGATTCTGTAAAAATCACTTAGAGATTCTGTCAATACAACATTCTGATTCTTAAAAAAATACTAAGAGATTCTGTGAGTTAGACTATGAGATTAGCCCGCCTCCTCCATCCCCGCCTTCCCTCGCCAGGCTTCCTCCTCGCCTCTCTGCCTCATTTCTTCCGCCGGTTCCTCTTCCTCATGTTTCTGCTTCCTCATCAGTAGCCCGTTCCGCCACCTCCTCGTGATCGCCCACTGCCTTTACAGACCCTTCCATCCTCCCTCCATAGCCCCCTGCCCCCGCCTCCATCCCCACCTCCTCCGCCTGAAGATTTGCCCCCTTCCCCTAACAATGAAAGCTAAAAGCTTATAAACTCGTGAGTTTTGATAGAATTAAAGTGCTAACATCTGACTTTATCCTTGATGATGAAATTTTATGTTTCACTGGAATATTTTATTGTGAGAATCTCACTTAGGAATTTACAGAATCAGTATGTTTTATGGACAAAATCTCGGTGTTTTATTTAAAGAATCTCATAGTCTAACTCACGTAATCGAATGGTTATCTTTACGTAATCTCATAGTCTAACTCACAGAATCTCGTAGTGTTTTTTAAGAATCAGAATATTGTATTGACAGAATCTCTAAATGATTTTTACAGAATCCAAATATTTTATGGACAGAATCTCACTTAGACATTTACAGAATATATAGTTTTATTGACGAATCGAGTGTTTTATTCTGATTCTCATAGTCTAACTCACGTAATCTCTTAGTATTTTGTACATAATCATGAAGTTGTATGAGAATCTCTCAGTGATATATACTGAATCTGGAAGTTATATTGACGTAATCGAATGTTTAATAGACGTAATCATTCTTCTATAGTTACAAAATCTCGGTGTTTTATTTAAAGAATCTCATAGTCTAACTCACGTAATCGAATGGTTATCTTTACGTAATCTCATAGGCTAACTCACAGAATCTTTTTGTGTTTTGTACAGAATCATGAAGTTGTATTGACAGAATCTTTAGTAATTTTTACAAAATTTCTCGGTGATATTTACATAATCTGAATGTTTTATTAATAAAATCTGTTATGTATTATAACAGAATCAAATGTATTAGTTTGCAGAATCTGCATGTCTTATTGACAGAATCAGAATGTTTAATAGACAGAATCATTCTTCTATAGTTACAAAATCTCTCGGTGATGTTTACAGAATCTGTTATGTATTATAACAGAATCTAATGTATTAGTTTATAGAATCTGAGTTTATTTAGGTGGGAGGTGGCCGGGGATTACTGTGAGGGGCTGAGAGTGGGAGGATGTGGGGGGAGGAGAAGCGGTGGGATCTTGGGACTATCGAGGAGAGCGAGGGGCCGCCGAGGCGAGGACCCGGCTGTGAAGCGGTTAAAAATACTCTCTTGGACCAATGCTCAGTCCGAGTCCAGAAAGTGAACACCCAAGGGCTAAACACTTCAGGGAGGCTCAAGCATTAATATATGGTAGGCTACAGTGAAGTTTACTTGGACATGACTGCATCCGAGCCAAAGAGGGCCTGAGTCCGAGTCAATCCTCATGTCGACCAAGTCAAAGTGAAGCTTCTAGCGAGGCTCGCCCAAAACAAGCTTTGCCCAAATAGTCCACATGGGCCACATAGCGAAGTTCACCGAAGCCTTAGCGAAGTTAGCCGAAGCCGCAACGAAGCTCACCAAGAGTATGCAGCGAGCTCACCCAGCGACAACGAGCTTCACCTAATAGCGTCCGTAGTGTCATCCATTCTAGCGAAGTTCGCTGATGGTCATTATTGACAAACCTCGCCATGATCATTATTGGCGAACCTCGCCCATGGCCGTTATTAGCGAACCTCGCCTATGACCGTTTTCAAATGCTACTTTTAAGGAGGTGGTTAATGACCACTAACTCACCCTTTTAAGGAGAGTTAAAGCCCACTAACTCACTCCATAATGCTCCCAAGCCTATAAATAGGAATGATCAACATGAAGCAAGAGGGAGGAGGGCACAAGGCGGAGGGAGGGATCTTTGTCATTGAGAAAAGAGAGAAAGAGGCTAGACAAAAAATCTCTCTCTTCATTCTCATCGATCTTCATAGATCATTATCATCAGCTAATCATTTGGCCCAATCAACGATCCTTCTGAGAAAGGATTCATTCTCCTCAGCTAGTCATCTAGCTTAATCAACAGTTCTTGTGAAAAAAGGATCTGTTAATATCTCTTCATCCAGAGAAGACTACGCTATCTTCTAAGAGATCAGAGATCATCAATCAAGCGAAAGTGTCAAGAGAAGACTGAGCTATCTTCCAAATTACTGAGCTTGTATCCACAGTAAAAGACCCATTATCTTAGTCGAACCGTCAACGGAGTACAAGATCGACGCTCCATCGGCACGTAGAAAAGAACCCCAGGAAAAAATAAATTTTCCTTTATTTCAATTGTAATTCTTTTATTGTAATCTGTATCAATTGCAATACAAAAAGAACCCGAAGCAGGATGGCGACTCCGCTGGGGACTTCCTTCTCCACCGACGAGAAGATTGTGTCGCATTCCGACACTAAGGCCTTACGGTCTTTTGCTCAATTGCTGGTCATTAAACTTGACCAAGCGAAGTTCGAGGAATTCACCTCCTCTTACCAATCATCCATGGCCACCAACAAAAGCTATCGGAGGATGTGCCACAGTGCAAACCTAGGGTTAAAATCGATCCTCGCACATGTCAAGGGGGACTTCGCCAAAGATAACTTGAGCTTCGCTGGAAGCCAAATAAACTTTGCCCAAAGCTAGACGAACCTCGCCGAAGACAGTTCCAATGGAGGCAGAGCGAACTTCGCCCAGAGCAACCCCAACTTCACCCAAAGCAAAGTGAACCACGCCAGAAGTAGTCTCAGTGTCACTGGAGATAAAATGAGCTTCGCCCTGAGTGAGATCTTAGCCACCCTCGCCCAGAGCGAGGGTCAGGACTCTCAAACATCCCTCGAATTTGGACGTCAGTCAACAACCTCTCTGGGGGTTCTCTTTAAAGCGTCTTGCGATGCTCATCATGATTCCTTAAAGGTTAACAAGCGGCGACAACGATCTCGTAAGAACAAGACTGCTTTTGACCTTGATCTCCAAGAGTTCACGGTTAACATGACCGGTGTAACCCGAGAAGATGGCGATAACCGCGTCGATCAAATACTCTCCGGCATAAGGAGCATACTTCCTGAGGCTGATGATGTCTATTGCCGCACTCAAGAGAGACGGAGGGTAGCCATCCCCTTTGACTACTCTATTTTGAGGTTGCCTGTTCAACAAACTCCTTCACAGGCTGATCATTCTTTAGCTAGCGATACCAACTCAGCCATAGCGTCAACCACAACTCCTAGCTCAAGTCAACAGCGGGAGTGGGCTGCCAACATGGCGGACAGAGAGGCCATCGACAATCTCTTTTGTCAGTTTGAGGCCCAAAAGAAGGCAACCGACGAGCGTATCGACCGACTCGAAAGTATGCTTCAACAACTGCTGCTTACTGCGAGCACTTCAAAAGAGAAGCAGCCAGTTAACATCTCTGTCAATAAGGAGTCATTACGCCAATAAGATGTCTTCTCCTCTCGATCAGAGTCTGAGACATCCAGTCCACTGAAGACGAGGTGTAAATTGAAAATGCTCAAAAGCCTTCAAAATTAGCTCTACGCTCTTACACAGAGGACCGAGCTAAGGAAGGTTGGGATCACTCGACCTTATCCCATTGAATGGGACTCTGTTCCCTATCTGATAAAGTTTAAGCTGCCAACATTACACACGTTCAATGGCAAATGTTCCCCAAACCAACACATCTACCACTTCCATCAGCAAACGGGGAATGTAGTAGGGAATGGCGCCATCAAAGCGCGACTTTTCATTGGCACCCTTCAGGGGGTAGCCTTTGACTGGTTCCAGAATTTAGCCGAAGGATCAATCAAATCCTGGGCTGACTTGGAATCACAATTCTTGACCCAATTCCACGAGGATCAATCTGATGTAACAATGGCCAGACTCCTTTCGGAGAAACAAAGAGGAGACGACTCGGTCAGAGACTACATCGAGCGGTTTCGCAATTTAAGCTTGCGTTGTCGAGACATGCCGTTGCCGATGTTGCTCCAAACATGCCGGCATAACTTTCTCAGCCGAGTGGAAGCCCACATGGGCGCTGTCAAAGCTAACTCGTGGAAAGATCTGATTGAGCAAAGTGGCGAGAAATCGTGAGATTCAATCAACATGATCCGTGGTCAAGCGACGAAGACGATGATAGTTAGACAAGTTAATCCTCTGATGATGAAAATGAGACAGGACAATCCTCCTGATCGAAGCCTCCTGTGGCTATGGCAACGCTTCTTCAGCAATGCCAACATAACTTATCACGGCTGGCAACGCTTCTTCAGCAACGCCAACCTAGCCTCTTAGGACTATGGCAATGCTTCCCCAGCAATGCCACCCTAATTTCTCAACTTTGTCTTGTCGGGTATGAGCCCTTTATTTCTTTGGTATGTCCAACAGTACAACCTCTACCGAAGCAATTAGTCGTCAAGTTTAACATCACACTTCTGACAATGGCCTTTACACCCTACATGATATCAGAAGTTAGCCCTCTGTGGGTACTCGTGATGAAGCCAGAATCTCTGAGTTCCAGGCTTGTGAAATCATTATGTCCCTGAGTTTTTCGATCTCCACGAGGACATTTACAAACAAGGTGTCCGAATCGAACGTCGCCTCAGACCACCAACAACGCATCGCAATGGAACTACAAAGGAGCAATTGTTGCAGGAGTGGGGGTAGTGCTGATCGACCCCCATGGACATGTTCTTCCTAGGGTCTACTCACTGACCGAGCCATGTTCCAACAACTTAGCCGAGTATAATGCTCTTGTAATTGGCCTACAACTCGCTCAAAACTTGGGTGTTAAATATCTTAAAGCTCACGGTGACTCCAAGCTGATCGTGAATCAGATCAAAAGGAGAATATGAGGTACGCCATGAAGACCTCATACCTTACCATAGAGCGGCCATAAAGCTCGCTCAATCTTTCGAAGGCTTCTACATCAGCTACGTAGCTCACCTCGAGAATACCCACGCAGATGCTCTGGCATCCCTTGCAGACACACTTGTCTTGGCACCCAAATCTACTAGGCGCATCACCGTGGCTAGCCATCAATTATGCTCCCCAGAGCATATTCTTGAAGCCAACGAAGTGCACATCATGCTAACCCACTTTGAAGGCAATGATTAGCAGTTCCCGATCATCGACTACGTTCTGCACGGGATTCTACCAGATAGTCCGAAGCAGGCTGTCTCCATTCAAAGAAGAGCTCCGCACTTCTTCTATGATTCTGCCACGCAGACTTTGCTCCGATGCTTATCACCAAGTGAAGCTCGAGAAGTATTAAAGCAAGCCCACGATGGTACATGTGGAGCTCATCAACCAGGTCCCAAACTTCAGGACCGATTTCGTTGTCTAGGTTACTACTGGCCGACAATGATAGCAAATGCGGTAGCATATGCTAAACGATGTCATGCGTGTCAAATCCACACTGATTTCCTACATCAACCTCCGGAAGGACTACATCTGATAGCCGCCTCATGGCCATTTGAAGCTTGGGGCACGGACATCATCGGACCGATCAGCCCACCGTCTACCAAAGGTCATCGATTCGTCCTGGCCATCACAGACTACTTCTCCAAATGGGTCGAAGCCGTTCCACTCAGAGAAGTTAAAACATCTCAAGTGATCAAATTCTTGAGATATCACGTGATATACCGATTCGGTATTCCTAGACGAATCATTCACGACAAAGGCCTGCAATTCATCAGTTGACCGTTCTTCAAATTCTGCAACACGTTCAGAATTCAAGACGTGGCTTCTACGCCATACAACCCAGCTACTAATGGTCTAGCTGAAGCTTTTAACAAAACCATTATCAAACTTCTGAAGAAGTTCGTCGCCTCCAACAAACGAGATTGGGACGAGAAACTTGGAGAGTGTTTATGGGCTTATCGAACAACAGTCCGCACTCCCACTGGCTCAACGCCATTTTCCTTGGCCTACGGATGCGAAGCCGTGATCCCTCTGAAAATTCAGGTGTCGTCATCGAGAATCACCGTCACCGAGAAGATGATAACCGAATAACATCATCAAAAGCGCCTCTAAGAACTAGAAGTGCTAGACGAGCTGAGACTTCAAGCTCAGCAAAGAATCGAGATCTACCAGTCACGGATTTTGAGAGCCTTCAATAGGAGAGTCAGAGAACGATCATTCAAAGAAGGTGACTTGGTCTTAGCCGTTCGTCAACCCATGGTCATGACGCATAAAACTAAAGGTAAATTTCAACCCAAATGGGAAGGCCCATTTGTAGTAGAGACAGTCTACTCAAATGGAGCATATCGCCTAATTGACCAAAATGACAATAGGCTCATGGCGCCAATTAACGGGAAATTTTTTAAGAAATATTACCCTTGATCCTAGCCAATTTCATATCCCCACAGAAATCCTGGTCATGTTTAAGTTTCCACATCTGAACCAGAAATATTAATCTTCCTGATCCAAAATCCAATCAAAATCCTCAGAGAGTCATCAAGTTAACACCACACCTCTGCTTGACTCCGAATATCATCACTATCATGTTAACAATACACCTCTGAACAGTGTCACCTCTAAATACATCATCATTGTCATGTTAACAATACACCTCTGAACAGTGTCAACTTCAAATATACCCCCTACTGTCATGTTAACATTACACCTCTGAACAGTACCAATTTGATCAAATCGTCATGTTAACAATACACCTCTGAACGATTTCTCATCCCAAATGATCTGACTGGTTAACACTACACCTCTGTCAGACCATTTCATCGATCGGTTAACACTACACCTCTGTCGACCTATTTTAGCAAAATTAACTGGTTAACATTACACCTCTGTCAATTCGCTCTTACCAAAAATCGATTAGTTAACATTACACTTCCATCGATTTCCTACCGTTAAGTTAACATTACACTTCCAAACGGTAGTCGTCCTTTGGACTCCTTTGAACCGACTGGTTAACATTACACCTCTGTCGGTCATTTTATTTGGCAAGTTAACATTACACCTCTGTCAAAATTCCTTAGTACTGTTATGTTAGCACTACACCTCTGAACAGTACTAATTTTACAAACCTGATACGTTAACATTGCACCTCTATCAGTTTGATTCTGTTGACTGGTTAACATTACACCTCTGTCGATCTTTCCAAACCTCCAACGGGATTATGAGGTTAAACTATTTCCTAACCTCCAATGGGATTATGAGGTTAAACTGCTTCCTAACCTCCGACTGGTATATGAGGTTAAACTGCTCCCTACACTCCAATGAGTATACGAGTATAAACTGCTTCTCCATGCACCAACGTCTTAGGAGCTTAAACTGTGTAGACTCCAACAAATACATGAGTATAAACTGTTTCCTATGCTTCAACTACACAAGAGCCTAAACTGTGGACACCATGAATCTCCCTAGCTCGGTCGAGATGATACTCCAGCTACGTATGAGTATAAAATATGGTTAAACATCCGGCTACACTCCAGCAGTTACGCCAACATCCAGCTACGCTCCAGCAGCTATGCAAATATTTGAACACGCTAGAGCAGCTTCCCTCCAAGTATGGGTTCCAAACACAGAACTGGGTGGAATCTCAACAACAAGCACTTCAAAATACAACCGAGCATTCAACCAAGATGAACTACAGCGAAGGAAGTCACGTTCAACAGTACACCTCTGGCAACCAAGTAGACAAATAAGGATAAATTTCAACCTAAGCAAGATTACTCAAGCTACGTTCAACAGTACACCTCTGGCGATTACCCAAAGTATTTCGTTCCCTGTTACAAGTCTGAATATAGGATCACGAAAACTTTAGGGGGGGTCTTGTAGACGGTTAAAAAAATACTCTCTCTTGGACCAATGCTCAGTCCCAGTCCAGGAAGTGAACACCCATGGGCTAAACACTTCAGGGAGGCTCAAGCATCAACATATGGTAGGCTACAGTGAAGTTCACTTGGACATGACTGCATCCGAGCCAAAGAGGACCTGAGTCCGAGTCAATCCTCATGTCGACCAAGTCAAAGTGAAGCTTCTAGGGAGGCTCGCCCAAAACGAGCTTTGCCCAAATAGTCCACATGGGCCACATAGCGAAGTTCACCGAAGCCTTAGTTAGCCGAAGCCGTAGCGAAGCTCACCAAAGATGTAGCGAAGCTCACCCAAGCAATAGCGAGCTTCGCCCAATAGCCCACGTCAGCCGTGTCATCCATTCTAGCGAAGTTCGCTGATGGTCATTATTGGCAAACCTCGCCATGACCATTATTGGCGAACCTCGCCCATGGCCGTTATTGGCAAACCTCGCGCATGGCCGTTATTGGCAAACCTCGCCTATGACCATTTTCAGAGCTACTTTTAAGGAGGTGGTTAATGACCACTAACTCACCCTTTTAAGGAGAGTTAAAGCCCACTAACTCACTCCATAATGCTCCCAAACCTATAAATAGGCATGATCAACATGAAGCAAGAGGGAGGAGGGCACAAGGCAGAGAGGCGGAGGAAAGATCTTTGTCTTTGAGAAAAGAAAGAGAGATTCAGAGGCTAGATAAAAGCTCATCTCTTCTCCATTCTCATCGATCTTCATAGATCATTATCATCGGCTAATCATTTGGCCCAATCAACGATCCTTCTGAGAAAGGATTCGTTCTCCTCAGTTAGTCATCTAGTTTAATAAACAGTTCTTGTGAGAAAGGATCTGTTAATATCTCTTCATTCCGAGAAGACTGCGCTATCTTCTAAGAGATCAGAGATCATCAATCAAGCGAATGTGTCAAGAGAAGACTGAGCTATCTTCCAAATCACTAAGCTTGCATCCACAGCAAAAGACCCATCATCTTAGTCGGACCGTCAACGGAGTACAAGATCGACGCTCCACCGGCACGTAGAAAAGAGCCCCAGGAAAAAATAAATTTTCCTTCATTTCAATTGTAATTCTTTTATTGTAATATATGTCAATTGCAATATAAAACCCAAAAACTGACGGGAGGAGGAGGCGGACGATATGGAGAGGAGGCGGCGAGGCACGGGACAAGGAGGAGGCGGGATGAAGGCGGGAGCGGGCAACATAGGAGGACGATGGGCACCGGGAGTGGGTAGGAGACGGAGAGAGAGATTGATTGAGAGAGAGAGAGAGAGAGAGAGAGAGAGAGAGAGAGAGAGAGAGAGAGAGAGAGATCCGAGGAAGGAGAGCTACTTAAAAATATAAACTAATAGAATATGAAAAGATTTTGAAAAAAGGGACATTGATTGAGAGAGAGAGAGAGATTGAGAGATCCGAAGGTAGACTGCTTTTACCTTTTACCCTTATTTCAGTTTCTAATGTCTTTTAATTACAATTCTGCCACCTTGATTTTAAGAATCTTATCCTTTAGTTTTGTATGATGGATGGTTGATATTGGGTTCTTAGTTCTCACATTTATTTGGGTTCTCATTGAACTGTCCATATATATATATATATATATATATATATATATATATATATATATATATATATATATATATATATATATATATATATATATATATATATATATATATATATATATATATATATATATATATATATATATATATATATATATATATGAGCTAAGTTCATATGAATAGTGGTGCACCAACTTTTTATCCACTCATCTTGCCTTGAGATTTGTGATGCACAAATCTCAAAGTGGCTCTTTATATCTTCACTGATCCCAAAGCAAGATGAGTGGTTAGAAAAGTTGGTGCACCACTATTCATTATGAACTTAAGTTCATAGAGTTTTGTTTTATATATATATATATATATATATATATATATATATATATATATATATATATATATATATATATATATATATATATATATATATATATATATATATATATATATATATATATATATATATATATATATATATATATATATATATATATATATATATATATATATATATATATATATAACATAAAAATATATTATATTATTTAAATATATTAAAATATAATATTAGTTTCCTAATATATCAATACTATGTTTAATATATAGCTGTATCAAAGCCTATTTTACGATCTATTTACCATAAGAAAGGTATAATTTTCATCCTTTAGGGATACTCCCATCTCTTTAGTCATGTTTTATTTTGTTTATGTAAACAGAGTTAAGAACCATTAATGTTTGCTTATAATTCATGTTTTTCTCATCAAACTGATAAAGGGAGTCTTGAATTGACCTTATTGAGATTTGCCGAGAATTGTCCTAGTGAGGTGGTCCGATTTGGCAATATTATTATCTTAGGCCTTGAATTGGACAAAACAATTGACAAGCAATTTTATCTCTATAAATCTAAGGTATAACCCCAATCTCTAGTCATAGATAAGAAAACTGAATTTTATGAAGAAACATAGGTTCTTTGTTACCTAGTAACATAAACAAGATATAACATAGGCTAGCAAAGTAAGGAAAAAGACAAACACATGGATTTAATCAATGACTTTGGAACTGTTATTATAAGATTGAAAAACATCTAGAGCATATAGATACAAATAAAGAGAAAAGAGCCCTGTGAAAAATAAATTTTCCTTCATTTCAATTGTAATTCTTTTATTGTAATATATGTCAATTGCAATATAAAAAAAACCCGAAAAACTGACGGCGGGGAGGAGGAGGCGGGACGCGGGGACGGCGGAGAGGAGGCGGCGAGGCACGGGGACGGCGGGGAGGAGGCGGGGATGAAGGCGGGAGCGGGGGCAGCGCTAGGGAGGCCGGCGGGGCACTGGGAGTGGGTAGGAGACGGAGAGAGAGATTGATTGAGAGAGAGAGAGAGAGAGAGAGAGAGAGAGAGAGAGAGAGAGAGAGAGAGAGATCTGAGGAAGGGAGAGCTTACGAAAAATATAAACTAATAGAATATGAAAAGATTTTTGAAAAAAGGGACATTGATTGAGAGAGAGAGAGAGAGATTGAGAGAGATCTGAGGAAGGTAGATCTGTGCTTTTTACCTTTTTACCCTTATTTCAGTTTCTAATGTCTTTTTAATTACAATTCTGCCACCTTGATTTTGGCAGAATCTTATCCTTTAGTTTTGTATGATGGATGGTTGATATTGGGTTCTTAGTTCTCACATTTATTTGGGTTCTCATTGGAACGGTCCATATATATATATATATATATATATATATATATATATATATATATATATATATATATATATATATATATATATATATATATATATATATATATATATATATATATATATATATATATATATATATATATATATATATATATATATATATATATATATATATATATATATATATAGAGGGTTTATGAACTTAAGTTCATATGAATAGTGGTGCACCAACTTTTTATCCACTCATCTTGCCTTGAGATTTGTGATGCACAAATCTCAAAGTGGCTCTTTATATCTTCACTGATCCCAAAGCAAGATGAGTGGTTAGAAAAGTTGGTGCACCACTATTCATTATGAACTTAAGTTCATAGAAGCCTTGCTCTATATATATATATATATATATATATATATATATATATATATATATATATATATATATATATATATATATATATATATATATATATATATATATATATATATATATATATATATATATATATATATATATATATATATATATATATATATATATATATATATATATATATATATATATATAACATAAAAATATATTATATTATTTAAATATATTAAAATATAATATTAGTTTCCTAATATATCAATACTATGTTTAATACCATAGCTGGTATCAAAGCCTATTTTACGATCTATTTCTCATAAGAAAGGTATAATTTTCATCCTTTAGGGGATACTCCCGATCTCTTTAGTCATGTTTTATTTTGTTTATGTAAACAGAGTTAAGAACCATTAATGTTTGCTTATAATTCATGTTTTTCTCATCAAACTGATAAAGGGAGTCTTGAATTGACCTTATTGAGATTTGCAGAGAATTGTCCTAGTGAGGTGGTCCGTATTTGGCAATATTATTATCTGTTTAGGCCTTGAATTGGACAAAACAATTGACAAGCAATTTTATCTCTATAAATCTAAGGTATAACCCCAATCTCTAGTCATAGATAAGAAAACTGAATTTTATGAAGAAACATAGGTTCTTTGTTACCTAGTAACATAAACAAGATATAACATAGGCTAGCAAAGTAAGGAAAAAGACAAACACATGGATTTAATCAATGACTTTGGAAGCTGTTATTATAAGATTGAAAAACATCTAGAGCATATAGATACAAATAAAGAGAAAATACCAGCAGAACATATAGCTAAAATGCTAAACTATATATCGATAATGCTCTACAATTACTAGAAGAGAAAACTAGTTTAAATATTTTAAATGAAGAGATGTTTGTAACATTAAAACAAATAAATAAAAATTAGAAGCAATTGAAGAATTTGATAAAACTTACTGAAAGGTAAATCAACAATTAGAGAAGAAACCACATAAAATAAATGATAAATCTAACAAAGAATCAACACCTTATATTGGTCAAATATGTTAAAAGTAGATGAAAAGAAAAAGAATATATAACTATAAGAAAATTAAATGAAGAATATCTAGAATCTAAATTACCAAAAGCAGATAGATATTGAAAAAATACACGTTATCATAGAAGTAGAAAATAATGAAAATGAAAAGTTTGAGGAAATTAAAGAAAAAATAGACGACTTAAAGTATAAACATGTAGAATCGACAGGATGATAAATACATAAATGAAATTCTATCTTTAAAAAGAAAACATAAAAAACTATTTAAAAATATAATTACATGATAGAAAATAGTGATTCAGATGACACAAAGTTCAGTGATAGTAGCATACATCCAATCAAAATGAAATCTAAAGAAGAATTATTTAAACAAGCAAAAATAAATTGGATCGAAAGAATAAAAATGATAAAATAAAAAAGAATATGAAGTGTAGGATAGGTAATAAAAAAGAATATGAAGTCAGGGATAGGTGTTATATCGAAAAATATTAGTAGCATTTAATAATTATAACAAAATGAAAATATAACAGAATTTAATTATAATGAATACATGATAAAGTATCTTAAAGAAGATATAGTTGATGATCATGCTATAGAAGAAAAGGACCAAAAACATTCTTAAACATTATAAAACAAATGTATAATGTTATTATAAAAGAAATAAAAACGACACAAGGAGCTACAAGTCAACAATTGGGAATAGGAGAAACTTCTCAATATAGAGAAGAAACTATGAATGAGCAGGAATCGCAACCACCTACTGAAAATAATACATAAACTTTAGAGTCTTTAGAGTTAGATGATTTTTTAATATAACAAACATGCAAAAATATGTCAATGTTATGACATCAAAAATAAAAATAAAAATGAAGACACTGTAATTCTAGAAGAAATTCTAAGTCGAGATTAGATTCATTACATATCTAGTAAATTTAGACCCGAGTTAAATATAGATAAAAAATAAATATTTAATGGATTGGTCCCAAAATGTAAGTGGAATAGCTAAAAATTCTCATAGGACACAATAGAAACTATAAATTATATAAGTTCTTTATTAAGAGGACATATAGCACAATGGTTAAAAGGATTTGAAGGAACAACAGAAGGTAAAAACATTATAGAGGAAATAAAATCGAAATGAGTAACGCTAAAGCAATAGCTAGATTTGGAAAATTGTTATTAATTCATTATATGGGAGTAATAGATGAACATGATGAAAATGAAATTTCTAAGCATAAAGGAATATTATATAAAGTCATTTTTAGTAACATTGCGAATTAGAAAAATACAAAAACTTTTTGAAGAACATTATTATAGCTTACCAAATGGCATTAAAGGAAGATATCTAGAAACTTATTACCATAAGTTCCCTCACCAATAAATGAAAAATTATTAATAGGATACCCAAGTTATTTAAATACCATAATGACTAAAAATAGAAATATAAAACACGATTTACCTCATTGAGTAGCGTATGTTTATAAATGTATTAACGATTATTGCATCAAAAGAAGAATACAAGACACAGTAATGCGACAAACAAGCCATGGAATTAAAGAAAATTGTAAAAAGTTAATTCCTCAATACGAGTTTCCAGAGCGCAGCAAGCGTGTTGGAAAACCTACTATATGACGTAGCCAACAACGACCCACTACAAGAGCAACCTATAAGAGTAGACAACCTAGAACACAATATCAAAAGTCAAAAATACTAAAAAACCAAGATCCTTTGCATATAGATGAACTAAAGAAGGAGTAAAGAGGTATAAATATAAAAACCAAAAGGATTTCTTCCAAAAGAAAATATGTAACTAGAAGAAAAGATAAAAAAGGAATGTACAAGTTTTAAATGCGGCGTAAAGGACACTTTGCTAATGAATGTTATAGTAATAAAAGGGTTAATGTAATATTACATGAGCTAAATGAATATGAAGTTTTATCGGGATCAGAAATAAGTGAAAGTATAGATATAAATGAAATAGAATAAAATGCCTATGAGACTTACTAATAGGAACAACCTTTTAAAACAATTTGAACCATACATGTTCAATAAAACAACATTAAAGTTTAATAATAATAAAAGTATTCAATGCCTAACAGAATAAAATGAAATATTTACCAAATTATCTTAATATCTATACTAAAATAAGAAGTCTTAATCAATCTAGAAAATTATGATCCTACAATATATATGCTCTTGTTGACACAGAGCTCAAACTAGTATTATACATCCCCATATGTATCCAAAGAAATATTATAAACAAATACAAACAAAAATTTTATGGGCATAACTTCAAGAACTAATTGTAATCAAATCATAGAAAATATGACTGTTAAAATATTTGATGTTAAAACAAAACATATAAAAAGATAACCATAAATCCAGTTCATGTAGTAGAAAAATCAATGGTAGATTTTTATCATTGGAATGGATACACTAAATGAATATGAACCTCTAATTATATGGTAAAATATTGTAGAAATAAAAGATATAACAACAGTAAAATTAAAAATAACATATGTTTAATGGACATAGGAACACCCATATATAAAGAGCTTTCCTTAAAATTTAAAATGCTAAAGAAACCAATAAACAATGGATTATAAGATATATAAATTCTATGAATGAATTATATTCAGAAAATCCTTTAAAAGAATTTAATAGAAGTCCTAGATACATGTCTATAAAATTAAAGAAAAATACCAGATTCTTTAGAATGAAACCTTTAGTCTATAATGAACAAGACATTTTAGAATATAAAAACAAGTCTTAGAATGGGAAAATTTAGGATTAAGTAAGTCAAGCTACATCTGAATATATGTCTACTAGTTTTGTAATAAGAAATCATGTAGAAGAAGTTAGGGGAAGGTAGAATAGTAATAATCTATAAAAGGTTAAATGCTATTACAGAATTTGATGGATTTTTATCCCATGTATAGAATTGTTAATGCATAAAATACAAAATAACAAATACTTTAGTAAATTTGATGCCAAATCAGGATTTTTGTAAAAGAAGTTAAGAGATAAATTATCAAAACAATTAACACTTTCAATACCTCTAATGGTCGCTATCGTGGAATGTTATGCCTTTTGATCTAAAAAATCCTCCTCGGGTATTTCAAAATTGATGAATTCTATATTTGGTGATTTATCCCATGTCCTAATCTATATAGATGACATTTTAGTTATGTCAAAAACTTTTGAACAACATCAAAACACTTAAAAATATTAGTAAGAGAAAGGCTTTTACAACATGACATAATTTTAGGAAAAAGAAAAATTATTATAGCTAAACAAGAAATCAATTTTAGGAAGAAAAATAATTAAGGGAAAATTAGAAATGCAAGATCATATAATAAAGCAATTTAAAAGCTTTCCAAATAAAACCTAAAAAATCTACAAGCTTTCATAGGAATATTAAAATATGGGAGAAAATATTTTCAAAATTTATCTAAATTAATTGATCCATTAATTCAAAAACTAAATAAAATAGCAAAAAATATAAAAAGAAAATGATAAACCTATATCTAGATGGGACACGGATAAAATAAATATAGAGTTAACAAAACTAGAAAAAGATCCAAGAATAAAATAAAGTAGCTAGTGATAAATATCTCTAAGGTAGCTATACCTAAACCAAAAGATGATTTATATGTGTTACTGATGCCTCAGTTATTTTTGGGAGGGATAGTTACAATTGAAAACAAGAATGACATGTGTGGATATGCCTCCGCAAATTTAAAAAGCGTAAATAAATTATATGATATTTGAAAAAGAATTTATAGCATTAAAATGAACTTTAGAAACATTTAGATACTATTTATTATCAAGAACCTTTACGGTACATGTAGACAACAAGGGCCTTTATGAAGTTCTCAAAAATAAAAATTCATAATATAATGAGAATGCTAGAAGAATAAGATGGTTATTAGAATTAGAAGTCTACCATTATGAAATAAAATTTAGACTATGATGCAAGAATGAAATTGTCGACCACTTATCAAGACCAACATGGAAAGAAATATAACTTACTCAAGTGATAGTAATCTAAAGTTAATAAAGATAGCGAGAAAAAATAAATATTGCTTTTAGTTAAAGAATATACAATAATTCCCTACAATAGATATACAAAAGTAAAAATATGTATAAAATTTAGATTAACTAATAATTGGCAATTTTAATAGAAGCTCGCATATGTTTATTAGTAAGAAAGATAAATATCTTAGAGCGTTCTTATGGATTAAATGATATTGAAGTTGAATTACATGTTATAAATCAAAGTGATAAAACGATACATGTTAAGAAGGGAGACATATTGGCAATTTTTAACTCCACACAAGATTCCTGATATACAGGTAACTGAAGATGAATGATAAAGACAAAAGACCCATGGATGGATTTATCCCGATAAAAGAAAGAAGAACCACATGACAACCTTTTATAAGATCAGATTTTGTAGAACATAATACAAGAAGCTACTTTCAACCAAGTATTTATTCAGCAGCTAAAAGCTTTGCCCAAGTCACAGGCTACAATCAAACTATGGGAAACAATTCAAATTACAGGCCACGTCTTATAAGAAATTTATTATTACAAGAAGCACAGATAAATGTAGACCTAACCAACTCCTTTAATGTCAAAGCATTTGAAGAATTATTTAGATCATCTGCACCATGGAGAGATCCGGGAATTACAGGTGCTGCGCTACAAGGCTTCATTCAATGATATATGGTTGACTGTTGGGAACTTCCAGAGTTATAAACTCAGAAATGCTATAAATGGCCTGGGTTTAAAAGTAAAAAAATAGAGGAAGAAAATTTATAGTTACAAAGAAAATTTATTGATGATGAGAATAAAATGGAAGAATTTAAAAGAAGAATCCAAGACTATGTACAAGAAAAAAGTGAAGCTATAAAAGAGGCGGATTTCTGGCAGTTTATCGAAAAATTTAATATATGGACACTGGAATAAGATCGGAATACAGGAAATGGATGATAAAAGAACTTATGATTCCAAGTCCATACCACACCTCACATTTTATTATCAAGAATGTGAGCCTAAAGAAGAAGTTAGTACAGGAGCAGCATATCATATAGAAAGAGGAACGGTCCGTAAAATCATGCTTGACAGAACATAATATAATCAGTTTAAATACTTTACCAGAATGATAAGGAACATTATTCAAGGAATGAACCCACTTATTAAAGGAATTGAAATTGATATAGCGGCTTTATATCCGATCCAATTAGAAGCGAAATTTGTCCTTTTTCGAGATTTGGTTCATGCAAAACCTACTATGGAAGAATCAAGAACTCGCACCTTTAAAGAAGAAGAATTAACAATATGATAGAATATTTAGAGGCTAAGAGACGACCTTATATAAAGAAGACTATTAGTGCGATGATATAAGGACAAGAGTTCTTACGGAATAAATACAGTTCATGATCTTCAAGAAGATTGACCCCGATTGAAGAATTATTATTCAAAGTGCATCAAAAGCTCCTTGAAAAATTACAATATGAGGAACCATATCTACCGATCTTTTGCATCGACTTAACTACTCTAATGGATAACTATGATCCTCGCTTATTTCAAAATGATGGTGTGTCTACGGAGATGAATAAAATGGTAGACACAATAATTTAGCTTTTAAAGCTACTTTTGAGTTAGCTTATCTTTTATAAATGGCGCACATCTTTTGTAAAGTTACTTTTGAGTCAACTTATCTTTAGTAAATAGAGACAAAATGAGTCAGGTTATCTTTGTAAAGTTGTCGAGAAGAGTCTCAGAATGAGATAGTCTAGAAGAGTCAGATAGTCCGAAGAGTATGTAACCTCTATATATAGAGGAAAGCTTTATGAATGAAGGCAGTTGTGAACAACCATATTTTCTCTTAATATCTCTCGACATCTTGAGTTATTCCTCCTCTTAAAACTCTTTCAAAAGTTTGAATAATATATTATATAATATATTAAACAAATTTAACATGTTATAATCATATATAATATATATTATTAATGTTTGAATAATATATTATATAATATATATTAAATAATATAAAGTAATATTATAATAATATAATATTAATATTATAACTACCACAATATTGACTATATTTAAGACTATTATTTAATATAATCAAGTGTCATAGAAAATAATAAATTTTTATATAAATTAAAATATTTTATATAATAGAATTATTATCATATTAAATTTTATTATAATATAATTAATATATTATTATATTAAATATATAAACACTAAATTATAATACAATATTTAATATCATAAAAATACTATATATTATATATGATTATAATATATTAGAATATTTAATATTATCATAATATTATTATATTATAATATTATCTATATATAATAATAATAATAATATATCTATTATTATAATATATTATAATATTATTTATTAATGAAATAATAATTAATTAATTAACTATGTAATTAATAATATTAATCACTTTATAATAAGAAAATATTTAACTAAGTACAGGTAATAGGGTATTTATGTCTTTGGCAAGAATAATTAAATATAGTGATATAAATATAATAAAACATAAAAATGTATTATATTTGTTGCATAATATAATATAATATAATATAATACTAAATTATATTATGATATTTAAATATATTACAATATAATATTAGTTTCCTAATATTTCAATACTATATTTAATACCATTAATTAGTAATACATATAACATTATAATAATTATATTTGTTACATAACATAATATAATATAATATAATATAATATAATATAATATAGTATTTATTACAATAAGACATATAACATTATAATAATTATATTTGTTACATAACATAATATAATATAATATAATATAATATAATATAATATAATATAATATAATATAATATAATATAATATAATATAATATAATATAATATAATATAATATAATATAATATAATATAATATAATATAATATAATATAATATAATATAATATTTTACAAAATATAATATAATATAATATAATATAATATAATATAATATAGTATTTATTACAATAAGACATATAACATTATAATAATTATATTTGTTACATAACATAATATAATATAATATTTTACAAAATATAATATAATATAATATAATATAATATAATATAATATAATATAATATAATATAATATAATATTTTACAAAATATAATATAATATAATATAATATTTTACAAAATATAATATAATATAATATAGTATTTATTACAATAAGACATATAACATTATAATAATTATATTTGTTACATAACATAATATAATATAATATAATATAATATAATATAATATAGTATTTATTACAATAAGACATATAACATTATAATAGTTTTATCATTTTGATTTATATAGTTTTATCACATTCTTGATAATAAAATGTAAGGTATGGTATGGACATGGAATCATAAGAACATTGTCTTGCTTTCTTGAGGGAAGATAAAGCTAATTTATCACTTTCACCGATAAACTGATTTATCTCTCGAGGTAACTTTTCAAGTTCTTTTATTATCCATTTCCTATTTCCAATCTTCTTTCCAGTGTCATATATTAAATTTTTCGATAAACCGCCAAGTCCGCCTCTTTTATAGCTTAGCATTTTTCTTGTACAATCTTGAATTCTTCTTTTAAATTTTTCATTTTATTTTCATCATCAATAACTTTTATTTGTAATTGTAAATTTATTTGTAATTGTAAATTTATTTGTAATTGTAAATTTATTTGTAATTGTAAATTTATTTGTAATTGTAAATTTATTTGTAATTGTAAATTTATTTGTAATTGTAAATTTATTTGTAATTGTAAATTTATTTGTAATTGTAAATTTATTTGTAATTGTAAATTTATTTGTAATTGTAAATTTATTTGTAATTGTAAATTTATTTGTAATTGTAAATTTATTTGTAATTGTAAATTTTCTTCTCCTAATTATTTTACTTTTAAACCAGTGCCATTTATAGCATTTTTAAGTTTATAACTCGAAGTTCCCAACGATTGACCATATATCATCAAGTCTTGTAGCATCATTTGTATTTCACGAATATCTCCATGGTGCAGATGATCTAAATAATTCTTCAAATGATTTAACATTAAAGGAGTTGGTTAGGTCTACATTTATTTCTTCTTGTAATAATAAATTTCTTATAAGATGTGGCCTGAATTTGAGTTGTTTCCATAGTTTGATTGTAGCTCGTGACTTGGGCAAAGCTTCGAAATGAATAAATATTTGGTTGAAAGTAGCTTCTTGTATTTTGTTCTACAAAATCTAATCTTATAAAAGGTTGTCTTGTAGTTCTTCTTTCTTTCATCGGGATAAATCCATCCATGGGTCTTTTGCCTTTATCACTCATCTTCGTTACTTGTCTATCGGGAATCTTGTATGGTCAAAATTGCCAATATGTCTCCTTTTGAACATATATAGTTTTATCACATTCTTGATAATAAAATGTAAGGTATGGTATGGACATGGAATCATAAGAACATTGTCTTGCTTTCTTGAGGGAAGATAAAGCTAATTTATCACTTTCACCGATAAACTGATTTATCTCGAGGTAACTTTTCAAGTTCTTTTATTATCCATTTCCTATTTCCAATCTTCTTTCCAGTGTCATATATTAAATTTTTCGATAAACCGCCAAGTCCGCCTCTTTTATAGCTTCGCATTTTTCTTGTACAATCTTGAATTCTTCTTTTAAATTTTTCATTTTATTTTCATCATCAATAACTTTTATTTGTAATTGTAAATTTATTTGTAATTGTAAATTTTCTTCTCCTAATTATTTTACTTTTAAACCCGTGCCATTTATAGCATTTTTAAGTTTATAACTCGAAGTTCCCAACGATTGACCATATATCATCAAGTCTTGTAGCGCATCATTTGTATTTCACGAATATCTCCATGGTGCGATGATCTAAATAATTCTTCAAATGATTTAACATTAAAGGAGTTGGTTAGGTCTACATTTATTTGCGCTTCTTGTAATAATAAATTTCTTATAAGATGTGGCTGGAATTTGAGTTGTTTCCCATAGTTTGATTGTAGCCTGTGACTTGGGCAAAGCTTCGAGTTGCTGAATAAATATTTGGTTGAAAGTAGCTTCTTGTATTTTGTTCTACAAAATCTAATCTTATAAAAGGTTGTCTTGTAGTTCTTCTTTCTTTCATCGGGATAAATCCATCCATGGGTCTTTTGCCTTTATCACTCATCTTCGCCACTTGTCTATCGGGAATCTTGTATGGTCAAAATTGCCAATATGTCTCCTTTTGAACATATATAGTTTTATCACTTTGATTTATAACATGTAATTCAACTTCAGTATCATTTAATCCATAAGAATGTTCTAAGATATTTATCTTTCTTGCTAATAAGAATATGGGAGCTTCTACTAAAATTGCCAATTATTAAGAAAGATAAATATCTTAGAGCGTTCTTATGGATTAAATGATATTGAAGTTGAATTACATGTTATAAATCAAAGTGATAAACGATACATGTTAAGAAGGGAGACATATTGGCAATTTTAACTCCACACAAGATTCCCGATATCTGAATGCGAAGATGAATGATAAAGACAAAAGACCCATGGATGGATTTATCCGATAAAAGAAAGAAGAACCACATGACAACCTTTTATAAGATCGGATTTTGTAGAACATAATACAAGAAGCTACTTTCAACCAAGTATTTATTCGCAGACTAAAAGCTTTGCCCAAGTCACAGGCTACAATCAAACTATGGGAAACAATTCAAATTACAGCCCGCGTCTTATAAGAAATTTATTATTACAAGAAGCCTGAGATAAATGTAGACCTAACCAACTCCTTTAATGTCAAAGCATTTGAAGAATTATTTAGATCATCGCACCATGGAGAGATCCGAATTCTCAGTCTTTGCGCTACAAGGCTTCATTCAATGATATATGGTTGATATTTGGAACTTCGAGTTATAAACTCGAAATGCTATAAATGGCACGGGTTTAAAAGTAAAAATAGAGGAAGAAAATTTATAGTTACAAAGAAAATTTATTGATGATGAGAATAAAATGGAAGAATTTAAAAGAAGAATCCAAGACTATGTACAAGAAAAAGTGAAGCTATAAAAGAGGCGGATTTCCGGTTTATCGAAAAATTTAATATATGGACACCGGAATAAGATCGAATCTGTGAAATGGATGATAAAAGAACTTATGATTCCAAGTCCATACCACACCTCACATTTTATTATCAAGAATGTGAGCCTAAAAGAAGTTAGTACAGAGCAACATATCATATAGAAAGAGGAACGGTCCGTAAAATCATGCTTGACGAACATAATATAATCGGTTTAAATACTTTACCGAATGATAAGGAACATTATTCAAGGAATGAACCCACTTATTAAAGGAATTGAAATTGATATAGCTTTATATCCTCCAATTAGAAGCGAAATTTGTCCTTTTTGAGATTTGGTTCATGCAAAACCTACTATGGAAGAATCGAAGAACTCGCACCTTTAAAGAAGAAGAATTAACAATATGATAGAATATTTAGAGGCTAAGAGAGACCTTATATAAAGAAGACTATTAGTGCGATGATATAAGGACGAGAGTTCTTCTGGAATAAATACAGTTCATGATCTTCAAGAAGATTGACCCCGATTGAAGAATTATTATTCAAAGTGCATCAAAAGCTCCTTGAAAAATTACAATATGAGGAACCATATCTACCGATCTTTTTGCACTCGACTTAACTACTCTAATGGATAACTATGATCCTCGCTTATTTCAAAATGATGGTGTGTCTACAGGAGATGAATAAAATGGTAGACACAATAATTTAGCTTTTAAAGCTACTTTTGAGTTAGCTTATCTTTTATAAATGGCGAGACATCTTTTGTAAAGTTACTTTTGAGTCAACTTATCTTTAGTAAATAGAGACAAAAATGAGTCGAGGTTATCTTTTGTAAAGTTGTCGAGAAGAGTCCGTAATGAGATAGTCTAGAAGAGTCTCAGTATAGTCGAAGAGTATGTAACCTCTATATATAGAGGAAAGCTTTATGAATGAAGGCGAGTTGTGAACAACCATATTTTCTCTTAATATCTCTCGACATCTTGAGTTATTCCTCCTCTTAAAACTCTTTCAAAAGTTTGAATAATATATTATATAATATATTAAACAAATTTAACATGTTATAATCATATATAATATATATTATTAATGTTTGAATAATATATTATATAATATATATTAAATAATATAAAGTAATATTATAATAATATAATATTAATATTATAACTACCACAATATTGACTATATTTAAGACTATTATTTAATATAATCAAGTGTCATAGAAAATAATAAATTTTTATATAAATTAAAATATTTTATATAATAGAATTATTATCATATTAAATTTTATTATAATATAATTAATATATTATTATATTAAATATATAAACACTAAATTATAATACAATATTTAATATCATAAAAATACTATATATTATATATGATTATAATATATTAGAATATTTAATATTATCATAATATTATTATATTATAATATTATCTATATATAATAATAATAATAATATATCTATTATTATAATATATTATAATATTATTTATTAATGAAATAATAATTAATTAATTAACTATGTAATTAATAATATTAATCACTTTATAATAAGAAAATATTTAACTAAGTACAGGTAATAGGGTATTTATGTCTTTTGGCAAGAATAATTAAATATAGTGATATAAATATAATAAAACATAAAAATGTATTATATTTGTTGCATAATATAATATAATATAATATAATACTAAATTATATTATGATATTTAAATATATTACAATATAATATTAGTTTCCTAATATTTCAATACTATATTTAATACCATTAATTAGTAATACATATAACATTATAATAATTATATTTGTTACATAACATAATATAATATAATATTTTACAAAATATAATATAATATAATATAGTATTTATTACAATAAGACATATAACATTATAATAGTTTTATCATTTTGATTTATATAGTTTTATCACATTCTTGATAATAAAATGTAAGGTATGGTATGGACATGGAATCATAAGAACATTGTCTTGCTTTCTTGAGGGAAGATAAAGCTAATTTATCACTTTCACTTCGATAAACTGATTTATCTCTCGAGGTAACTTTTCAAGTTCTTTTATTATCCATTTCCTATTTCCAATCTTCTTTCCAGTGTCATATATTAAATTTTTCGATAAACCTGGAAGTCGCCTCTTTTATAGCTTCGCATTTTTCTTGTACAATCTTGAATTCTTCTTTTAAATTTTTCATTTTATTTTCATCATCAATAACTTTTATTTGTAATTGTAAATTTATTTGTAATTGTAAATTTTCTTCTCCTAATTATTTTACTTTTAAACCCAGGCCATTTATAGCATTTTTAAGTTTATAACTCTGGAAGTTCCCAACGGTCGACCATATATCACTGAAGTCTTGTAGCGCATCATTTGTATTTCACGAATATCTCCATGGTGCAGATGATCTAAATAATTCTTCAAATGATTTAACATTAAAGGAGTTGGTTAGGTCTACATTTATTTGCGCTTCTTGTAATAATAAATTTCTTATAAGATGTGGCCTGGAATTTGAGTTGTTTCCCATAGTTTGATTGTAGCCTGTGACTTGGGCAAAGCTTCGAGCTGCTGAATAAATATTTGGTTGAAAGTAGCTTCTTGTATTTTGTTCTACAAAATCTAATCTTATAAAAGGTTGTCTTGTAGTTCTTCTTTCTTTCATCGGGATAAATCCATCCATGGGTCTTTTGCCTTTATCACTCATCTTCAGTTACTTGTCTATCAGGAATCTTGTATGGCGTCAAAATTGCCAATATGTCTCCTTTTGAACATATATAGTTTTATCACTTTGATTTATAACATGTAATTCAACTTCAGTATCATTTAATCCATAAGAATGTTCTAAGATATTTATCTTTCTTGCTAATAAGAATATGGGAGCTTCTACTAAAATTGCCAATTATTAAGAAATCTAAATTTTATACTGTTTTTTACTTTTGTATCTATTATAGGAATTATTGTTTATTCCTTAACCGAAAGACAATATTTATTTTTTCGCTATCTTTATTAACTTTAAGTTACTGTCACTTGTGTACGTTATTTTTCTTTCCATGGTGGTCTTGATAAGTGATCGCAATTTCATTCTTATATCCTCATCTAAATTTTATTTCATAATGGCAGATTTCTAATTCTAACAACCATCTTATTCTTCTAGCATTCTCATCATATTCGGTTTTTATTTTTGAGAAATTCATGAAGGCCTTTGTTGTCTACATGTATCGTAAAGGTTCTTAATAATAAATAGTAGCTAAATGTTTCTAAAGTTCTTTTAATGCTATAAATTCCTTTTCAATTATCATATAATTTATTTCTCGCTCAATTTGCCGAGGCATATCCACATATGTCATTCTTGTTTTCAATAGTAACTATCCCACCCTAAAAATAGTCTGAGGCATCAGTAAAGACATGTAGATCATCCTTTGGTTCGGTATAGCCACCTTAGGAATATTTGTCACTAGTTGTTTTATTTTATTTACTATATATTTTTCTAATTCTATTAACTCTATAATTATTTTATCGTGTCCCATCTAGATATAGGTTTATCATTATCTTTTCTATATTTTTTGTTATTTTTTATTTTTGAATTAATGGATCAATTAATTTAGATAAATTTTGAAAATATATTTAGATAAATTTTGAAAATATTTTCTTCCATAATTTAATATTCTTATGAAAGCTTGTAGATTTTTTAAGGTTTTATTTCAGGAAAACTTTTAATTTTCTTTATTATATGATCTTGCATTTCTAATTTTCCTCCTATTATTTTTCTTCCTTAAAATTGATTTCTTGTTTAGCTATAATAATTTTTCTTTTTCCTAAAATTATGTCATGTTGTAAAAGCCTTTCTCTTACTAGTATTAAGTGTTTTTATGTTCTTCAAAAGTTTTTGACATAATTTTAGGAAAAGAAAAATTATTATAGCTAAACAAGAAATCAATTTTTAGGAAGAAAAATAATTAAGGGAAAATTAGAAATGCAAGATCATATAATAAAGCAATTTAAAAGCTTTCTGAAATAAAACCTAAAAATCTACAAGCTTTCATAGGAATATTAAAATATGGGAGAAAATATTTTCAAAATTTATCTAAATTAATTGATCCATTAATTCAAAAACTAAATAAAATAGCAAAAAATATAAAAAATGATAAACCTATATCTAGATGGGACACGGATAAAATAAATATAGAGTTAACAAAACTAGAAAAAGATCCAGTAAATAAAATAAAGTAGCTAGTGATAAATATCTCTAAGGTAGCTATACCTAAACCAAAAGATGATTTATATGTGTTATGATGCCTCAGATTATTTTTGGGAGGGATAGTTACAATTGAAAACAAGAATGACATGTGTGGATATGCCTCGGCAAATTTAAAAGAAATAAATTATATGATATTTGAAAAAGAATTTATAGCATTAAAATGAACTTTAGAAACATTTAGATACTATTTATTATCAAGAACCTTCACGGTACATGTAGACAACAAGGGCCTTTATGAAGTTCTCAAAAATAAAAATTCATAATATAATGAGAATGCTAGAAGAATAAGATGGTTATTAGAATTAGAAGTCTACCATTATGAAATAAAATTTAGACTATGATGCAAGAATGAAATTGCTGACCACTTATCAAGACCAACATGGAAAGAAATATAACTTACTCAAGTGATAGTAATCTAAAGTTAATAAAGATGCGAAAAATAAATATTGCTTTTAGTTAAAGAATATACAATAATTCCACAATAGATATACAAAAGTAAAAATATGTATAAAATTTAGATTAACTAATAATTGGCATTTTTAATAGAAGCTCGCATATGTTTATTAGTAAGAAAGATAAATATCTTAGAGCGTTCTTATGGATTAAATGATATTGAAGTTGAATTACATGTTATAAATCAAAGTGATAAAGCGATACATGTTAAGAAGGGAGACATATTGGCAATTTTAACTCCACACAAGATTCACGATATACAATGCGAAGATGAATGATAAAGACAAAAGACCCATGGATGGATTTATCCCGATAAAAGAAAGAAGAACCACATGACAACCTTTTATAAGATCGGATTTTGTAGAACATAATACAAGAAGCTACTTTCAACCAAGTATTTATTCAAGACTAAAAGCTTTGCCCAAGTCCGAGGCTACAATCAAACTATGGGAAACAATTCAAATTACAGCCGCGTCTTATAAGAAATTTATTATTACAAGAAGCAGATAAATGTAGACCTAACCAACTCCTTTAATGTCAAAGCATTTGAAGAATTATTTAGATCATCTGCACCATGGAGATCCGGAATTCTGAGTCTTTGCTTCTAAAGGCTTCATTCAATGATATATGGTTGATTTGTTGGGAACTTCGAGTTATAAACTTCGAAAATGCTATAAATGGCACGGGTTTAAAAGTAAAAAATAGAGGAAGAAAATTTATAGTTACAAAGAAAATTTATTGATGATGAGAATAAAATGGAAGAATTTAAAAGAAGAATCCAAGACTATGTACAAGAAAAAGTGAAGCTATAAAAGAGGCGGATTGGGGTTTATCGAAAAATTTAATATATGGACACCGGAATAAGATCGAATCTGAAATGGATGATAAAAGAACTTATGATTCCAAGTCCATACCACACCTCATTTTATTATCAAGAATGTGAGCCTAAAGAAGAAGTTAGTACAGGGCGGCATATCATATAGAAAGAGGAACGGTCCGTAAAATCATGCTTGATGAAACATAATATAATCGGTTTAAATACTTTACCGTAATGATAAGGAACATTATTCAAGGAATGAACCCACTTATTAAAGGAATTGAAATTGATATAGCGGCTTTATATCCGATCCAATTAGAAGCAGAAATTTGTCCTTTTTTCGAGATTTGGTTCATGCAAAAACCTACTATGGAAGAATCTGAAGAACTCTGCACCTTTAAAGAAGAAGAATTAACAATATGATAGAATATTTAGAGGCTAAGAGACAGACCTTATATAAAGAAGACTATTAGTGCGATGATATAAGGACAGTAGTTCTTCTGGAATAAATACAGTTCATGATCTTCAAGAAGATTGACCCCGATTGAAGAATTATTATTCAAAGTGCATCAAAAGCTCCTTGAAAAATTACAATATGAGGAACCATATCTACGATCTTTTTACTTCGACTTAACTACTCTAATGGATAACTATGATCCTCGCTTATTTCAAAATGATGGTGTGTCTGAGGAGATGAATAAAATGGTAGACACAATAATTTAGCTTTTAAAGCTACTTTTGAGTTAGCTTATCTTTTATAAATGGCGGACATCTTTTGTAAAGTTACTTTTGAGTCAACTTATCTTTAGTAAATAGCGCAGACAAAATGAGTCAGGTTATCTTTGTAAAGTTGTCGAGAGTCCGTAATGAGATAGTCTAGAAGAGTCTGTATAGTCCAGAAGAGTATGTAACCTCTATATATAGAGGAAAGCTTTATGAATGAAGGCGAGTTGTGAACAACCATATTTTCTCTTAATATCTCTCGACATCTTGAGTTATTCCTCCTCTTAAAAACTCTTTCAAAAGTTTGAATAATATATTATATAATATATTAAACAAATTTAACATGTTATAATCATATATAATATATATTATTAATGTTTGAATAATATATTATATAATATATATTAAATAATATAAAGTAATATTATAATAATATAATATTAATATTATAACTACCACAATATTGACTATATTTAAGACTATTATTTAATATAATCAAGTGTCATAGAAAATAATAAATTTTTATATAAATTAAAATATTTTATATAATAGAATTATTATCATATTAAATTTTATTATAATATAATTAATATATTATTATATTAAATATATAAACACTAAATTATAATACAATATTTAATATCATAAAAATACTATATATTATATATGATTATAATATATTAGAATATTTAATATTATCATAATATTATTATATTATAATATTATCTATATATAATAATAATAATAATATATCTATTATTATAATATATTATAATATTATTTATTAATGAAATAATAATTAATTAATTAACTATGTAATTAATAATATTAATCACTTTATAATAAGAAAATATTTAACTAAGTACAGGTAATAGGGTATTTATGTCTTTTGGCAAGAATAATTAAATATAGTGATATAAATATAATAAAACATAAAAATGTATTATATTTGTTGCATAATATAATATAATATAATATAATACTAAATTATATTATGATATTTAAATATATTACAATATAATATTAGTTTCCTAATATTTCAATACTATATTTAATACCATTAATTAGTAATACATATAACATTATAATAATTATATTTGTTACATAACATAATATAATATAATATTTTACAAAATATAATATAATATAATATAGTATTTATTACAATAAGACATATAACATTATAATAGTTTTATCATTTTGATTTATATAGTTTTATCACATTCTTGATAATAAAATGTAAGGTATGGTATGGACATGGAATCATAAGAACATTGTCTTGCTTTCTTGAGGGAAGATAAAGCTAATTTATCACTTTCAGCCGATAAACCGATTTATCTCGAGGTAACTTTTCAAGTTCTTTTATTATCCATTTCCTATTTCCAATCTTCTTTCCAGTGTCATATATTAAATTTTTCGATAAAGCCCGGTCTGCCTCTTTTATAGCTTAGCATTTTTCTTGTACAATCTTGAATTCTTCTTTTAAATTTTTCATTTTATTTTCATCATCAATAACTTTTATTTGTAATTGTAAATTTATTTGTAATTGTAAATTTTCTTCTCCTAATTATTTTACTTTTAAACCCGGCCATTTATAGCATTTTTAAGTTTATAACTCGGAAGTTCCCAACGATTGACCATATATCATTGAAGTCTTGTAGCGCATCATTTGTATTTCACGAATATCTCCATGGTGCAGATGATCTAAATAATTCTTCAAATGATTTAACATTAAAGGAGTTGGTTAGGTCTACATTTATTTGCTTCTTGTAATAATAAATTTCTTATAAGATGTGGCCGGAATTTGAGTTGTTTCCCATAGTTTGATTGTAGCACGTGACTTGGGCAAAGCTTCGAGTCTGAATAAATATTTGGTTGAAAGTAGCTTCTTGTATTTTGTTCTACAAAATCTAATCTTATAAAAGGTTGTCTTGTAGTTCTTCTTTCTTTCATCGGGATAAATCCATCCATGGGTCTTTTGCCTTTATCACTCATCTTCAGTTACTTGTCTATCAGGAATCTTGTATGGCGTCAAAATTGCCAATATGTCTCCTTTTTGAACATATATAGTTTTATCACTTTGATTTATAACATGTAATTCAACTTCAGTATCATTTAATCCATAAGAATGTTCTAAGATATTTATCTTTCTTGCTAATAAGAATATGGGAGCTTCTACTAAAATTGCCAATTATTAAGAAATCTAAATTTTATACTGTTTTTTACTTTTGTATCTATTATAGGAATTATTGTTTATTCCTTAACCGAAAGACAATATTTATTTTTTCTTATCTTTATTAACTTTAAGTTCTTCACTTGTGTACGTTATTTTTCTTTCCATGGTGGTCTTGATAAGTGATCGCAATTTCATTCTTATATCCTCATCTAAATTTTATTTCATAATGGCGATTTCTAATTCTAACAACCATCTTATTCTTCTAGCATTCTCATCATATTCGGTTTTTATTTTTTGAAATTCATGAAGGCCTTTGTTGTCTACATGTATCGTAAAGGTTCTTAATAATAAATAGTAGCTAAATGTTTCTAAAGTTCTTTTAATGCTATAAATTCCTTTTCAATTATCATATAATTTATTTACGCTTTCAAATTTGCCGGAGGCATATCCACATATGTCATTCTTGTTTTCAATAGTAACTATCCCACCTAAAAATAGTCGAGGCATCAGTAAAGACATGTAGATCATCCTTTGGTTCGGTATAGCCACCTTAGGAATATTTGTCACTAGTTGTTTTATTTTATTTACTATATATTTTTCTAATTCTATTAACTCTATAATTATTTTATCGTGTCCCATCTAGATATAGGTTTATCATTATCTTTTCTATATTTTTTGTTATTTTTTATTTTTGAATTAATGGATCAATTAATTTAGATAAATTTTGAAAATATATTTAGATAAATTTTGAAAATATTTTCTTCCATAATTTAATATTCTTATGAAAGCTTGTAGATTTTTTAAGGTTTTATTTCAGGAAAACTTTTAATTTTCTTTATTATATGATCTTGCATTTCTAATTTTCCTCCTATTATTTTTCTTCCTTAAAATTCGATTTCTTGTTTAGCTATAATAATTTTTCTTTTTCCTAAAATTATGTCATGTTGTAAAAGCCTTTCTCTTACTAGTATTAAGTGTTTTTATGTTCTTCAAAAGTTTTGACATAACTAAAATGTCATCTATATAGACTAGGACAAAGGATAGATCACCAAATATAGAATTCTTCCATTTTTGAAATATCTAAGGAGCATTTTTTTAGACCAAATGGCATAACATCCCACATGTAGTGACCATTAGGGGTACTGAAAGCTGTTACTTGTTTTGATAATTTATCTCTTATCTTTATTTACCAAAATCCTAATTTGGCATCGAGTTTATTGAAGTATTTGTTATTTTGTATTTTATGAATTAATGATTCTATAGATGGGATAAAAATCCATTAAATTACGTGATAGCATTTACCTTTATATAGTTTTTACTATTATGACAGTGAAATCACTAAGTGCTAATTTTCTTGGAAAAACCAACACGTGTCCTACCCCGCACCTAATCAGACGCGTTCGGGCGAGGACAACTCGAGAGCCGAGCCGGCCACTCGATAGGCCGACAACTTGCGTATCCGAGTAAAAAGCGGAACTTGCGACCAACCCACGAACAACTCTACGCAACCCGTTTCGGCTGTTATTATAGCCGGCGGCTTAGCGTAGTCGGTAAAAGGCTATAATTGTTGGCCTGAACAAGACGATGAAAAGCGATGGTTAGCTCGAACCCCTTGCCAGATGGCGAACAACCCTCATTAACTACCCTAACAAACTCATCATTGCTCTAGCTCTCATAGTCTTTATGACTCGTCCGGACCTAGTCACTCGAACACCTGCTGTCATCCGCATTAAATACATAGTGACTCACTCTTCCATCAATCGCCACCGTGAAGTAGGTGATGACTAGTCGCTAACCGGACTCACCAAAAGTACCTACCTACCCCTCTAATCCACTATAAAAAGAAAACGTACTGCCTAAGATAAGGGATCTGGTCATTTTTTCTCATACAACGTTAAACCACTCACCTTATTCCCACTCAAGATCAACTACTGACTTGATCGTCGAGGAACAACCAGAGAACCCAACTCCGCCCTCTCACGAGTTTCTTCATGTGTAGGGAAGAACAGCGAGCCCCAAAACCAATCATCTGAAGGAGTTTGAGGACCTTGACACTCTCATAACCCCCATATAAACCTCCTATTTGATAACTACTATCAACAATTACTATTCTAGCTTTTTCTCTAACTTCTTCTACATGATTTCGTACTACAATACTAGCAGACATATATTCAGATGTAGCTGGACTTACTAATCCTAAGTTTTTCCATTCTAAGACTTGTTTTTATATTCCAAAATGTCTTGCTCATTATATACTAAATTTTTCATTCTAAGGGTCTGGTATTTTTCTTTAATTTTATAGACATTTATCTAGGACTTCTATTAAATTCTTTTAAAGGATTTTCTCAATATAGCTCATTCATGGAATTTATATATCTTATTCTCCATTGTTCATTGGTTTCCTTAGCTTCTAAAATTTTTAAGGAAAGCTCTTTATATATAGGTGTTCCTATGTCCATTAAACATATATTGTTTTTACATTAACTGTTGTTATATCTTTTATTTCTATAATATTTTTCCATTTAGTTATAGGTTCATATTCATTTAGTGTGTCCATTCCAATGATGAAGTCTAGCATTGATCTTTCTACTAGATGAACTGGATTTATGGTTAATCTTTTTATATGTTTTTTCTTAACTTCAAATATTTCAATAGTCATATTTTCTATGATTTAATTACAATTAGTTATGCCCATAAAGTTTTTGTTTGTATTTGTTTATAATATTTCTGTGGATACATATGGAGATGTATAATACTAGTTTGAGCTCCAATGTCAACAAGAACATATATCTTGTAGGGAATATAACTTTCTAGATTGATTAAGACTTCTTATTTTAGTATAGGTGTTAAGATAACTTGGTAAAGCTTTCATTTTATTCAGTTAGGCATTGAATACTTTTATTATTATTAAGCTTTAATGTTTTTTATTAAACATATATGGTTCAAATTGTTTTAAAAGGCAATTCCTATTAGTAAGTCTGCTATTTCTTTTGTTATACTTTTTCTATATATATTTTACTTATATTTTTAATTTTTAAACCATGCATTATTTGGTTGTTGGAACCATAAATATCGATATTCTAATAATTGTTTTATAATTCTCTGAGTATTATTAAATGAATCTATAGTAATTGTTTTTCTTATATTATATATTCTTCAATGGATTCGTTTATGATTAGTAGATTTGAACTTGCTCCAGTGTCTATTTTTCCATAAACTTTTATGAAATGTTTTGGTGCTAATTGTATCACTATCCTGTATAGAATATATTATCGATTATAAAAATAAGGTCTATTAAACTTAAGAGATAGATTTTCTAAATATTCATCTACATACCTTTTTCTTTTTCTTCTTCTTCATCGGATAGAGTACTTTCGATGCCTTATTCATATATTGTAGAGGGAAATTACTTTTGCTTATTAGATCATCGATATTGTATTTTTTTTTTCTTTTATTAAGGGTTTTCATATTAGTTAGGTAATTGAAAACTAGGTGTTCTTGAACTAGTTGCTTGAAATATTATTATATTCTCTAAAGCTTTTACTTTTGTATGGAGCTAATACTATTTCGTTTCCTTCTATTTTCATTAGTTATATTTCTTTTTATTTTCTTTATTTATTCACATATTTGGATTCCATGCATTTAGACTTAGTTTTTCTAATTTAGGAAGCTCTTCTAACTAGTTTTTCCACTCATTTAATCCGATATAAATCTTCGGTTTATAATTTCTATAAATTTTGTGCATTTCTTCTAATTGTTGAGGGGTTATAGACCAACTTGTACTCGTGCTTCATCTAAGTTATTATCTACTATTCCTTCAAATATGTTGTTTTCATGTAAAAGCTCTTGATTCATAAAATAAGATATATTTCTTCCTTGTCGAAATTTCGAGATTTCTAAATTTAATCTGATTGAGTTCTTACGTACCATAGGTCATGCTATATGAGTCAACAGATATCTTGGATAATTCAAATTCTAAGTCATTTACATCTATACTTTCACTTATTTCTCTTATTTCTGATCCCGATAAAACCTCATATTCACTTGGCTCATCTAATATTATATTAACCCTTTTATTACTATAACAGTCATTTGCCAAAGTGTCCCTTTTGTCCCCATTTAAAACATGTACATTCCTTTTATCTTTTCTTCTAGTTACATATTTTCTTTTGGGAGAAATTCTTTTGATTTTTATATTTATATCTCCTTACTCCTTCCTTAGTTCGTCTATATGCTAAGGATCTTGGTTTTTTGGTATTTTAGACTTTTGATCTTGTGTGCTTGGTTGTCCGCTCTTATAGGTTGCTCTTATAGTGGGTCATTGTTGGCGGCATCTAGGTTTTCCACCACGCTTGATCGTTTAGGAAACTCATATTGAGGAATTAATTTTTTACAAATTTCTTTAATTACGTGACTTGTTTGTCGCATTACTTTGTCCTATATTCGCTCTTTAAATGAAGAGATGTTTACAATATTAAAACAAATAAATAAAAAATTAGAAGCAATTGAAGAATTTGATAAAACTTTATGAATGGTCAATCAACAATTAGAGAAGAAACATCATAAAATAAAAGATAAATCTAACAAAGAATCAACAGCCTTATAGTGGTCAAATATGTTAAAGAAAAATAGAAGCCTTAAAGTATAAATATGTAGAATCGACAGATGATAAATATATAAATTAAGTTCTATCTTTAAAAAGAAAACATAAAAACTATTTAAAAATATAATTACATGGTAGAAAATTGTGATTTAGATGACACAAATTCAAGTGTTGCTAGTCTACACCCAATCAAAATGATATCTAAAGAAGAACTATTTAACCAAGAAAAAATAAATTGGATAGAAAGAATAAAAATAATATAATCAAAAAGAATATGAGGCCATAGGACAAGTGTTATATCCTAAAATGTTAGTAGCATTTAATAAATTAAAACAAAATAAAAATGTAAGAAGTAATTATAATGAATACATGAAAAATTATCTTAAAGAAGATATAGTAGATGATCAAACTATAGAAGAAAAGAACCATAAAACATTTTAAACGTTATAGAACAAACGTATACTATTATTATAGAAGAAATAAAACGACACAAGGAGCTACAAGTCAACAACTGGAATAGGAGAAACTTCTCAATATAGAGAAGAAACCATGAATGAGCAGGAATCAGAACCACCAGTTGAAAATAATATAGAAACTTTAGAATCTTTAGAGTCGATGATTTCTTTAATAAAACAAACAGACAAAAACATGTTAATGTAATGACATCAAAATGAAAATAAAAATGAAGACACTGTAACTCTAGAAGAAATTCTAAGTCCAGATCGATTATGTTACATATCTATTAAATTTAGCCCCAGAGTTAAATAGAGATAAAAATTTAAATATTTATGGATTGGTCCCAAAATGTAAGTGAAATAGCTCAAAAATTCTCATGGGACACAATAGAAACCATAAATTATATAAGTTCTTTATTAAGAGGACATATAGCACGATGGTTAAAAGGATATGAAGGAACAACGAAGGTAAAAATATTATAGAGGAAATAAAATCGAAATGAGTAACGCCACAAAGAATAGCTAGATTTGGAATAAATGTTATTAATCCATTATATGGGAGTAATAGATGAACATGATAAAATGAAATTTCTAAACATAAAGGAATGTTAGATAAAGTCATTTTTAGTAACATTGCGAATTAGAAAAATACACAAACTTTTTGAAGAACATTATTATAGCCTACCAAATGACATTAAAGGAAGATATTTAGAAACTTATTACCATAAGTTCCCTCACCAATAAATGAAAAATGATTAACAGGATACCCAAGTTATTTAAATACCATAATGATTAAAAAGAGAAATATAAAAGATGATTTACCTCATATAGTAGCTTATGTTTACAAATGTATTAATGATTATTGCATAGAAAAATGAATACAAGACAAAGTGATGCGACAAACAAGTCACAGAATTAAAGAAATTTGTAAAAAAATTAATTCTTCAATACGGTTTCTCGTATGTAGCAAGCATGGTGGAAAACCTCCTAGACGACGCCAACAATGACCCACTATAAGAGCAACCTATAAGAGCAGACAACCAAGCACACAGTATCAAAAGTCTAAAATACCAAAAAAAACCAAGATCCTTTGCATATAGACGAACTAAAAAAGGAGTAAAAAGATATAAATATAAAAAACCAAAAAAGATTTCTTCTAAAAGAAAATATGTAACTAGAAGAAAAGATAAAAAGGAATGTACATGTCTTAAATGTGACGAAGGACACTTTCTTGAATGAATGTTATAGTAATAAAAGGATCAATGTAATATTAGATGAGCTAAGTGAATATAAAGTTTTATCGGGATCGAAATAAGTGAAAGTATAGATATAAATGAATTAGAATTAGAATTATCAAGTATATTGGATGATTCAGACACAACGACCTATAGTACGTAAGAATCCACTTGAATCAAGTTTAGAAATCTCGAAATTTCGACAAAGAAGAATTAAATCCTACTTTTATGAATCAAGAAAATTTTAATGAAAATAGCATATTCAAGGATTAGTAGATAATAACTTAGATGAAGCATCGAGTACAAGTTGGTCTATAACCCCTCAATAGTTAGAAGAAATACAAAGAAAAATATAGAAATTATAAACCGTAAGATTTATATCGGATTAAATGAGTGGAAAAACTAGTTAGAAGAGCTTCCTAAATTAGAAAAATTAACTCTAAATGCATGGAATCCAAATATGTGAATAAATAAAGAAAATAAAAAGAAATATAACTAATGAAAATAGAAGGAAACGAAATAGTATTAGCTCCATACAAAAGTAAAAGCTTTAGAGAATATAATAATATTTCAAGCAACTAGTTCAAGAACACCTAGTTTTCAATTACCTAACTAATATGAAAACCCTTAATAAAAGAAAAAAAAATACAATATCCGATGATCTAATAAGCAAAAGTAATTTCCCTCTACAATATATGAATAAGGCATCGAAAGTACTCTATCCGATGAAGAAGAAGAAAAAGAAAAAGGTATGTAGATGAATATTTAGAAAATCTATCTCTTAAGTTTAATAGACCTTATTTTTATAATAATCGATAATATATTCTATACAGGATAGTGATACAATTAGCACCAAAACATTTCATAAAAGTTTATGGAAAAATAGACACTGGAGCAAGTTCAAATCTACTAATCATAAACGAATCCATTGAAGAATATATAATATAAGAAAAACAATTACTATAGATTCATTTAATAATACTCGAGAATTATAAAACAATTATTAGAATATCGATATTTATGGTTCCAACAACCAAATAATGCATGGTTTAAAAATTAAAAATATAAGTAAAATATATATAGAAAAAAGTATAACAAAAGAAATAGCAGACTTACTAATAGGAATTGCCTTTTAAAACAATTTGAACCATATATGTTTAATAAAAAACATTAAAGCTTAATAATAATAAAAGTATTCAATGCCTAACTGAATAAAATGAAAGCTTTACCAAGTTATCTTAACACCTATACTAAAATAAGAAGTCTTAATCAATCTAGAAAGTTATATTCCCTACAAGATATATGTTCTTGTTGACATTGGAGCTCAAACTAGTATTATACATCTCCATATGTATCCACGAAATATTATAAACAAATACAAACAAAAACTTTATGGGCATAACTAATTGTAATTAAATCATAGAAAATATGACTATTGAAATATTTGAAGTTAAGAAAAAACATATAAAAAGATTAACCATAAATCCAGTTCATCTAGTAGAAAGATCAATGCTAGACTTCATCATTGGAATGGACACACTAAATGAATATGAACCTATAACTAAATGGAAAAATATTATAGAAATAAAAGATATAACAACAGTTAATGTAAAAACAATATATGTTTAATGGACATAGGAACACCTATATATAAAGAGCTTTCCTTAAAAATTTTAGAAGCTAAGGAAACCAATGAACAATGGAGAATAAGATATATAAATTCCATGAATGAGCTATATTCGAAAATCCTTTAAAAGAATTTAATAGAAGTCCTAGATAAATGTCTATAAAATTAAAGAAAAATACCAGACCCTTAGAATGAAAAATTTAGTATATAATGAGCAAGACATTTTGGAATATAAAAACAAGTCTTAGAATGGAAAAACTTAGGATTAGTAAGTCCAACTACATCCGAATATATGTCCGCTAGTATTGTAGTACCTAAATCATGTAGAAGAAGTTAGAGAAAAAGCTAGAATAGTAATTGTTGATAGTAGTTATCAAATAGGAGGTTTATATGGGGGTTATGAGAGTGTCAAGGTCCTCAAACTCCTTCAGATGATTGGTTTTGGGGCTCGCTGTTCTTCCCTACACATGAAGAAACTCGTGAGAGGGCGGAGTTGGGTTCTCTGGTTGTTCCTCGACGATCAAGTCAGTAGTTGATCTTGAGTGGGAATAAGGTGAGTGGTTTAACGTTGTATGAGAAAAAATGACCAGATCCCTTATCTTAGGCAGTACGTTTTCTTTTTATAGTGGATTAGAGGGGTAGGTAGGTACTTTTGGTCGAGTCCAGTTGGCAGCCTAGTCATCACCTACTTCACAGGTGGCGATTGATGGAAGGAGTGAGTCAGCTATGTATTTAATGCGGGATGACAGCAGGTGTTCAGAGCTGACTAGGTCTGACGAGTCATAAAGACTATGAGAGCTAGAGCAATGATGAGTTTGTTAGGGTAGTTAATGTGAGGGTTGTCGGCTATCGGCAAGGGGTTCGAGCTAACCACCGCCTTTTCAGTCGTCTTGTTCAGGGCCAACAATTATAGCCTTTTTACTCGACTACGCAAGCTGTCGGCTATAATAACAGGCCGAGTACGGGTTGCGTGTAGAGTTGTTCAGGTGGGTTGGCCGGCAAGTTCCGCGTTTTTACTCGGATACGCAAGTTGTCGGCCTATCGAGTCGGCCGGGCTCGAAGCTCGAGTTGTCCCTGCTCCGAACGCGTCTGATTAGGTGCGGGGTAGGACACGTGTTGGTTTTTCCAAGAAAATTAGCACTTAGTGATTTCACTGTCATAATAGTAAAAACTATATAAAGGTAAATGCTATCACAGAATTTAATGGATTTTTTATCCCATCTATAGAATCATTAATTCATAAAATACAAAATAACAAATACTTCAATAAACTCGATGCCAAATTAGGATTTTGGTAAATAAAGATAAGAGATAAATTATCAAAACAAGTAACGATTTTCAAGACCCTAATGGTCACTACATGTGGGATGTTATGCCATTTGGTCTAAAAAATGCTCCTTAGATATTTCAAAATGGAAGAATTCTATATTTGGTGATCTATCCTTTGTCCTAGTCTATATAGATGACATTTTAGTTATGTCAAAACTTTTGAAGAACATAAAAACACTTAATACTAGTAAGAGAAAGGCTTTTACAACATGACATAATTTTAGGAAAAAGAAAATTATTATAGCTAAACAAGAAATCGAATTTTAAGGAAGAAAAATAATAGGAGGAAAATTAGAAATGCAAGATCATATAATAAAGAAAATTAAAAGTTTTCCTGAAATAAAACCTTAAAAAATCTACAAGCTTTCATAAGAATATTAAATTATGGAAGAAAATATTTTCAAAATTTATCTAAATATATTTTCAAAATTTATCTAAATTAATTGATCCATTAATTCAAAAATAAAAAATAACAAAAAATATAGAAAAGATAATGATAAACCTATATCTAGATGGGACACAGATAAAATAATTATAGAGTTAATAGAATTAGAAAAATATATAGTAAATAAAATAAAACAAACTAGTGACAAATATTCCTAAGGTGGCTATACCGAACCAAAGGATGATCTACATGTCTTTACTGATGCCTCAGACTATTTTTAGGGTGGGATAGTTACTATTGAAAACAAGAATGACATATGTGGATATGCCTCTGGCAAATTCAGAAAAGCAGAAATAAATTATATGATAATTGAAAAGGAATTTATAGCATTAAAAAGAACTTTAGAAACATTTAGCTACTATTTATTATTAAGAACCTTTACGATACATGTAGACAACAAAGGCCTTCATGAATTTCTCAAAAATAAAAACCGAATATGATGAGAATGCTAGAAGAATAAGATGGTTGTTAGAATTAGAAATCTGCCATTATGAAATAAAATTTAGATGAGGATATAAGAATGAAATTGCCGATCACTTATCAAGACCACCATGGAAAGAAAAATAACGCATTACACAAGTGACAGAACTTAAAGTTAATAAAGATAGCGAAAAAATAAATATTGTCTTTCAGTTAAGGAATAAACAATAATTCCTATAATAGATACAAAAGTAAAAAACAGTATAAAATTTAGATTTCTTAATAATTGGCAATTTTAGTAGAAGCTCCCATATTCTTATTAGCAAGAAAGATAAATATCTTAGAACATTCTTATGGATTAAATGATACTGAAGTTGAATTACATGTTATAAATCAAAGTGATAAAACTATATATGTTCAAAAGGAGACATATTGGCAATTTTGACCATACAAGATTCGATAGACAAGTAACGAAGATGAGTGATAAAGGCAAAAGACCCATGGATGGATTTATCCCGATGAAAGAAAGAAGAACTACAAGACAACCTTTTATAAGATTAGATTTTGTAGAACAAAATACAAGAAGCTACTTTCAACCAAATATTTATTCAACACCAAGCTTTGCCCAAGTCACAGGCTACAATCAAACTATGGGAAACAACTCAAATTCCAGCCACATCTTATAAGAAATTTATTATTACAAGAAGCAAATAAATGTAGACCTAACCAACTCCTTTAATGTTAAATCATTTGAAGAATTATTTAGATCATCGCACCATGGAGATATTCGTGAAATACAAATGATGCTACAAGACTTCAAATGATATATGGTCAATCGTTGGGAACTTCGAGTTATAAACTTAAAAATGCTATAAATGGCCACGGGTTTAAAAGTAAAATAATTAGGAGAAGAAAATTTACAATTACAAATAAATTTACAATTACAAATAAAAGTTATTGATGATGAAAATAAAATGAAAAATTTAAAAGAAGAATTCAAGATTGTACAAGAAAAATGCTAAGCTATAAAAGAGGCGACTTGGCGGTTTATCGAAAAATTTAATATATGACACTGGAAAGAAGATTGGAAATAGGAAATGGATAATAAAAGAACTTGAAAAGTTACCTCCAGAGATAAATCAGTTTATCGAAGCTGAAAGTGATAAATTAGCTTTATCTTCCCTCAAGAAAGCAAGACAATGTTCTTATGATTCCATGTCCATACCATACCTTACATTTTATTATCAAGAATGTGATAAAACTATATAAATCAAAATGATAAAACTATTATAATGTTATATGTCTTATTGTAATAAATACTATATTATATTATATTATATTTTGTAAAATATTATATTATATTATGTTATGTAACAAATATAATTATTATAATGTTATATGTATTACTAATTAATGGTATTAAATATAGTATTGAAATATTAGGAAACTAATATTATATTGTAATATATTTAAATATCATAATATAATTTAGTATTATATTATATTATATTATATTTTGTAAAATATTATATTATATTATATTATATTATATTATATTATATTATATTATATTATATTTTGTAAAATATTATATTATTATAATATTACTTTATATTATTTAATATATATTATATAATATATTATAATAATAGATATATTATTATTATTATTATATATAGATAATATTATAATATATTATTCAAACATTAATAATATATATTATATAATATATTATAATAATAGATATATTATTATTATTATTATATATAGATAATATTATAATATAATAATATTATGATAATATTAAATATTCTAATATATTATAATCATATATAATATATAGTATTTTTATGATATTAAATATTGTATTATAATTTAGTGTTTATATATTTAATATAATAATATATTAATTATATTATAATAAAATTTAATATGATAATAATTCTATTATATAAAATATTTTAATTTATATAAAAATTTATTATTTTCTATGACACTTGATTATATTAAATAATAGTCTTAAATATAGTCAATATTGTGGTAGTTATAATATTAATATTATATTATTATAATATTACTTTATATTATTTAATATATATTATATAATATATTATTCAAACATTAATAATATATATTATATATGATTATAACATGTTAAATTTGTTTAATATATTATATAATATATTATTCAAACTTTTGAAAGAGTTTTAAGAGGAGGAATAACTCAAGATGTCGAGAGATATTAAGAGAAAATATGGTTGTTCACAACTCGCCTTCATTCATAAAGCTTTCCTCTATATATAGAGGTTACATACTCTTCTGGACTATACAGACTCTTCTAGACTATCTCATTACGGACTCTTCTCGACAACTTTACAAAAGATAACCTCGACTCATTTTGTCTCTATTTACTAAAGATAAGTTGACTCAAAAGTAACTTTACAAAAGATGTCCGCCATTTATAAAAGATAAGCTAACTCAAAAGTAGCTTTAAAAGCTAAATTATTGTGTCTACCATTTTATTCATCTCCTGTAGACACACCATCATTTTGAAATAAGCGAGGATCATAGTTATCCATTAGAGTAGTTAAGTCAAGCAAAAAGATCGTAGATATGGTTCCTCATATTGTAATTTTTCAAGGAGCTTTTGATGCACTTTGAATAATAATTCTTCAATCGTGGGTCAATCTTCTTGAAGATCATGAACTGTATTTATTCCAGAAAGAACTACTGTCCTTATATCATCGCACTAATAGTCTTCTTTATATAAGGTCCGTCTCTTAGCCTCTAAATATTCTATCATATTGTTAATTCTTCTTCTTTAAAGGTGCGAGTTCTTCGATTCTTCCATAGTAGGTTTTTGCATGAACCAAATCTCAAAAAGGACAAATTTCTGCTTCTAATTGGATCGGATATAAAGCCGCTATATCAATTTCAATTCCTTTAATAAGTGGGTTCATTCCTTGAATAATGTTCCTTATCATTCGGTAAAGTATTTAAACTGATTATATTATGTTCTGTCAAGCATGATTTTACGGACCGTTCCTCTTTCTATATGATATGCTGCTCCTGTACTAACTTCTTCTTTAGGCTCACATTCTTGATAATAAAATGTGAGGTGTGGTATGGACTTGGAATCATAAGTTCTTTTATCATCCATTTCTCAGATTCGATCTTATTCCAGGTCCATATATTAAATTTTTCGATAAACCGCCGAAATCCTCTTTTATAGCTTCACTTTTTCTTGTACATAGTCTTGGATTCTTCTTTTAAATTCTTCCATTTTATTCTCATCATCAATAAATTTTCTTTGTAACTATAAATTTTCTTCCTCTATTTTTTTACTTTTAAACCCAGGCCATTTATAGCATTTCTGAGTTTATAACTCTGGAAGTTCCCAACAGTCAACCATATATCATTGAATGAAGCCTTGTAGCAAAGACTCAGAATTCTGGATCTCTCCATGGTGCAGATGATCTAAATAATTCTTCAAATGCTTTGACATTAAAGGAGTTGGTTAGGTCTACATTTATCTGTGCTTCTTGTAATAATAAATTTCTTATAAGACGTGGCCTGTAATTTGAATTGTTTCCCATAGTTTGATTGTAGCCTGTGACTTGGGCAAAGCTTTTAGCTGCTGAATAAATACTTGGTTGAAAGTAGCTTCTTGTATTATGTTCTACAAAATCTGATCTTATAAAAGGTTGTCATGTGGTTCTTCTTTCTTTTATCGGGATAAATCCATCCATGGGTCTTTTGTCTTTATCATTCATCTTCGCCACTCATATAATGAATCTTGTGTGGAGTTAAAATTGCCAATATGTCTCCCTTCTTAACATGTATCGTTTTATCACTTTGATTTATAACATGTAATTCAACTTCAATATCATTTAATCCATAAGAACGCTTCTAAGATATTTATCTTTCTTACTAATAAACATATGCGAGCTTCTATTAAAATTGCCAATTATTAGTTAATCTAAATTTTATACATATTTTTACTTTTGTATATCTATTGTAGGGAATTATTGTATATTCTTTAACTAAAAGCAATATTTATTTTTTCGCTATCTTTATTAACTTTAGATTACTATCACTTGAGTAAGTTATATTTCTTTCCATGTTGGTCTTGATAAGTGGTCACAATTTCATTCTTGCATCATAGTCTAAATTTTATTTCATAATGGTAGACTTCTAATTCTAATAACCATCTTATTCTTCTAGCATTCTCATTATATTATGAATTTTTATTTTTGAGAACTTCATAAAGGCCCTTGTTGTCTACATGTACCGTAAAGGTTCTTGATAATAAATAGTATCTAAATGTTTCTAAAGTTCATTTTAATGCTATAAATTCTTTTTCAAATATCATATAATTTATTTCTTTTTAAATTTGCGAGGCATATCCACACATGTCATTCTTGTTTTCAATTGTAACTATCCCTCCCCAAAAATAACTGAGGCATCAAGAACACATATAAATCATCTTTTGGTTTAGGTATAGCTACCTTAGAGATATTTATCACTAGCTACTTTATTTTATTTCTTGGATCTTTTTCTAGTTTTGTTAACTCTATATTTATTTTATCCGTGTCCCATCTAGATATAGGTTTATCATTTTCTTTTTATATTTTTTGCTATTTTATTTAGTTTTTGAATTAATGGATCAATTAATTTAGATAAATTTTGAAAATATTTTCTCCCATATTTTAATATTCCTATGAAAGCTTGTAGATTTTTTAGGTTTTATTTCAGAAAGCTTTTAAATTGCTTTATTATATGATCTTGCATTTCTAATTTTCCTTAATTATTTTTCTTCCTAAAAATTGATTTCTTGTTTAGCTATAATAATTTTTCTTTTTCCTAAAATTATGTCATGTTGTAAAAGCCTTTCTCTTACTAATATTTTTAAGTGTTTTGATGTTGTTCAAAAGTTTTTGACATAACTAAAATGTCATCTATATAGATTAGGACATGGGATAAATCACCAAATATAGAATTCATCAATTTTGAAATACCCGAGGAGGATTTTTTAGATCAAAAGGCATAACATTCCATTATAGCGACCATTAGAGGTATTGAAAGTGTTAATTGTTTTGATAATTTATCTCTTAACTTCTTTTACAAAAATCCTGATTTGGCATCAAATTTACTAAAGTATTTGTTATTTTGTATTTTATGCATTAACAATTCTATACATGGGATAAAAATCCATCAAATTCTGTAATAGCATTTAACCTTTTATAGATTATTACTATTCTACCTTCCCCTAACTTCTTCTACATGATTTCTTATTACAAAACTAGTAGACATATATTCAGATGTAGCTTGACTTACTTAATCCTAAATTTTCCCATTCTAAGACTTGTTTTTATATTCTAAAATGTCTTGTTCATTATAGACTAAAGGTTTCATTCTAAAGAATCGGTATTTTTCTTTAATTTTATAGACATGTATCTAGGACTTCTATTAAATTCTTTTAAAGGATTTTCTGAATATAATTCATTCATAGAATTTATATATCTTATAATCCATTGTTTATTGGTTTCTTTAGCATTTTAAATTTTAAGGAAAGCTCTTTATATATGGGTGTTCCTATGTCCATTAAACATATGTTATTTTTAATTTTCTTGTTGTTATATCTTTTATTTCTACAATATTTTACCATATAATTAGAGGTTCATATTCATTTAGTGTATCCATTCCAATGATAAAAATCTACCATTGATTTTTCTACTACATGAACTGGATTTATGGTTATCTTTTTATATGTTTTGTTTTAACATCAAATATTTTAACAGTCATATTTTCTATGATTTGATTACAATTAGTTCTTGAAGTTATGCCCATAAAATTTTTGTTTGTATTTGTTTATAATATTTCTTTGGATACATATGGGGATGTATAATACTAGTTTGAGCTCTGTGTCAACAAGAGCATATATATTGTAGGGATCATAATTTTCTAGATTGATTAAGACTTCTTATTTTAGTATAGATATTAAGATAATTTGGTAAATATTTCATTTTATTCTGTTAGGCATTGAATACTTTTATTATTATTAAACTTTAATGTTGTTTTATTGAACATGTATGGTTCAAATTGTTTTAAAAGGTTGTTCCTATTAGTAAGTCTCATAGGCATTTTATTCTATTTCATTTATATCTATACTTTCACTTATTTTGATCCCGATAAAACTTCATATTCATTTAGCTCATGTAATATTACATTAACCCTTTTATTACTATAACATTCATTCGCAAAGTGTCCTTTCTGCCCGCATTTAAAACTTGTACATTCCTTTTTTATCTTTTCTTCTAGTTACATATTTTCTTTTGGAAGAAATCCTTTTGGTTTTTATATTTATACCTCTTTACTCCTTCTTTAGTTCATCTATATGCAAAGGATCTTGGTTTTTTAGTATTTTTGACTTTTGATATTGTGTTCTAGGTTGTCTACTCTTATAGGTTGCTCTTGTAGTGGGTCGTTGTTGGCTACGTCATATAGTAGGTTTTCCAACACGCTTGTCGCTCGAAACTCGTATTGAGGAATTAACTTTTACAATTTTCTTTAATTCCATGGCTTGTTTGTCGACATCGTGTCTTGTATTCTTCTTTTGATGCAATAATCGTTAATACATTTATAAACATACGCTACTCAATGAGGTAAATCGTGTTTTATATTTCTATTTTTAGTCATTATGGTATTTAAATAACTTGGGTATCCTATTAATAATTTTTCATTTATTGGTGAGGGAACTTATGGTAATAAGTTTCTAGATATCTTCCTTTAATGCCATTTGGTAAGCTATAATAATGTTCTTCAAAAAGTTTTTGTATTTTTCTAATTCGCAATGTTACTAAAAATGACTTTATATAATATTCCTTTATGCTTAGAAATTTCATTTTCATCATGTTCATCTATTACTCCCATATAATGAATTAATAACAATTTTCCAAATCTAGCTATTGCTTTAGCGTTACTCATTTCGATTTTATTTCCTCTATAATGTTTTTACCTTCTGTTGTTCCTTCAAATCCTTTTAACCATTGTGCTATATGTCCTCTTAATAAAGAACTTATATAATTTATAGTTTCTATTGTGTCCTATGAGAATTTTTAGCTATTCCACTTACATTTTGGGACCAATCCATTAAATATTTATTTTTTATCTATATTTAACTCGGGTCTAAATTTACTAGATATGTAATGAGAATCTAATCTGGACTTAGAATTTCTTCTAGAATTACGGTGTCTTCATTTTTATTTTTATTTTTGATGTCATAACATTGACATATTTTTGCATGTTTGTTATATTAAAAAATCATCTAACTCTAAAGACTCTAAAGTTTATGTATTATTTTCAAGAGGGTGGTCTGAATTCTGCTCATTCATAGTTTCTTCTCTATATTGAGAAGTTTCTCCTATTCCCAATTGTTGACTTGTAGCTCCTTGTGTCGTTTTTATTTCTTTTATAATAACATTATACATTTGTTTTATAATGTTTAAGAATGTTTTTGGTCCTTTTCTTCTATAGCATGATCATCAACTATATCTTCTTTAAGATACTTTATCATGTATTCATTATAATTAAATTCTGTTATATTTTCATTTTGTTATAATTATTAAATGCTACTAATATTTTTCGATATAACACCTATCCCTGACTTCATATTCTTTTTTATTACCTATCCCTGACTTCATATTCTTTTTTATTTTATCATTTTTATTCTTTCGATCCAATTTATTTTTGCTTGTTTAAATAATTCTTCTTTAGATTTCATTTTGATTGGATGTATGCTACTATCACTGAACTTTGTGTCATCTGAATCACTATTTTCTATCATGTAATTATATTTTTAAATAGTTTTTATGTTTTCTTTTTAAAGATAGAATTTCATTTATGTATTTATCATCCTGTCGATTCTACATGTTTATACTTTAAGTCGTCTATTTTTTCTTTAATTTCCTCAAACTTTTCATTTTCATTATTTTCTACTTCTATGATAACGTATTTTTTCAATATCTATCTGCTTTTGGTAATTTAGATTCTAGATATTCTTCATTTAATTTTCTTATAGTTATATATTCTTTTTCTTTTCATCTACTTTTAACATATTTGACCAATATAAGGCTGTTGATTCTTTGTTAGATTTATCATTTATTTTATGTGGTTTCTTCTCTAATTGTTGATTTACCTTTCAGAAAGTTTTATCAAATTCTTCAATTGCTTCTAATTTTTATTTATTTGTTTTAATGTTACAAACATCTCTTCATTTAAAATATTTAAACTAGTTTTCTCTTCTAGTAATTGTAGAGCATTATCGATATATAGTTTAGCATTTTAGCTATATGTTCTGCTGGTATTTTCTCTTTATTTGTATCTATATGCTCTAGATGTTTTTCAATCTTATAATAACAGTTTCCAAAGTCATTGATTAAATCCATGTGTTTGTCTTTTTCCTTACTTTGCTAGCCTATGTTATATCTTGTTTATGTTACTAGGTAACAAAGAACCTATGTTTCTTCATAAAATTTAATTTTCTTATAGTTATATATTCTTTTTCTTTTCATCTACTTTTAACATATTTGACCAATATAATATTGTTGATTCTTTGTTAGATTTATCATTTATTTTATGTGGTTTCTTCTCTAATTGTTGATTTACCTTTCAGAAAGTTTTATCAAATTCTTCAATTGCTTCTAATTTTTATTTATTTGTTTTAATGTTACAAACATCTCTTCATTTAAAATATTTAAACTAGTTTTCTCTTCTAGTAATTGTAGAGCATTATCGATATATAGTTTAGCATTTTAGCTATATGTTCTGCTGGTATTTTCTCTTTATTTGTATCTATATGCTCTAGATGTTTTTCAATCTTATAATAACAGTTTCCAAAGTCATTGATTAAATCCATGTGTTTGTCTTTTTCCTTACTTTGCTAGCCTATGTTATATCTTGTTTATGTTACTAGGTAACAAAGAACCTATGTTTCTTCATAAAATTCAGTTTTCTTATCTATGACTAGAGATTGGGGTTATATCTTAGACTTATAGAGATGAAATTGCTTACCAGTTGTTTTGTCCAATTCAAGGCCCAAACTAATAACAATACGGCCAAATACAAACCACCTCAATAGGACAACTCTCGGGCAATAAATCTCACTAAGATCAATTCAAGTCTCCCTCTATCGGTTTGATAAGAAAAACATGAACTATGAGCAAACATGAACGGTTCTTAACTACTGTTTACATAAACAAAATAAAAAACATGACTAGAGAGATTGGGAAGTATCCCCTAAAATGATAAAATTATAGGCAAAAATAAGCTCTGATACAAGCTACGCGAAGAACCAATCAGCGATCCGATCCAGCCATGCGAACCAGCTTTTGAACCTCTCATACAGATAGTTAAGCTAGAAACTTGTGAACAGTACAATACACAATAGTTTTGTAGAGTAATTTTTTTAAAAAGAGTGATGGGTAAATTTTGAGTGATTACCTTAGTTGCAAGTATACAACCTTTATCAAGTTATAGTATAAAAGATTATCGATCCCACGAGGAACGGGAAGTAGGAAGAGTTTTGTTCAAATTTTAGTTCTCAAATTATGCGCGACAATTAGGAGTTTATGTACATGGTGAAAGTGGTCATGAAAAGATTAGAGAGTGGATGTGGATTATGCTCAAATAAAAGAAAACGAGGAAGAAAATGTGTGTGGAGAGATTAAGAGTGTGATTTGTGACAAAGTGCTGAATAAATCAAAATGAAAGTGAAAATGGAGAGAGAGAGTGAGAGAAAATAAGTGCAAAATAAAAGAAAGCAAGATTGAGAGAGAGGAGAGTAGGAAAATCAAAAGAAAACAAGAAATCAAAGAAGTCAAAATCAAGAAGGCAAAAGATGAAGGATTCAATTAGAGATATGAAGGAATTTAGAATTGAATCCAGTAGCTAATCTCACTTATAAAATATGAACCATTCTCTTTTATCACATTTCATTTTAGATTTATTAAGCATAGACTATCAAACCACTTAAGGAAAACATAACCTATCAAATTATCACCTAAATGAAATCAATACTCATGAGGAGAATAACAACAAGATAATAATCCTAGAATTCATTAGCATACTCTATCCTACCACTTTTAAGGCAAGCATAGACTATCCAATACTTCTTCTACCAATTAGTTCTCTAGTTGATTATCCTAAGCATGATCTTTTAAGCATAAGAGAGTGATCACAAATATGAGAGAGAAATTAGACTAGTTTCATGCAAAACTAGATCCCCACAAGAGGTTTAGTTCCACATCTTAGAAAATAAAAGAAAGAAAATAAAGATTAGAGTAAAAAGGAGAATGAGAATTCAACTAATTACAAAAAAAAGAAAAAAATAAAAGAAAAGAAAAAAAAAAGATCAAGAGACAATACATGAAGAAATAAATTGCATATAAGATTAAGTGCATGAAAGAAATAAATTAAAAGTAAATTGCATGGAAGTCTATTCTACAAACAAGAAAATAAAGAAGAGAATAAAAGACCCATAATTCAATTCATCTTCATCCTCCTTTTGGTCCTTGGACAAAGAGAAGAGAAAGGAAATTGAAAAAATTTCATTTATTGTGTAACAAAAGTTATAATTTTGGAAGGTCTTCTCAATTAAGAGTAACTCTCCTCTCCAAATGGAGTTTTACAAAATATTTCACAATCAAAACCCTCAGCATTCACCCTATTTATAGCCAACGAGTTGATGTGAACCATTGGATCAAACCTAGCCAAAAGGAAGAGAAATCCACCATTAATTGAATCTGTTGCAAACCGTCGGTTGGCCGTCGGTTAACCGGTTAGCCAACCGATTAGTCAACCGATTGGTTCCCAACGAATTTGTCTTTTCTTGATTTTTCTTCGAATTTCTCTTGGATAAATTTGGTATCTTGGGCCTTCGTTTGTCTTCGATTTGGGCTTCAAAATTGGTAGAAATTGAGAGAATTTGAGTCATTTGGGCTTTTATTCATTATTTCTTTATTAGCCTGCAAAATAAGATAAAAATGATTATTAGTAATATCGTTATTCATATAACATAGGTAATAAGGGTATAAAAATGTAATTAAAATGTGATAATCAAATACCCCCACACCTAAACTTTTGCTAGTCCTCTAGCAAAGAAAATAAAAAGAAAACCTAACTCACTTTTGCAGGAATCGCGGTTGTATTTAGCGCATACAACAAGCCTTTAAACCCCTAGGTTACCCTAGTGGACGAGTTGTAGTCTCGTGAGGGTTTGCAGTGAATATACCCACAAAATTCAGTCAACTTGCCAATTTAAAGAAGTTAATAAAATAATTAATTCATTTGATATCTTCAAACATTCCAATTGAAGTTGGTTAATACTCAAGAAACCGTTTTATCATAACTCCAATGTAATTTTCTTAAGAAAATCCTTCCATTATAGTTATACAAAACTAAGTTTAACTCAAAATTTTAATTTAATTTAAAAGTTTTGAAAAGAACATGCTAACTCTTTGTTTTAAACAACTTCAAGTCTTTTAATCCTTTTAATTCTTCAAGAACATATACAAATATAACTATATATAAAAACATGGTTAGTATGATTTTTTTAATTTTTTTTTATTTACTCTTTATTCCTTGGTGGTTTTGTTCTTTTTAAACGGGCTTTCTAAGTGACCATTTAGCGAGTTTTGGGCCAATGAATCCCAACCCAATTGGGCTTAGGTCATTAAGCATAGAAATACTCCTCGGGCTTAATTACTCAGTCAACTTAGGCTTAGTAAAATAGAACCACCAATGATTTTAAGAGAAATTTTTCTTCTTTTGTTAAGTTAGTATAATATATATGTGTGTATATGTATATATATTTTGAACAATATTTGGATCAAGACAACTTGAAAAATTATTTTCAACTCTAAGTTGGGCATGCAAAAATTTCATTACTTTAATTAAAAATCTAAGTTAAAACTTAAGTAAAGTATACTACTTTGAAAATCATTTCTTAAGAAATTTATTTGGAGTTATCATAAAAGGTAAACTTGAGTATAGAACTAACTAAGGATTAGAAGACTTAAATTCTATCAAATTGATCAATTATTAATCAACTCTATTAAGTTGGCAAGTGACTTTTTTATGAAAAGAGGAAAAATGACATAAAAAGAAAAAAAATGGTAAGAAAAAGAGGAAAGAAATGACTAAGATAAAGAGCAAAATGACTAATTCCCACCCCACACCTAAATTTTGCATTGTCCTCAATGCAAATTCTATTATGCACAAAGTAAAACAGATAAGAATGGAAGCACTTACATTTGTTCTATCGACTTGAACAATGATAAAAATTCTGTAATTACCTTTGGTATGAGAAGGTGAAGTCAAAAAATTTATTCTCTTTTTTTTTCTTTCTTTTTTTTCATATGTATATTTTTCTCTTTTTTTCTGAAAAGAACAAGAAACTCTCACATGAGAGAAGAATAAATTCTTTTATTATTATTGTGGGATAAAAAATAAAAATGTAGAATAAAAGATGAAACATGAGAAGCTCACATTCTACATTAAATCCTACCTTATTGTGAAAATTCTACCCGAAATTTAAAGAATTTCAAAATGATATAATCATGATGTGCTTAAATTCTAAAAATTTCAGGATTTTTAGTGATGTTTGCAAAGAATGGAAGGTAGGTATTAATGGTTGTATGCTTTTGAACTTAGATTCGTTATTAACAAAAATTTTATCAAAAATAAAATCTTGTTGTTTTCTATTTTCCAAAATCTAAGTTCATTGACAAAGGGTTCTTCAAATGTTGGCTTCAAGATGCATGTATTCAACGTAATTCTCTCGCTCAAGGACTTAATTATTAACCCGGTTACTCGATTGTTGTGAATGGATTGCATTCACTTGATCTTGAAAAGTTGAACTTGACCCGCGTTCCTTGGATTGGTCACGGTTGACTCGAAATGATCCTTTCTCTCTCTCACTTATAGCTAGCTAGTTGACCAAGCCGGGTTTCTAATCTAGCTATGGCTTGAGTGTTGGAGTTGAGAATTTGTCTGTTGATTGCATAAAGGAGTTCATCGTGCTAGATGTTTGAGTCAACAAGTTTGTGGTCCGTGCGAGGTTTTAATCAAGGCTTCCAAACCCCTTTCCAAAACATTAAGACGTTTCTCAACATTTGAAGGAATATGATTTGTAGATTGATGATGAGGAAACCGATTTGGAAATGGCCGATTTGGTTGTAGAAAATTGGTTTGAGCTGAAAAGCTGCGTTGTCCCTAGGGAATTGTTGGTTTGAAGAGGGAGTGAAATTTTGATTTCAGAAATTACCACGATTCCATGCAAAATTCGGATGATTTCTCCAACTGGATTATAGGTTGGAGAAAATGGATCATTAATCGGATCTTTGGAATGCAAGATTCATCCGTTTCTAGAGATTGAGTATTTCCTAAGAGTGGACATTGCTCAAGCATGGGTCAGAAAGACAGCTATGACAACCTCGAGGCGTAAACTTGATTGATTTGAGCCGAGCTCGTTCTTTGGTTTCTAAAGTTTCTAACCTGCGTAGAATTGTAGCCATCTTAGCTTCAGAGGCTATGTTTGACTCTAATGAAGGACCTCTAGAACTGGATTGGGTAGCTGATGAATCACAGTGTTCCCACTGCATGGTTTTCTCGGATAAATTCTCTAAAAAGTCCCAAGCTTCATCGGCATTTTTCCTCATGAAATCCCCTTGACACATTGACTCTAAGGAAGTTTTTGAAGAATAATCCAATCCTTCATAAATGATTTGGCATAATCGCCACTTTTCAAGACCATGGTGAGGACATTGGATAAGAAGATCTTTGAATTTATCGAAATACTTCCAAAAAGGTTCTCCCGGGACAATTTTAAAATTTTGAATGTTGTTTCTAAGCTTGATTGTTTTGTGGATAGGAAAGAATTTCTTCAGAAAAACTGTTACAAATTCACCCCAAGTTGAGATGGAATCTGTGGGCAAGCTGTACAGCCATTTTTTGGCTTTGTCCTTAAGGGCAAATGGAATAAATCGGAGTTTGATCGCATCTTCAGTTAAGTCCCTCATCTTAATCATGAGGCAAACTTCTTCAAATTCGAGATAAAGATGTATCGTCTTGGTTTGACTCCTAAGAATTTGGGAAGCATGTTTATGAAATGCGGTCGAAGTTCAAAATTGGTTCCATTTACCTCGGGGAGTTTTATGCACGAGGGGATTGCATTTCTAGTGGGATAACAAACATCTTGAAGAACAGGTGGGTTGGTATTGGTCATTTCGTTTGATTCAAGAGGTGGATCAAAACGAATTAAACGATTGGTTTTATCCCTAACCCAAGTTTGCATACACCAAAATCAAAAAAAAAAATTTATTTGAAAAAGGATAAGAGAAAAAGTTAAGAAGATGATGAGAAAAAAAATAAGGAAAAACTAACTAAAAATAAATCAAGGCAATCACTTTTCAATCACTCTAACTGTAGGGTTAAGCCTAAACTTGACTTAGACCAGCTCCTAACCAAAAATTCCCTTAGTGAAAAGATCAAAGTTTACTTGGGTAATTAGCCGTAAGGATAGTACTAGAGGGAGATCAAAGATCAATTAAGTACCTCTTTCCTTTCTGAGCTTCACGCAACCCCTAAACCTTGCCTTAGACACCAATTAATCCAAATAAACTTGGACGGTTCACTTAAGAAATTATTGTTCCTTAATGAGCTCGAATCCTTAGGGGCCAACGCCTAATCAAATTTTAAGAGGCTTGGGTATGTGTAGTGAGGAATTAGTAATTTTGGGCTAAGGAAAGGGTGATGAAATCCCTCACCTTATCTTGATTAATGGGTTTTGCCCTTAAGATATTTTCAAGTGTGTGCCAAATCAAGATGCTCAAATCACTTGGTGAATTCCTTCTATTATATGAAATGCAACCCTAAAATTAAAAGCAACTAAAAGGATGCAAAACAAATTCTTTTTATTTTTATTTTTATCCTAATTGTCTCTAATGTATATGAACTATCTAAAGGGTGGAATTGAAAATACTAGATAGAGAAGTTACCCACGCAAAAGCAATGCAAAGCCTCGTTGGAGGCAATTCTTCAATCTTGAATCTTCAACTCTTGATCTTCAAGCTTCAAGTTCCTACACAAAAGAAAACACACAAAATAAGGAACCAAACTTAATCAAAATCCTACTTATGCACCGTTCCCCGGCAACGGCGCCAAAAACTTGATGGGTAAATTTTGAGTGATTACCTTAGTTGCAAGTATACAACCTTTATCAAGTTATAGTATAAAAGATTATCGATCCCACGAGGAACGGGAAGTAGGAAGAGTTTTGTTCAAATTTTAGTTCTCAAATTATGCGCGACAATTAGGAGTTTATGTACATGGTGAAAGTGGTCATGAAAAGATTAGAGAGTGGATGTGGATTATGCTCAAATAAAAGAAAACGAGGAAGAAAATGTGTGTGGAGAGATTAAGAGTGTGATTTGTGACAAAGTGCGAATAAATCAAAATGAAAGTGAAGCGCATGACAATTAGGAGTTATTCAAATAAAATAAAAGTGAGAAAATGGTGAAAGTGGTGGTGAGAGATAAGAGAGAGTGGATTGTGGATTATGTGTAAAAGAGGAGAAAATAAAGTTGAGAGTGTGGTTGTGGTTATATGCACATAATAACAAAACTAGGTTTGAGATTATATGCACATGGAGGGAATATGAGATTGAGAGAGAAGTAAAAATAAATGAAATCAAGAGAGGAGAATAAAGGAAAATAACAAACAAATGAAAAACAAGGATAAGTGCAAAATCAAGAATGTAAAGTATGGAGGATTAGTTAAAGATATGAGGAATCTAGAGTAGATCCACTTAGCTTATCTCAATCTCACAAGAATGAGTTGGATTTGTTAGCTAGTTTCAAACAATCTCTCGGGATCCCACAAATATTGGCTCCACACTTAGAAAAGGGTAATTCCCTAGAGGGTTCTAGCCTCAAGGTGAATTAAAGAAAAGAAAAATCTATTCTAGAAAGTAAATACAAGAATTAAATACATTGCATGAAAGTAAATTGCATGAAAGTAAATCTAAGCTACAAAGCAATAAATGAACAAGAAAGAAAATGAAAAAGAAATAAAATAGAAACCAACAACTCCTGATCTTAATCTAATCCTCCTTTTGGTCCTTGGATTAGAAGAAGAGAAAGGAAATTGAAGGGGTGAAAAATTTCATTTATTGTGTAACAAAAGTTACAATTTTGGAAGGTCTCCTCAATTAAGAGTAACCCTCCTCTCCAAATGGAGTTTTTACAAAATATTTCACAATCAAAACCCTCAGCATTCACCCCTATTTATAGCCCAACGGAGTTGATGTGAACCATTGGATCAAACCTAGCCAAAAAGGAAGAGAAATCCACCATTAATTCGGAATCTGTTGCAAACCGATCGGTTGGCCGATCGGTTATGTACATGGTGAAAGTGGTCATGAAAAGATTAGAGAGTGGATGTGGATTATGCTCAAATAAAAGAAAACGAGGAAGAAAATGTGTGTGGAGAGATTAAGAGTGTGATTTGTGACAAAGTGCGAATAAATCAAAATGAAAGTGAAAATGGAGAGATAGAGAGTGAGAGAAAATAAGTGCAAAATAAAAGAAAGCAAGATTGAGAGAGAGGAGAGAGTAAAGGAAAATCAAAATCAAGAAAACAAGAAATCAAAGAAGTCAAAATCAAGAAGGCAAAAGATGAAGGATTCAATTAGAGATATGAAGGAATTTAGAATTGAATCCACTAGCTAATCTCACTTATAAAATATGAACCATTCTCTTTTATCACATTTCATTTTAGATTTATTAAGCATAGACTATCAAACCACTTAAGGAAAGCATAACCTATCAAATTATCACCTAAATGAAATCAATACTCATGAGGAGAATAACAACAAGATAATAATCCTAGAATTCATTAGCATACTCTATCCTACCACTTTTAAGGCAAGCATAGACTATCCAATACTTCTTCTACCAATTAGTTCTCTAGTTGATTATCCTAACCATGATCTTTTAAGCATAAGAGAGTGATTCACAAATATGAGAGAGAAATTAGACTAGTTTCATGCAAAACTAGATCCCCACAAGAGGTTTAGTTCCACATCTTAGAAAATAAAAGAAAGAAAATAAAGATGAGAGTAAGAGGAGGAGAATGAGAATTCAACTAATTACAAAAGAAAAGAAAAAAGATTGCAATGAAAGTAAATCTAATCTATGAATTAAAGACAATACATGAAAGTAAATTGCATGAAAGTAAATTGCAAGAAAGTAAATTGCATGAAAGTAAATTGCAAGAAAGTAAATTGCATGAAAGTAAATTGCATGAAAGTAAATTGCAAGAAAGTAAATTGCATGGAATTAAATTGCATGAAAGTAAATTGCATGGAATTAAATTGCATGAAAGTAAATTGCATGAAAGTAAATCTAATCTATGAATTAAAGACAATACATGAAAGTAAATGCATGGAATTAAATTGCATGAAAGTAAATCTAATCTATGAATTAAAGACAATACATGAAAGTAAATTGCAAGAAAGTAAATTGCATGAAAGTAAATCTAATCTATGAATTAAAGACAATACATGAAAGTAAATTGCAAGAAAGTAAATTGCATGAAAGTAAATTGCATGAAAGTAAATTGCATGAAAGTAAATTGCATGAAAGTAAATCTAAGCTACAAAGCAATAAATGAACAAGAAAGAAAATGAAAAAGAAATAAAATAGAAACCAACAACTCTGATCTTAATCTAATCCTCCTTTTGGTCCTTGGATTAGAAGAAGAGAAAGGAAATTGAAGGTGAAAATTTCATTTATTGTGTAACAAAAGTTACAATTTTGGAAGGTCTCCTCAATTAAGAGTAACCCTCCTCTCCAAATGGAGTTTTACAAAATATTTCACAATCAAAACCCTCAGATTCACCCTATTTATAGCCCAACGGAGTTGATGTGAACCATTGGATCAAACCTAGCCAAAAGGAAGAGAAATCCACCATTAATTGAATCATTGCAAACCGATCGGTTGGCCGATCGGTTATGTACATGGTGAAAGTGGTCATGAAAAGATTAGAGAGTGGATGTGGATTATGCTCAAATAAAAGAAAACGAGGAAGAAAATGTGTGTGAGAGATTAAGAGTGTGATTTGTGACAAAGTGCTAATAAATCAAAATGAAAGTGAAAATGGAGAGATAGAGAGGAGAGAAAATAAGTGCAAAATAAAAGAAAGCAAGATTGAGAGAGAGGAGAGAGAAGGAAAATCAAAATCAAGAAAACAAGAAATCAAAGAAGTCAAAATCAAGAAGGCAAAAGATGAAGGATTCAATTAGAGATATGAAGGAATTTAGAATTGAATCCACTAGCTAATCTCACTTATAAAATATGAACCATTCTCTTTTATCACATTTCATTTTAGATTTATTAAGCATAGACTATCAAACCACTTAAGGAAAGCATAACCTATCAAATTATCACCTAAATGAAATCAATACTCATGAGGAGAATAACAACAAGATAATAATCCTAGAATTCATTAGCATACTCTATCCTACCACTTTTAAGGCAAGCATAGACTATCCAATACTTCTTCTACCAATTAGTTCTCTAGTTGATTATCCTAACCATGATCTTTTAAGCATAAGAGAGTGATTCACAAATATGAGAGAGAAATTAGACTAGTTTCATGCAAAACTAGATCCCCACAAGAGGTTTAGTTCCACATCTTAGAAAATAAAAGAAAGAAAATAAAGATGAGAGTAAGAGGAGGAGAATGAGAATTCAACTAATTACAAAAGAAAAGAAAAAAAAAAGCAAAGAAAGAAAGAAAGAAAAAAGATTGCAATGAAAGTAAATCTAATCTATGAATTAAAGACAATACATGAAAGTAAATTGCATGGAATTAAATTGCATGAAAGTAAATTGCAAGAAAGTAAATTGCATGGAAGTAAATCTATTCTACAAACAAGAAAATAAAGAAGAGAAAAGAAATAAAAGAGAAACCCATAATTCCTAATTCATCTTCATCCTCCTTGGTCCTTGGACAAAGAGAAGAGAAAGGAAATTGAAGGGTGAAAAATTTCATTTATTGTGTAACAAAAGTTATAATTTTGGAAGGTCTTCTCAATTAAGAGTAACTCTCCTCTCCAAATGGAGTTTTACAAAATATTTCACAATCAAAACCCTCAAGATTCACCCTATTTATAGCCCAACGGAGTTGATGTGAACCATTGGATCAAACCTAGCCAAAAGGAAGAAATCCACCATTAATTGAATCATTGCAAACCGATCGGTTGGCCGATCGGTTATGTACATGGTGAAAGTGGTCATGAAAAGATTAGAGAGTGGATGTGGATTATGCTCAAATAAAAGAAAACGAGGAAGAAAATGTGTGGAGAGATTAAGAGTGTGATTTGTGACAAAGTGCTAATAAATCAAAATGAAAGTGAAAATGGAGAGATAGAGAGAGAGAAAATAAGTGCAAAATAAAAGAAAGCAAGATTGAGAGAGAGGAGAGAGTAAAGGAAAATCAAAATCAAGAAAACAAGAAATCAAAGAAGTCAAAATCAAGAAGGCAAAAGATGAAGGATTCAATTAGAGATATGAAGGAATTTAGAATTGAATCCACTAGCTAATCTCACTTATAAAATATGAACCATTCTCTTTTATCACATTTCATTTTAGATTTATTAAGCATAGACTATCAAACCACTTAAGGAAAGCATAACCTATCAAATTATCACCTAAATGAAATCAATACTCATGAGGAGAATAACAACAAGATAATAATCCTAGAATTCATTAGCATACTCTATCCTACCACTTTTAAGGCAAGCATAGACTATCCAATACTTCTTCTACCAATTAGTTCTCTAGTTGATTATCCTAACCATGATCTTTTAAGCATAAGAGAGTGATTCACAAATATGAGAGAAATTAGACTAGTTTCATGCAAAACTAGATCCCCACAAGAGGTTTAGTTCCACATCTTAGAAAATAAAAGAAAGAAAATAAAGATGAGAGTAAGAGGAGGAGAATGAGAATTCAACTAATTACAAAAGAAAAGAAAAAAAAATAAAAGCAAAGAAAGAAAGAAAGAAAAAAGATTGCAATGAAAGTAAATCTAATCTATGAATTAAAGACAATACATGAAAGTAAATTGCATGGAATTAAATTGCATGAAAGTAAATTGCAAGAAAGTAAATTGCATGGAAGTAAATCTATTCTACAAACAAGAAAATAAAGAAGAGAAAAGAAATAAAAGAGAAACCCATAATTCCTAATTCATCTTCATCCTCCTTTTGGTCCTTGGACAAAGAGAAGAGAAAGGAAATTGAAGGGTGAAAAATTTCATTTATTGTGTAACAAAAGTTATAATTTTGGAAGGTCTTCTCAATTAAGAGTAACTCTCCTCTCCAAATGGAGTTTTACAAAATATTTCACAATCAAAACCCTCAAAGATTCACCCCTATTTATAGCCCAACGGAGTTGATGTGAACCATTGGATCAAACCTAGCCAAAAGGAAGAAATCCACCATTAATTGAATCATTGCAAACCGATCGGTTGGCCGATCGGTTATGTACATGTGAAAGTGGTCATGAAAAGATTAGAGAGTGGATGTGGATTATGCTCAAATAAAAGCGAGGGAAGAAAAATGTGTGTGGAGAGATTAAGAGTGTGATTTGTGACAAAGTCTGAATAAATCAAAATGAAAGTGAAAATGGAGAGATAGAGTGAGAGAAAATAAGTGCAAAATAAAAGAAAGCAAGATTGAGAGAGAGGAGAGTAAAGGAAAATCAAAATCAAGAAAACAAGAAATCAAAGAAGTCAAAATCAAGAAGGCAAAAGATGAAGGATTCAATTAGAGATATGAAGGAATTTAGAATTGAATCCACTAGCTAATCTCACTTATAAAATATGAACCATTCTCTTTTATCACATTTCATTTTAGATTTATTAAGCATAGACTATCAAACCACTTAAGGAAAGCATAACCTATCAAATTATCACCTAAATGAAATCAATACTCATGAGGAGAATAACAACAAGATAATAATCCTAGAATTCATTAGCATACTCTATCCTACCACTTTTAAGGCAAGCATAGACTATCCAATACTTCTTCTACCAATTAGTTCTCTAGTTGATTATCCTAACCATGATCTTTTAAGCATAAGAGAGTGATTCACAAATATGAGAGAGAAATTAGACTAGTTTCATGCAAAACTAGATCCCCACAAGAGGTTTAGTTCCACATCTTAGAAAATAAAAGAAAGAAAATAAAGATGAGAGTAAGAGGAGGAGAATGAGAATTCAACTAATTACAAAAGAAAAGAAAAAAAAATAAAAGCAAAGAAAGAAAGAAAGAAAAAAGATTGCAATGAAAGTAAATCTAATCTATGAATTAAAGACAATACATGAAAGTAAATTGCATGGAATTAAATTGCATGAAAGTAAATTGCAAGAAAGTAAATTGCATGGAAGTAAATCTATTCTACAAACAAGAAAATAAAGAAGAGAAAAGAAATAAAAGAGAAACCCATAATTCCTAATTCATCTTCATCCTCCTTTTGGTCCTTGGACAAAGAGAAGAGAAAGGAAATTGAAGGGTGAAAAATTTCATTTATTGTGTAACAAAAGTTATAATTTTGGAAGGTCTTCTCAATTAAGAGTAACTCTCCTCTCCAAATGGAGTTTTACAAAATATTTCACAATCAAAACCCTCAAAGATTCACCCTATTTATAGCCCAACGGAGTTGATGTGAACCATTGGATCAAACCTAGCCAAAAGGAAGAGAAATCCACCATTAATTGAATCTGTTGCAAACCGATCGGTTGGCCGTCGGTTAATAACCGTTAGCCAACCGGTTGGCCAACCGATAGTCAACCGATTGGTTCCCAACCAATTTGTCTTTTCTTGATTTTTCTTCACGAATTTCTCTTGGATAAATTTGGTATCTTGAGCCTTCGTTTGTCTTCGATTTGGGCTTCAAAATTGGTAGAAATTCGAGAATTTGAGTCATTTGGGCTTTTATTCATTATTTCTTTATTAGCCCGCAAAATAAGATAAAATGATTATTAGTAATATCGTTATTCATATAACATAGGTAATAAGGGTATAAAAATGTAATTAAAATGTGATAATCAAAGAGTTTTAGAGAAGGAAGTGTCTAAATAACTCAAAATATCAGAGAGATCTTAAGAGAACATTTGGTTGTTCACCACTCTGCCTTTGTTCATAAAGCTTTCCTCTATATATAGAGGTTACAAGACTATTCTGGACTTATACCATCGCACCAATAGTCTTCTTCATCTAATTGGATCGGATATAAAGCTACTATATCAATTTCAATTCCTTTAATAAGTGGGTTCATTCCTTGAATGATGTTCTTTATCATTCGGAAAGTATTTAAACCGATTATATTCTATCAATCATGATTTTACTGGTTGTTCCTCTCTATATGATATCTTTGCTCTGTACTTACTTCTTCTATAGGCTCACATTCTTGATAATAAAATGTGAGGAATGGTATGGACTTGATACAATCCTATTATCGGTTAAATTACATGTTATAAATCAAAGTATAAAACTATATATGTTAAACAAGGAGACAAATTGGCAATATTGACTCCATACAAGATTCGATATACATGTAACCTAAGATGAATGATAAAGGCAAAAGACCCATGGATATCAATACTATGTTTAATACCATTAATTAAGAACACATATAACATTATAATAATTATGGTTTAAATACTATTATATATATTAGATATATTAAATTAATAGTAATATATTAATTTCTTATGACCAAATTTTATAATTAATAATTAATTTGTTTAATATTTTTAGTAGAAGAAAATATATTGATAAAACAATAAATAACGCTTTATTATTAATAAATAATCCTATAGAAATGATATAATATTGAATTATATAATAAAATTATTCTATTATATTATTTAATTCATAAAATATATTATTAATATTTGAATAATATATTATGTAAAATGCATATATATAATATATTATTTATTAATGAAATAATAATAAGTAATAAATAAATTAACTAATTAATTAATAATATTAATCACTTTATAATAAAAATATTTAACTAAGTAAAGGTAATAGGAGGGTATTTATGTCTTTTGGCAAGAATAAGGAAAGTTCCTTATAAGTAGCCAAAAATAAGTTGGGAAATCCCAACTTATTTTTTTGGCTACTTGTAATTAACCAATAAGTAACATAAGTGACTCTTACCAAACACCTAAATACTTTGTGGCATTTTTTTGTCCGGTTTGAAACTATAGTGCATTTAAGTGCAAGGTTGGGAGAAAACTATAGGGCATTTAAATGCAATTAAGCCTAACCAAAAAGGAAATTCATAGACAAAATAAATAAATAAACCGATATACAAAGCAAAGAAAGCAGAGCCATCCGTGCAAGCATGGACATAACACTTGTGAAAAGTAATTTCATTTCATTTATATATAGTGTGTATTTTGTGGATGGCACAGGAGGGTAAACCGTCAGCACAGGAGGGTAAACCGTTGCCATAGGCCTTTAGCGACGCCCGCAAAGGTAGCAGTCCCAAAACCATTGCCTTTGCTCTAGCGTGACGGTTTTGGATCTATGACAATGATTTTGAACCGCTGCCGTAGGCTACATATGTGGTAGTATGGTAAGAGACAGTGAGGATGAAGTAATTTTCTAAGAGAATATTATCTTTTACCTCCAAACTCGAAAGCCACCATTAATTTTATATCTTCACTATTTATTTTATTTATAAGGACAAATAAATTGTGTATAATTATATTCATGGAACCATCTTATTATACATATTTACTTTTCTCTTAAAACTCTATTATTTTTCTTTGTATATTTTATAACATAAATATAAAAAGTATTCAATTATGTGAGCTCCACTTTTATTTTTTTTATTACATTGAATGACCTAAATTCTTCTGAGAAAGAAAGAGAATAGAAAGAAACGGAGAAAAAAAGGCATTACTTATAAAATTATAATTTTATCTTTCAATTACAATAAGAAAAAGGACACATCCTCTATTCCTTCAAATTCACACTCCCTTTGTTATTTTCATACTCTTCATATAAAAGCCTCTTTGCTCACCTGCTTCCTTCGACCTGTTTCTCTTACTTGAATGGGGCCCACATCAGCCACATGAGTATCCACAGTCGCATCTCAACTGATGTTTTTTGTATGCCTATTTGAGATTCGATTTTCAACCCATGAGTAAGTGGATGAGATGCTTTTTTTTTGCATGAAGGCTGAGCTGCTGAGTTTTGTTGACAATTGTCTTCTCCTATGACAGTTATCTCCTTCCCCTTTCTTCCTCCTGATGTTTTATTTTACTGTTTAAAAAAAATCAGCCTTCCCTCTATCTTCCGCCTCTTCTCTTCTCTCCTTTTCTCCTCTTCCTCACACAGAGTTGCGGTCGTTTCTCTTCGCCGTTGACTCGTCGCTGCCGGTGCCCAGGTTTCCTCGAAACCTTGTCTCCTCAATAATTCTCATATTCTCATATTTATATTCTTGGTATAAATTCTCATATTCTTGCTATACTTTCTCTTTGCCGTCGATGTCAGGACTTTGCTCTTTAGACTAGGTTTTGCTTGAATTCGAATTTTATTTCTTATATTTATTATTGGTAACTGTCGATGTCAGGACTTTGGTCTGTAGACTACGTTTTGCTTGAATTCGAATTTTATTGCATGAATTCGAGGCTTTCTTCCTACATGATCCACCATTTCTTTAGGTTGAGAATTTTGGGACTTTGGTTTCCCATTCTTATCAATCAAAATCGCCAAAATACAGATATTCTGAATTTATATGTTATTTCGCTTTTCCTCTTTGATTACTCCTTCCATACATCGAAATTTTACGCAATGGCAATAATTACATGTATGTTCCACTATTGTGATGCTGAATTAGTGCAATTGTTTACAACATTTATGAAAATGATTGTTACTGTTTCTCCTGTCCAAAAATATTGTTGTTTCTCCTGTTGTATTCTTCTTAATAGCTCCCGATAATGATTAATTTAAAAGATGAAAGGAACATTTGGATCAATACTTTGATATCAACATTTACCAAGTCTCCTATTAAGTTGCTGGGGGACAGGAGAAACAGTAAAGACACAAAGTAAGTTGCTAGAGGACAGGAAAAACTGTAATATTTTTGGATGATTTACTATTAAGATTTTGTCATTTTGCAAAGAATCTTTGCTCAAATCTTGAATACCTTCTCACATCTAACAATGTATCTCAAATAATGACCATTTTTGCAAAAGGTCTATCAAGAGTATGTTCCTTTTATCTAATAAGTTTGATGTTGACTTTGATCTGTATGTTATGAACTTAATTTCCACACAGTACTTCTCACCAGAAAATATTGCTTACTACTAAAATAGACATTCAGTTTTACACTTTGTTCCGCAGGAGCCGCTTCACAATACAACTAAAGGATACTATGGGTCTTATGGCTGCCACTATCTTTGAAGCACATGCTCAAAGACTATATGCCCATGTATATAAAACTTGTAGTTGTGATCCTTACATCGGTTCTATAAATGTCACCTTTGTAAATAGACTATATGCCCATGTATATAAAACTTGTAGTTGTGATCCTTACATCGGTTCTATAAATGTCACCTTTGTAAATAGACTATATGCCCATGTATATAAAACTTGTAGTTGTGATCCTTACATCGGTTCTATAAATGTCACCTTTGTAAATAGACTATATGCCCATGTATATAAAACTTGTAGTTGTGATCCTTACATCGGTTCTATAAATGTCACCTTTGTAAATAGACCATATGCCCATGTATATAAAACTTGTAGTTGTGATCCTTACATCGGTTCTATAAATGTCACCTTTGTAAATAGACCATATGCCCATGTATATAAAACTTGTAGTTGTGATCGTTACATCGGTTCTATAAATGTCACCTTTGTAAATAGACCATATGCCCATGTATATAAAACTTGTAGTTGTGATCCTTACATCGGTTCTATAAATGTCACCTTTGTAAATAGACCATATGCCCATGTATATAAAACTTGTAGTTGTGATCCTTACATCGGTTCTATAAATGTCACCTTTGTAAATAGACCATATGCCCATGTATATAAAACTTGTAGTTGTGATCCTTACATCGGTTCTATAAATGTCACCTTTGTAAATAGACCATATGCCCATGTATATAAAACTTGTAGTTGTGATCCTTACATCGGTTCTATAAATGTCACCTTTGTAAATAGACCATATGCCCATGTATATAAAACTTGTAGTTGTGATCGTTACATCGGTTCTATAAATGTCACCTTTGTAAATAGACCATATGCCCATGTATATAAAACTTGTAGTTGTGATCCTTACATCGGTTCTATAAATGTCACCTTTGTAAATAGACCATATGCCCATGTATATAAAACTTGTAGTTGTGATCCTTACATCGGTTCTATAAATGTCACCTTTGTAAATAGACTATATGCCCATGTATATAAAACTTGTAGTTGTGATCGTTACATCGGTTCTATAAATGTCACCTTTGTAAATAGACTATATGCCCATGTATATAAAACTTGTAGTTGTGATCCTTACATCGGTTCTATAAATGTCACCTTTGTAAATAGACTATATGCCCATGTATATAAAACTTGTAGTTGTGATCCTTACATCGGTTCTATAAATGTCACCTTTGTAAATAGACTATATGCCCATGTATATAAAACTTGTAGTTGTGATCCTTACATCGGTTCTATAAATGTCACCTTTGTAAATAGACTATATGCCCATGTATATAAAACTTGTAGTTGTGATCCTTACATCGGTTCTATAAATGTCACCTTTGTAAATAGACCATATGCCCATGTATATAAAACTTGTAGTTGTGATCCTTACATCGGTTCTATAAATGTCACCTTTGTAAATAGACTATATGCCCATGTATATAAAACTTGTAGTTGTGATCCTTACATCGGTTCTATAAATGTCACCTTTGTAAATAGACTATATGCCCATGTATATAAAACTTGTAGTTGTGATCCTTACATCGGTTCTATAAATGTCACCTTTGTAAATAGACTATATGCCCATGTATATAAAACTTGTAGTTGTGATCCTTACATCGGTTCTATAAATGTCACCTTTGTAAATAGACTATATGCCCATGTATATAAAACTTGTAGTTGTGATCCTTACATCGGTTCTATAAATGTCACCTTTGTAAATAGACCATATGCCCATGTATATAAAACTTGTAGTTGTGATCCTTACATCGGTTCTATAAATGTCACCTTTGTAAATAGACTATATGCCCATGTATATAAAACTTGTAGTTGTGATCCTTACATCGGTTCTATAAATGTCACCTTTGTAAATAGACTATATGCCCATGTATATAAAACTTGTAGTTGTGATCCTTACATCGGTTCTATAAATGTCACCTTTGTAAATAGACCATATGCCCATGTATATAAAACTTGTAGTTGTGATCCTTACATCGGTTCTATAAATGTCACCTTTGTAAATAGACTATATGCCCATGTATATAAAACTTGTAGTTGTGATCCTTACATCGGTTCTATAAATGTCACCTTTGTAAATAGACCATATGCCCATGTATATAAAACTTGTAGTTGTGATCCTTACATCGGTTCTATAAATGTCACCTTTGTAAATAGACCATATGCCCATGTATATAAAACTTGTAGTTGTGATCCTTACATCGGTTCTATAAATGTCACCTTTGTAAATAGACTATATGCCCATGTATATAAAACTTGTAGTTGTGATCCTTACATCGGTTCTATAAATGTCACCTTTGTAAATAGACCATATGCCCATGTATATAAAACTTGTAGTTGTGATCCTTACATCGGTTCTATAAATGTCACCTTTGTAAATAGACTATATGCCCATGTATATAAAACTTGTAGTTGTGATCCTTACATCGGTTCTATAAATGTCACCTTTGTAAATAGACTATATGCCCATGTATATAAAACTTGTAGTTGTGATCCTTACATCGGTTCTATAAATGTCACCTTTGTAAATAGACCATATGCCCATGTATATAAAACTTGTAGTTGTGATCCTTACATCGGTTCTATAAATGTCACCTTTGTAAATAGACTATATGCCCATGTATATAAAACTTGTAGTTGTGATCCTTACATCGGTTCTATAAATGTCACCTTTGTAAATAGACTATATGCCCATGTATATAAAACTTGTAGTTGTGATCCTTACATCGGTTCTATAAATGTCACCTTTGTAAATAGACTATATGCCCATGTATATAAAACTTGTAGTTGTGATCCTTACATCGGTTCTATAAATGTCACCTTTGTAAATAGACCATATGCCCATGTATATAAAACTTGTAGTTGTGATCCTTACATCGGTTCTATAAATGTCACTTTTGAAAAACACTCTTGCATCAAACTGTCCTTCATTACATACTACATTTCTTCTCGTGTAGCATATCCATCATACAATATCGTATATTGCATATATTATATTGCAACAGGAAGGAAAAGTAGACGCGACGGTTTTCAACAAAGCTTCAACTGAAAAAGAGTACTTCATTCAGGTCAAAGGTAACAAGTTTGATGGACGGTACGAGACCATACATTACTACATGGTTACTACTGTCATCGATGAGCTACAACACATCTAGCAAACACATCTCTTCTCCCTTTCCATGATACTTTTGGTAGTGTAATAGGAAATTTTTGGTAATGTAATAAAACTATTTCAACACTCTGTGTAGTTAAATACGGATCTTCTACAAGAGCACTATTGTAAGAACAACACCTTCTGTACATAGCAGTTCTGTAAAAGTCACCTTTGTAAATAGACCATATGCCCATGTATATAAAACTTGTAGTTGTGATCCTTACATCGGTTCTATAAATGTCACCTTTGTAAATAGACTATATGCCCATGTATATAAAGCATGAAGCTAGGATATAGAGCCAAATTAGGAGTTGTTATTTTACAGATTAATGACTATTAATTTTGCAAAATTGTCTAGTAATTTTAATTTTTTCTATTATGTGGAGCTGAGGGAGAGGAATCTGACAAGTCAAAGACTAAGGTGAATGATGGTGATGCAGAGGTAATTATTATGTTTTATGCAACAGCCTAAGATTTATTTTCTAATCGCTTTATTAAAGTACCTTGGGATTTATAAGGATGTGACATATGTTGATAATTTGCATTACTTGTTGAAAATGTAAGGGCAATTTATATTCAATTTCCCTTAGGTGTGTGATTGACAGCCAACTGTTAAAGTATATGAAGTGCAGCAATTTGACGAATCCCCTGAATCTTATTCCATGTATATTGTGTGGTTCTGCACGAGTTGTGGTAGCCTTGTTTAGGGCAAGTTGTAGTGTAATTCTGTAATATTGTCTAAGAAATCTGGTTTTAGTAACCATACAATATTACTCCAGTTAATCTTAATTTTTTGATGCTACTTATATCTGATTTATGAAATAATATGAACAAAACAGGACAAGTTCTATTTGTATAGTAATAAATAGGAGGAGTAGATTTTAATTCTGATGGAGACATCAAAGAGCACGCTTCTCTGACCAAAAGGAAATAACTTGTTGCTTTTTGATGTAGGTAGTGTGCTTCATTTGTGCTGAAACTATACAACTATAATTGTCAAAATCAAGCATTCGATTTATTTGATGCACGTGCCTCTCTTACTAGTATTATATAGTTGAGAAGATACGTGTATGATGTTTGCACTTTATGTTATTCCGCATCATTTGGCTTTAATTTTGAGTATGACATAGTAAACTGATGAGCAATAAAGTTTAAGGAGAGTTAAAAAATTGTAAACTAATAAGTTCTTTTACAAGTTTTTTTCTTCACGTGACATCATCATCTATAAAATTTTGATTTCTCTCAACATGTTAAAAAAAACTCATCATTGTTGATGTTAATTATCTAACTCTAACGAATGTCTGGGGGTTTCGGTCTACTATGTTAATTATCCATAGAAAAGTATGTCACCATTTGATTAGTGGACTTATGGATTTGTGTATTGACTCAGCAGTTGATGCTTATCTAATGCATTGTTTTAAGATATGTTTATGCGAGCAAATTTTAATTCAATGATGCATGTACACTAATATTTTAGTAGCGGTAGAGATGAAAAACTTTTAACTTTTGCAGTGAAATTATAAAAAGACTCTCGCTAAGTACTTAAACTTAATTAGCATTTAGAAAGAAAATTAAATTGGTTAAATTGTATGAATTACAGTGGCGGAGCCACAAGTGTCCAGTGGTGTCACAGGACACCACTGGATTGGGTACTTTATGCATTGTTTTGTTTCACATTGGATTTAGAAAATGTCTTTTATGTTCCAGAATTCCCTAGAAATTTAATTTCAATTTCGAAGTTAGTTTCTGTTGGTTATAGTTTTCATTTTGAAGGAAGATATTTTGATATTTTATTGAATAAAGTCCATGTTGGTGGTGGAACCTTAATTGATAATGTATATAAATTTGATCTGGATCCCACGTTTGAATCGACTTATTTAAATATGCATGTTAATGTTGGAATTAAGCGGAATTTTATTAACGAGAACTCCACAAAATCCATACAAAGATATGGATGCTTATAATATTAAAAAAAAAAAAATGACTTGCAGCAGATTGGACAAAAATAACAATGGTACCTTAAACCAATATAGAAGATATACATGATATGCTATAATATCATCTATACTTGTTTGGTACCTTAAACAAAATATAAATTAAACAATGAATACGTGGCTATCAAAGATCACTAACTTATTACTTATAATGTTGTTTTGGAATAGTGGCTTATGACAACATAAAGGATGAGCAAACTATGAAATAGAATAAAATTCAAAGCTAAAAAGGAGTTAATTGTACCTTTATACCACAAGAGCGCAATTTTCTTAGGCTGAAACTAAAAGGTCTTTTCGTTCCTGTTTGAATAAAAAGAAGATAAAGAAAGAAATATGAAATAATCATTGCTTCATTTCATTAAGAAAAATTCTAAGTGAATAACATATTATATTTTCGGTCATGAATATTATCATTCAGTATTGTGAACAATAATTAAATGGACATAAGAAAACTATAAATTGAAATGAACCTATTTTGTTTCACACTTATGGAGAAAATTATTTCATAAGTGCTCGGAACAAATTAAATCAGACCCAAATCAAATAATCTCCTTTTCTTGAATATCAAAATTATATCACATTACTTCTCAAAACATATATCGCTAAATAATAAACCGAAGAAGCAAATCAAGCTCACATCACAAATTTGAATTTTTGGCAAATAAAAGACACAAAAATGTTTACCTATTCCTATGAGCTCGTTGAGGGCCAGTGCTCTTTGCTTGCATTTGCATATGAGCACGCTCATACTGTTTTCTGAAATAGAATTAAAATGTAATGCATATTCTGAAAAAGAATTAAAAAGTGATTTATATTACCATAAACATGATCAAATCATTTCCAATTACGTATATTGAGAAATAGAAAAGAAAAGAACAGATCACATTTGAAGTATATTGCTTGATTTATTATATAATACAAATGTTCTATGTTCAATTCAACCGTAAAAGTGCAAGTTATTTTCCTTCCTAACCCAAGAAAAAACCCAAAAAAATTAGAAGTTTTCCTAGGTTCTTAATAGGACAAATATCACTCTGTTGACAAATATGTCATCTATAGATTAACAAATTCCTTGTGTATGAACCTGGTAGGATTCAATCTTCATGTTGGCCGCCTTCACCAATGTTGAGATTTTCTCTGACTGCTTATGTTTAACAATAGATCAAATGAGAAACTCTAACTCTAGCTAATAAATCATTAATAAAATCCTAAAAAGTTATGGACAGAGTGTGATAGGGATGCCATTGTCGTGGAGAATGAGGGTGATGTAGCTGTAGGCAAGGTCTCCCACCAACATGATTTGATTCATGATGACTATAAAGTGAAATCGAGTATTTCAGATCTAATGTTGGATTCAAACGCGAGAGTGGGTTTTGCCGGCGATGAATGATCTGACGAACTTCAGGAAGCGATTGAGTGTTGAGGACAGCACCACCAATGGTTTTTATTTGACGAGGAAGTGTTGACGGGTTTTTAACATGATGAAATTTTTTCCAGAGAGAATAAATAGTCACAAATTTTGTGGAAGAGAAATAGGAAAGCCGAAGGAGAACTGAAGGCCTATTTTAAATCACATCTATTTGATACAATTACGTATATTAAGAACATACCGATTAATTCCTAAAATCACGGACAATAAAAACAAACGTAACTAATTTGTTATATTTTTAAGCTTTACTATTAGCAATATGTTCCTTTGTAATTTAAAAATTCAAATTCAAATATTTGTTATGTCAAATAGTTATTTCGTTATAGAAATAAGTCGATACTTTAAAAATAAGGAGGTTAGCTTTACATGTATCTATCTATATACATATAGAAAGATTTGATAACTACATTTTGTTTGGAATCAAATCATTTTAAAAACAATGAAATAATATTATGTTTTATTATGAATTCCAAGAATTAATGGATTCAATTATGTACGTAACTAAGATTTGGTAAGTTTCATTATCCCAAGTTATATGGATTATATTATTCGTGTATATATAGAACTAGTACTAATGTAGATAAATCATATTAGGAATTAAAGATTTGTGCCAATTTAGAAAGATTATTTTAGGCATAATTTGGTACTAATATAGAGATTTTTTGAAGATTTCTTAAACAATATTCTCCACTTATCAATATATTATTATTAGGAAATCGCTAAAATTACCAAGAGAAAAAATCGCTATAAATTTGATTATAAAAGATAATAAATTCTAAATTTTGATGGATTTGATGGATTTAATTTATTTTGTGATGGTTGGATGGACGGTGAGGATTTATGACACATGTCAGTTTTATTTGAGAAGAGAAGTGATGATGTGGCAAGCTGTGGAAGGGTTTGAGGCAAAATATTTTCGCTTAAGGTATACATATAGTAACAGATGTATTACTTAGGACATCACTAAAATTAAGATATGACACGCTAAGAAAAGTAAAGTTATTCTGCCACTAATTAATTAGAATAAACCCTAGTAAAATATGCATTTGTGTATCAATTGCATAGCTTTAGTCTTTGTCCTGAGAATTTTAGATTTTTCTAAGCCTAACTTTAAATGAACAATAAAAAAGAGAGAAACAAGGGTATTTTCATAAGAAAATTAACAAAATGCTCTAAACAAGGGAGGTTGATATGATTCCCTTGGCATGAAATTTAGGCTAATTATTTATCGAAAATATTGCCTAAAACCTTTTTTATTCTCGGCACAAACATACGCATCATTGCTACGTTTTAATTATTAGTAAGTTCGTAATCTACTACCTATATAACTAAAGGCAAACCTCAAGGAGTACTGTTCATTATACAGTAATTTTGGTGGAACCCGCCAAACTGCAATGTCATACACCTAGTCTGCTCCCCTTTCTCCGTTCCCCAAATTCAAATTTCAAGTTTCAAATTTTTTTTGAAAATATCTAGGCAAAATTGTGTCAAGGCCCCAAAAGCAAAAACTTCATGTGACGAGGCACCCTTGACTTTTTCTCATGTGCTTTAGTCCCAAGAAGTGTCACAAAATGTGCTGCACCCATTTTTAGTCATCATTACATGCCAACTAAGCATAGAGAGAGAATAAGAAACAAAAAACCCTAAAATGCCCTTATCTCTTCTATTCTTTCATGTTAAGTCTAAAAACAAGTTGAATTAGACTTAACATGAATCATGTTAAGTCTATTTTAACTTATTTGAAGTCTAATTTCATGTTAAGTTCAATTTAATTCATATTAAGTCTAACTTAATTCATTTTAAGTCTAATTTAAATCATGTTATGTGTAATTCAACATGTTTCAAGTCTAATTTAATTCATGTTAAGTCTAATTCAACTTGTTTTAAGTCTAATTTCATGTTAAGTCCAATTTAATTCCTTTTAAGTTTAATTTAAATCATGTTATGTCTAATTCAATTTGTTTCAAGTCTAATTTAATTCATGTTAACTCTAATTCAACTTGTTTTAAGTCTAATTTCATGTTAAGTCCAATTTAATTCATGTTAAGTCTAATTTAATTCCTTTTAAGTCTAATTTAAATCATGTTATGTCTAATTCGACTTGTTTCAAGTCTAATTTAATTCATGCTAAGTCTAATTCAACTTTACGCTCTAGCCATATTGTTGATCTGGGGGTATATTACTTAGAAAAACTCAATGTTATTTGCTCGTTTTCTCCCACTAATTTTCCACGCTCTCTCTTTCTTTCCCCCCAAAATAAAAAAAAAAGCACAAATTTGATCGGCAATGGCAACGGTCAAAACCTCGAATTCATTAGCGTTCTCGTCTAAAAAAACAAGTTGAATTTCCCTTATTTTTAAGTCTGATTCATGTTAAGTCTAATGTTAAGTCTAAAACAAGTTGAATTAGACTTAACATGAATTAAATTAGACTTAACATGAACCAAGTTGGACTTAACATGAATGAAAATAGACTTAAAATGAACCAAGATGGACTTAACATGAACCAAGTTGGACTTAACATGAACCAAGTGAGATTTAATATGAACCAAGTTGGACTTAACATGGACCAAAATAGACTTAACATGAACCAAGTCGGACTTAATATGAATCAAAATAAACTTAACATGAACCAAGTTAGACTTAACATGAACCAAAATAGACTTAATATGATCGAAGTTAGACTTAACATGAACCAAGTTGGACTTAACTTGGTTCATGTTAAGTCTAATTCGTGTTAAGTCTAATGTTAAGTCTAATTTGGGCTCGAGCTCTTCCTCGTCCTCTTTCAGCACTGCCTCCAACGCCTCGTTCTTCGCCACCTCTTCGCCTTTAGTGTCGGAGACCATCTGTTATTTGACGAATCCTCCAACGAGAACGCTAATGAATTCAAGGTTTTGGCCATTGCCATTGCTGATCAAATTTGGGTTTTTTTTGATTTTGGGGGGAAAGAAAGAGAGAGCGTGGAAAATTAGTGGGAGAAAAAGAGCAAATGATATTGAGTTTTTCTAAGTAATATACCCACAGATCAACAATATGGCCAGAGCGAAAAGTTGAATTAGATTTAACATGAATTAAATTAGACTTGAAACAAGTTGAATTAGACATAACATGATTTAAATTAGACTTAAAAAATTAAATTGGACTTAACATGAATTAAATTAGACTTGAAACAAGTTGAATTAGACATAACATGATTTAAATTAGACTTAAAAGAAATTAAATTAGACTTAACATGAATTTAATTAGACTTAAAACAAGTTGAATTACACATAACATGATTTAAATTAGACTTAAAATGAATTAAGTTAGACTTAACATGTGTTAAATTGAACTTAACATGAAATTAGACTTCAAATAAGTTAAAATAGACTTAACATATTCATGCTAAGTCTAATTCAACTTGTTTTTAGACTTAACATGAAAGAATAGAAGAGATAAGGGCATTTTGGGGTTTTTTATTCTCTCTCTATATTTAGTTGATATGTAATGATGACTAAAAAGAAGTGCAGCACATTTTGTGAAGTGCAGCACATTTTGTGACACTTCTTGAAGCTAAAGCACATGAGAAAAAATTATCGTCACATGAAGTTTTTACTTTTGGGGTCTTATACAATTTTCCCAAATATCTAACAGCCCCTTTACAAATACTAGAATAGGCATCGCAGCAACAAGACGCTTTTTATTATAACTACTGATTTTTAGAGGGCTATTTGTAATTCTAAGATTTTGAATCTACTATTTGTAGATTTGAAATATTCACATATTTTTATAACTTTTAAAATTTTGAGGGTGTTTATTACAAATTTGAAAGTTTTGGTGTTTTTACAAAATCTAAAATTTTAGGGGCCTCTTACAATTTATAGATTTTTATTTTAGGTTTGAAATTTTCAAGCTTTAAATTTTAGGGGCCTCTTACAATTTATAGATTTTTATTTTAGGTTTGAAATTTTCAAGCTTTTTCTATAAGTTTTAAATTTTTGAGCGCTTTGTGGTGTGCTTTTCAAAATTAAAACTTTTATTAGTTTCGTTTGAAACTCTAATTTTTTGGAAATTTATAATTTTTATGGTTTTTAAAGTATTTATAGTTTTAGGGTGTTTTCTCAGAAATTCTAAATCTTTGGGGTTGTTTGTTTCTCCTTGAATTTCATTGTAATGTTTCAGATATGAAATCTTCAATTTATTTTTAAACTTACTTTTGAGGGTGTTGGAGTAAATTTTAAAATTTTGAGGGTGTTTGTTACAAATTTAAAAGTTTCTACTGATTTTTAGAGGGCTATTTGTAATTCTAAGATTTTGAATCTACTATTTGTAGATTTGAAATATTCACATATTTTTATAACTTTTAAAATTTTGAGGGTGTTTATTACAAATTTGAAAGTTTTGGTGTTTTTACAAAATCTAAAATTTTAGGGGCCTCTTACAATTTATAGATTTTTATTTTAGGTTTGAAATTTTCAAGCTTTAAATTTTAGGGGCCTCTTACAATTTATAGATTTTTATTTTAGGTTTGAAATTTTCAAGCTTTTTCTATAAGTTTTAAATTTTTGAGCGCTTTGTGGTGTGCTTTTCAAAATTAAAACTTTTATTAGTTTCGTTTGAAACTCTAATTTTTTGGAAATTTATAATTTTTATGGTTTTTAAAGTATTTATAGTTTTAGGGTGTTTTCTCAGAAATTCTAAATCTTTGGGGTTGTTTGTTTCTCCTTGAATTTCATTGTAATGTTTCAGATATGAAATCTTCAATTTATTTTTAAACTTACTTTTGAGGGTGTTGGAGTAAATTTTAAAATTTTGAGGGTGTTTATTACAAATTTGAAAGTTTTGGTGTTTTTACAAAATCTAAAATTTTAGGGGCTGCTTGTAATTTATAGATTTTCAGTGTAGGTTTGAATTTTTCAAGCTTTTTCTGTAAGTATAAAATTATTGAGCTTATTTTGGGGATGTTTTTATAAAATCTAAATGTTTTGGTTGAGCGTGTTGGTTGTAATTTTAAAAGGTAAAGGCGCTTATAACTCGATATATAGAGACTAAGGGACGGTTGTCCAAGTAAAGTTACGAAAAACACGTGGAGTTAAGGTAAGTATTGATTTTAGGGTACTATTTGTAAATATTGATATTTTCTTATTAATTTTAAAATTTTGAGGGTGTTTATTGCAAATTTAAAAGTTTCTACTGATTTTTAGAGGGCTATTTGTAATTCTAAGATTTTGAATGTACTTTTAAATTTTTGAGGGTGTTTGTTACAAATTTAAAAGTTTCTACTGATTTTTAGAGGGCTATTTGTAATTCTAAGATTTTGAATCTACTATTTGTAGATTTGAAATATTCACATATTTTTATAACTTTTAAAATTTTGAGGGTGTTTATTACAAATTTGAAAGTTTTGGTGTTTTTTACAAAATCTAAAATTTTAGGGGCCGCTTTGAATTTATAGATTATCGGTGTAGGTTTAAAATTTTCAAGCTTTAAATTTTAGGGGCTGCTTGTAATTTATAGATTTTTATTTTAGGTTTGAAATTTTCAAGCTTTTTCTATAAGTTTTAAATTTTTGAGCGCTTTGTGGTGTGCTTTTCAAAATTAAAACTTTTATTAGTTTCGTTTGAAACTCTAATTTTTTGAAATTTATAATTTTTATGGTTTTTAAAGTATTTATAGTTTTAGGGTGTTTTCTCAGAATTCTAAATCTTTGGGGTTGTTTGTTTCTCCTTGAATTTCATTGTAATGTTTCAGATATGAAATCTTCAATTTATTTTTAAACTTACTTTTGAGGGTGTTGGAGTAAATTTTAAAATTTTGAGGGTGTTTATTACAAATTTGAAAGTTTTGGTGTTTTTTACAAAATCTAAAATTTTAGGGGCTGCTTGTAATTTATAGATTTTCAGTGTAGGTTTGAAATTTTCAAGCTTTTTCTGTAAGTATAAAATTATTGAGCTTATTTTGGGGATGTTTTTATAAAATCTAAATGTTTTGGTTGAGCGTGTTGGTTGTAATTTTAAAAGGTAAAGGCGTTTTCTATAAATCGATATATAGAGACTAAGGGACGAAGTTGTCCAAGTAAAGTTACATAAAAAACACAGGAGTTGCGGTAAGTATTGATTTTAGGGTACTATTTGTAAATATTGATATTTTCTTATTAATTTTAAAATTTTGAGGGTGTTTATTGCAAATTTAAAAGTTTCTACTGATTTTTAGAGGGCTATTTGTAATTCTAAGATTTTGAATGTACTTTTAAATTTTTGAGGGTGTTTGTTACAAATTTAAAAGTTTTGGTGCTTTTATAAAATTTAAAATTTTAGGGGTTACTTGGAATTTATAGATTATCGGTGTAAGTTTGAAATTTTGAAGCTTTAAATTTTAGGGACTTCTTGCAATTTATATATTTTCATTGTAGGTTTGAAATTTTAATGATTTTTCTATAAGTTTTAAATTTTTGAGGGTGTTTGTTGCAAATTTAAAAGTTTTGTGGTGTGCTTTTCAAAATTAAAACTTTTATTAGTTTCGTTTGAAACTCTAATTTTTTGGAAATTTATAATTTTTATGGTTTTTAAAGTATTTATAGTTTTAGGGTGTTTTCTCAGAATTCTAAATCTTTGGGGTTGTTTGTTTCTCCTTGAATTTCATTGTAATGTTTCAGATATGAAATCTTCAATTTATTTTTAAACTTACTTTTGAGGGTGTTGGAGTAAATTTTAAAATTTTGAGGGTGTTTGTTACAAATTTAAAAGTTTCGGTGTTTTTACGAATCTAAAATTTTAGGGGCTGCTTGTAATTTATAGATTTTCAGTGTAGGTTTGAATTTTTCAAGCTTTTTCGTAAGTATAAAATTATTGAGCTTATTTTGGGGATGTTTTTATAAAATCTAAATGTTTTGGTTGAGCGTGTTGGTTGTAATTTTAAAAGGTAAAGGCGTTTTATAACTGATATATAGAGACTAAGGGACGGTTGTCCAAGTAAAGTTACGCTAAAAAACACAGGAGTTGCGGTAAGTATTGATTTTAGGGTACTATTTGTAAATATTGATATTTTCTTATTAATTTTAAAATTTTGAGGGTGTTTATTGCAAATTTAAAAGTTTCTACTGATTTTTAGTGGGCTATTTGTAATTCTAAGATTTTGAATGTACTTTTAAAATTTTTGAGGGTGTTTATTATAAAATTTAAAAGTTTTGGTGCTTTTTATAAAATTTAAAATTTTAGGGGTTACTTGGAATTTATAGATTATCGGTGTAAGTTTGAAATTTTGAAGCTTTAAATTTTAGGGGACTTCTTGCAATTTATATATTTTCATTGTAGGTTTGAAATTTTAATGATTTTTCTATAAGTTTTAAATTTCGAGCTTGTTTTTGCTAAATTTAAAAGTTTTGTGGTGTGTTTTTCAAGTTAAACTTTTATTGGTTTCGTTTGAAACTGTTATTTTTATAAATTTATAATTTTATATTTTTTACAAGTATTTACAGCTTTAGGATGTTTTCTCAAATTCTAAATCTTTGGGGTTATTTGCATCTTCTTGAATTTCATTGTAATGTTTCAGATATGAAATCTTCAATTTATTTTTAAACTTAGTTTTAAGGACGTTGGGATAAATTTTAAGTTTTGAGGGTGTTTGTTGCAAATTTAAAAGTTTTGGGTGTTTTTACAAAATCTAAAATTTTAGGGGCCGCTTTGAATTTATAGATTATCGGTGTAGGTTTAAAATTTTCAAGCTTTAAATTTTAGGGGCCTCTTACAATTTATAGATTTTATTTTAGGTTTGAAATTTTCAAGCTTTTTCTATAAGTTTTAAAATTTTTGAGGGTGTTTGTTGCAAATTTAAAAGTTTTGTGGTGTGCTTTTCAAAATTAAAACTTTTATTAGTTTCCGTTTGAAACTCTAATTTTTTGGAAATTTATAATTTTTATGGTTTTTAAAGTATTTATAGTTTTAGGGTGTTTTCTCAGAATTCTAAATCTTTGGGGTTGTTTGTTTCTCCTTGAATTTCATTGTAATGTTTCAGATATGAAATCTTCAATTTATTTTTAAACTTACTTTTGAGGGTGTTGGAGTAAATTTTAAAATTTTGAGGGTGTTTGTTACAAATTTAAAAGTTTTGGTGTTTTTACAGAATCTAAAATTTTAGGGGTGCTTGTAATTTATAGATTTTCAGTGTAGGTTTGAATTTTTCAAGCTTTTTCGTAAGTATAAAATTATTGAGCTTATTTTGGGGATGTTTTTATAAAATCTAAATGTTTTGGTTGAGCGTGTTGGTTGTAATTTTAATAAGTTAAAGGTGTTTTCTATAAATCGATATATAGAGACTAAGGACGAAGTTGTCCAAGTAAAGTTACATAAAAAACACAGGAGTTGCGGTAAGTATTGATTTTAGGGTACTATTTGTAAATATTGATATTTTCTTATTAATTTTAAAATTTTGAGGGTGTTTATTGCAAATTTAAAAGTTTCTACTGATTTTTAGTGGGCTATTTGTAATTCTAAGATTTTGAATGTACTTTTAAATTTTTGAGGGTGTTTATTATAAAATTTTAAAAGTTTTGGGTGCTTTTTATAAATTTAAAATTTTAGGGGTTACTTGGAATTTATAGATTATCGTAAGTTTGAAATTTTGAAGCTTTAAATTTTAGGGGACTTCTTGCAATTTATATATTTTCATTGTAGGTTTGAAATTTTAATGATTTTTCTATAAGTTTTAAATTTTTGAGGGTGTTTATTATAAAATTTTAAAAGTTTTGTGGTGTGTTTTTCAAGTTAAAACTTTTATTGGTTTCGTTTGAAACCCTTATTTTTATAAATTTATAATTTTATATTTTTTACAAGTATTTACAGCTTTAGGATGTTTTCTCAGAATTCTAAATCTTTGGGGTTATTTGCATCTTCTTGAATTTCATTGTAATGTTCAGATATGAAATCTTCAATTTATTTTTAAACTTAGTTTTAAGGACGTTGGGATAAATTTTAAGTTTTGAGGGTGTTTGTTGCAAATTTAAAAGTTTTGGATGTTTTTTTGAATATAAAATTTTAGGGGTGCTTGTAATTTATAAATTTTCGTAGATTTGATGCTTGTAATTTATAGATTTTAGTGTAGGTTTGAAATTTTCAAGCATTTTCGTGAGTTTTAAATTTTTGAGCTTGTTTTACTAAATTTGAAAGTTTTGCGTTGTTTTTCAAAGTTAAAACTTTTAGCGGGATGTTGGTTTTCGTTTATTGGTTTCTCGTTTGAAACCCTTATTTTTATAAATTTATAATTTTTATGGTGGTTTTACAAGTATTTATAGTTTTAGGGTGTTTTCTCAGATATTCTAAATCTTTGGGGTTGTTTGTATCTTCTTGAATTTCATTGTAATGTTCAGATTTGAAATCTTCAGTTTATTTTCTAAACTTAGTTTTAGGGTGTTGGGGTAAATTTTGAATTTTTAAGGATGTTTGTTGCAAATTTGAAAAGTTTTGGGTGTTTTTGCAGAATCTAAAATTTTAGGGGCTGCTTGCAATTTATAGATTTTAGTGTAGGTTTGAAATTTTCAAGCATTTTCTGTGAGTTTTAAATTTTTGAGCTTGTTTTTGCTAAATTTTAAAAGTTTTGTGGTGTGTTTTTCAAGTTAAAACTTTTATTGGTTTCGTTTGAAACCCTTATTTTTATAAATTTATAATTTTATATTTTTTACAAGTATTTATAGTTTTAGGGTGTTTTCTCAGAATTCTAAATCTTTGGGGTTGTTTGTATCTTCTTGAATTTCATTGTAATGTTCAGATCTGAAATCTTAAGTTTATTTTTAAACTTAGTTTTAGGGTGTTGGGGTAAATTTTGAATTTTTAAGGATGTTTGTTGCAAATTTGAAAAGTTTTGGGTGTTTTTACGAATCTAAAATTTTAGGGGCTGCTTGCAATTTATAGATTTTCAGTGTAGGTTTGAAATTTTAATGATTTTTCTATAAGTTTTAAATTTTTGAGCTTGTTTTACTAAATTTGAAAGTTTTGTATTGTTTTTTTCAAAGTTAAAACTTTTAGAGGGATATTTTTGTAAATTATAAATTTTTGGGGTTGTTTATATCTCCTTGAATTTATTTTAGATATGAAATCTCCTTGAATTTGATGTTGGTTGTAATTTTAATAAGTTAAAGGTGTTTTCTATAAATGTGTTAATTTAAAGGTGTTTTGTGAAAACTGGTGAACAGTGAGATAGAGATAGAGATATAGAGATATATAGTAGTAGCACGGCGTTGCATGTGTTTGCTTCATATGTGAGTGGAAACTCGGGCAAAGTCACAAAGTAAAGTTAAAAAAGTACAATAGTTGTGGTAACTATTGATTTTTAGGGGGCTATATGTAAATATTCACATATATTTCTATAAATTTTGAATTTTTGAGGGTGTTTGTTGCAAATTTAAAAACTTTGGGTGTTTTTTGCAGAATCTAAAATTTTAGGGGGATGCTTGTAATTTATAGATTTTCAGTGTAAGTTTGAAAATTTCAAGCTTTTTCTGTAAGTTTTAAATTTTGAGCTTAGTTTTGCTAATTTTGAAAAGTTTTGTATTGTTTTTTTCAAAGTTAAAACTTTTCAGGGGATGTTGATTTTCAGTTTATTGGTTTCGTTTGAAACCCTTATTTTTATAAATTTATAATTTTTATGGTGTTTTTACAAGTATTTATAGATTTTGGTGTTTTCTCAGAATTCTAAATCTTTGGGGTTGTTTGTATCTTATGAAATTTCATTGTAATGTTCAGATCTGAAATCTTAAGTTTATTTTTAAACTTAGTTTTTCAGCTATGTTGAGGTAAATTTTAAAATTTTGAGGGTGTTTGTTGCAAATTTGAAGTTTTGGTGTTTTTGCGAATCTAAAATTTTAGGGGCTGGTTGCAATTTATAGATTTTAGTGTATGTTTTAAATTTTTAAGCTTTTTCTGTAAGTATTAAATTTTTAGCTTGTTTTGTTAAATTTTAAAAGTTTTGGGTGTTTTTGCAAAGTTAAAATTTTAGGGGATGCTTGTAATTTATAGATTTTGGTGTTTTCTCAGAATTCTAAATCTTTGGGGTTATTTGCATCTTCTTGAATTTCATTGTAATGTTTGAATGAAATCTTCAGTTTACTTTTAAACTTAGTTTTAAGGACGTTGGGATAAATTTTAAGTTTTGAGGGTGTTTGTTGCAAATTTAAAAGTTTTGGATGTTTTTTTGAATATAAAATTTTAGGGGCTGCTTGTAATTTATAAATTTTCGTAGATTTGATGCTTGTAATTTATAGATTTTAGTGTAGGTTTGAAATTTTTAAGCTTTTTCTGTAAGTTTTAAAATTTTGAGCTTAGTTTTGCTAATTTTGAAAAGTTTTGTATTGTTTTTTTCAAAGTTAAAACTTTTCAGGGGATGTTGATTTTCAGTTTATTGGTTTCTGTTTAAAACTCTTATTTTTTAAATTTATAATTTTTATGGTGTTTTTACAAGTATTTATAGATTTTGGTGTTTTCTCAGAATTCTAAATCTTTTGGGGTTGTTTGTATCTTCTTGAATTTCATTGTAATGTTTCAGATCTGAAATCTTAAGTTTATTTTTAAACTTAGTTTTAGGGTGTTGGGGTAAATTTTGAATTTTTGAGGGTGTTTGTTGCAAATTTAAAAGTTTTGGGTGTTTTTGCAGAATCTAAAATTTTAGGGGATGCTTGTAATTTATAGATTTTGGTGTTTTTGCAGAATCTAAAATTTTAGGGGATGCTTGTAATTTATAGATTTTAGTGTAGGTTTGAAATTTTTAAGCTTTTTCTGTAAGTTTTAAAATTTTGAGCTTAGTTTTGCTAATTTTGAAAAGTTTTGTATTGTTTTTTTCAAAGTTAAAACTTTTCAGGGGATGTTGATTTTCAGTTTATTGGTTTCTGTTTAAAACTCTTATTTTTTAAATTTATAATTTTTATGGTGTTTTTACAAGTATTTATAGATTTTGGTGTTTTCTCAGAATTCTAAATCTTTTGGGGTTGTTTGTATCTTCTTGAATTTCATTGTAATGTTTCAGATCTGAAATCTTAAGTTTATTTTTAAACTTAGTTTTAGGGTGTTGGGGTAAATTTTGAATTTTTGAGGATGTTTGTTGCAAATTTGAAAGTTTTGGGTGTTTTTTACAGAATCTAAAATTTTAGGGGGCTGCTTGCAATTTATAGATTTTCAGTGTAGGTTTGAAATTTTTAAGCTTTTTTTGTAAGTATTAAAATATTGGGCTTATTTTTCTTAAATTTTAAAAGTTTTGGGTGTTTTTAGAACGTTAAAACTTTTAGAGGGATATTTTTGTAAATTATAATTTTTGGGGTTGTTTATATCTCCTTGAATTTATTTTAGATATGAAATCTCCTTGAATTTGATGTTGGTTGTAATTTTAATAAGTTAAAGGTGTTTTCTATAAATGTGTTAATTTAAAGGTGTTTTGTGAAAACTGGTGAACAGTGAGATAGAGATAGAGATATAGAGATATATAGTAAGTAGGCACGTGCGTTGCATGTGTTTGCTTCATATGTGAGTGGAAACTCAGGGGCAAAGCTGTCAAAGTAAAGTTACGCAAAAAAGTACAATAGTTGTGGTAACTATTGATTTTTAGGGGGCTATATGTAAATATTCACATATATTTCTATAAATTTTGAATTTTTGAGGGTGTTTGTTGCAAATTTAAAAGTTTTGGGGTGTTTTTGCAGAATCTAAAATTTTAGGGGATGCTTGTAATTTATAGATTTTAGTGTATGTTTTAAATTTTTAAGCTTTTTCTGTAAGTATTAAATTTTTAGCTTGTTTTGTTAAATTTTAAAAGTTTTGGGGTGTTTTTGCAAAGTTAAAATTTTAGGGGATGTTGATTTTCAGTTTATTGGTTTCTGTTTAAAACTCTTATTTTTTAAATTTATAATTTTTATGGTGTTTTTACAAGTATTTATAGATTTTGGTGTTTTCGTAAATTCTAAATCTTTGGGGTTGTTTGTATCTTATGAAATTTCATTGTAATGTTTCAGATCTGAAATCTTAAGTTTATTTTTAAACTTAGTTTTTCAGTCGTTGAGGTAAATTTTAAAATTTTGAGGGTGTTTGTTGCAAATTTGAAGTTTTGGGGTGTTTTTGCAGAATCTAAAATTTTAGGGGCTGGTTGCAATTTATAGATTTTAGTGTATGTTTTAAATTTTTAAGCTTTTTCTGTAAGTATTAAATTTTTAGCTTGTTTTGTTAAATTTTAAAAGTTTTGGGGTGTTTTTGCAAAGTTAAAATTTTTTAGGGGGATGTTTTTTATAAATTATAATTTTTTTGGGGTGGTTTATATCTCATTGAATTTGTTTTAGATATGAAATCTCCTTGAATTTAATGTTGGTTGTAATTTTAAAAAGTTAAACGTGTTTTCCATAAATGTGTTAAGCTAAAAGGTGTTTTGTGAAAAGTGATGAACAGTGAAATGTGAACAGTGATCTCAGATGAAAATAAACAGTAAAAGGTGAACAGTAACACCTCGCCTTTTTATATATAGAGGATTACTCTTCCCCTCTCTCTCTTCCAGTCTCATACATGTTCTCTCTTCTCTTCTGTTCCCCTTTCTCTCTCTCCCTCCCTCCCTCAAATCGAAGCTTGCTCTAAGAAATCGACATCACCATTATCAACCCCATCAACGTCCGATCCCAACTCCATCGAGATCATCCTCGCGATCGCTCTCCTTCACTTCAAGAAACTCCACCAAATGCCTCCATCCCCTTCTTCCACCTCTGATGCTCAGAGCTAGAAGCAGAAGGTAACGATCTAACCCTAGATCTCTCTCGATCACTTCTCGAATCCATCCGAAACCCTAATCTTAACGCTAATTTTTTCTAACAGGCAAGGGAGAGGAAGAAAGAGATCTTGACGCTCAGAGAGGAGCTCAACCAGGTTCTCTTCTCCCCCAATTCGAAACCCTAAGTTTGAGGATTTCTTTGGAGGTTCTCTGTTGGTTTTTTGTTTGGAGTTGTTGGATGTGAAGCAGGGAGAGGATCTGCCACAGATTGCTACTTGAAAGTGTCATTTATTTTGTGCTTGCGGTGATTTGAGGAGAAGATTGGGAGAGCGGAGGTGAGGAGCACTGGAACATAGTTTTGCCTTTGAAATATGGGACAATCTCCTGTGCTACTCGAATACATTATCGAGGTGAGAAACTATAAGTTATATATTTTTAAGTTTTTCTGCTTTATTTATTAGCATCTGCAGTAATTTTTCTACTTTATTTAGTATAATAAGATAAGTTAGTAGGGATTTAAATTGACTTTTGGTGACCTACTAATATTTTGTCAACTATCTTATGGGTTTTTAGTTGTAATATTCTTTCTTCATTTATTTTACTACACATGTTGTCTTTTATTAGTTGCCAGCGATCTTTTGCATTATTAGTTAGTTGCTAAATTTATTTTATCTTAAAGGTTAGTAGTGGCAAATAATTTGAATAGTTTCATATGATTTGAAGGGAACCAATAGCTGCATATGAAAGCACAATTTCATTGACATTTTAAAAATTATAGATTGGGCTTGAGATTTCATAAAGCTAATCATGTTATTGCTATTTTAGTTACTTTTTCAGTTACGAGTTTAGGATTGAGCTTACTTTTAAATTAAAAAATAGTTGGAGTTCAACAGTGAAAAAATTCATGGTAAGGAGTTTTGGAGGTGTCAAAATACTTCTACATGTCGATATCTAAGTTAGCGAGTAAGCTAAATGTTGAGCTCACTCTTCTAATAAAGAAGTTTAGAGAATTAGAGATTCAAAATGACCTCATTGCAAGATGAAGAGTCTTCAGGCTCTCATAAAAAACGTTCAGTTACTATTTCTTTTTTCTTTTGAATATGTAATTTATCATTGCTTTTGAATTATACAATTAGAACTTGAGTTATTGTGATCTACTCATCACTGAGTTATTTGATTTTATCCTCATTTTCATGAGTATTGAGAGTATAAATTATTTTATAGAATTAATTTTAAACTAGATGGGTTGATAATCTCTGGATATACTATGAATGTAGTTCAAAGTATAAATGTATTTGAGTGGTGAAAACTATAGCAGGGTCTGCCTTCGCACGTCCACTTGAAATAGTTGTCAGTTGTCGAGAATAATCTCTAAGCATTGCAAGGGTTCAGACCCTCATAGAAGTTATAAACAATATTTTTATTCTCTTTTACTTGGTGAACATGTAGAATAGAGGTAATCTGTACATTTAGCTCTTTTTCAAGATTTAATTATCATACATGTATATGTGTGTATTTTTTCTTGCTAACTTGGCCTGAATGTTCTGATTGGAATTATCTATCTGTTACAGTGATGATATGTCTTGCTAACGTAGCATTCGAATCATGTAATTAGTTTAAGTATCTGATTTAATTAAATTTATTTCTTGCTGTGATTTGAGTTATTTTTCTATTTTGCACCAATAATCTAACATCTGAGTGCTTTTGATGGATTATTTGTTTAACATTTGGAATTAATTGGACTGAATGATTTATGTAATTATTTTTGCCTTCGTTCGAGAATCTAGGTTGTGATTGGAATTAATTGGATTGTATGATTTATGTAAATTGTCGTAGAATGGATCTTGATGGGTCAATTCCTAAATTTGTTTACATTCTTCTTTAATTTGCATAATCATGATGTAGATCTAATTCTTTAATTTGATTTGAGATTGATGGGTTTTTGGATTTGATTGTTGTAGGAGATAAATGGTAGGAGCTTGGACATTCTAGTAATAGCATGATGGTTTAATGTTTGTAGGCATGTGCAAAGCACTGATTGTTTTATAACTTTACTTTCTTAAATGTGAAAGCAGATAAATTAATATTTAATAAAACTAATTACTTAAAATCTAACTAAGTCTAATCAAGAAATAATGAAAATCATTACCAATCGGTATTACTTTGACACTATTTAGCGACAAAGAAAATTATGTTGTTTTAAAATTTTTTTGAGATTAGGATTTGAATTTGATTTGAGATGAACCATTCACTGTCATATTGTTAAGTGCTTTTTCTTCTCTTTTTTTAAAGAATTTTTCTCTTCTCTTTGTTTCCTATTTAGATGATATGATGATTAATCCAAAAGAAGTGACTTTGTTTCCTGTTTTTGCTTGATTGTTTCCTCACAGGTTTCTATCTTGCTCACGTAGAGAATCATCTGATAAGGAGGTTCTTTTGCGAAGGTAATTGTCGATCACTAATCTCAAAGTTTCGATTTTTTGATTTTGCATTGGACATTACTTTTCTTCTTGATGGAATGAGGCGGACTAAATATAAAAGTTATTGAGGGCATTTTGATTTGGAACTGAGATTGGTTCTTGAAGTTGCTGCCGATGAGTTTGAAAACATTTTATTTGGGCCTAGGAAAGTTTTTTATTTAGATTTATGATCTTATTTAACTTTAATACCTATAGATTTGATGTAATTAATGAAATTCATTGAACACACTAGAGATTGACTTCATAACTCATCGATAGTGGATGAAATAAAACAGAATATGATCTAAACATTTCCAATTTTTATCTAAAATCCTTTAGCTAAAGGATCAGTTAGACTAATATTTGTGTCCTTTGATATTTAAAATTTAATCTACAAATATTTATAATTATGATGTCTTTTGATGATGGATAAAATGTCAATAGTACTTGCTCTAAACATAAGCATTTTATGTAATATCCTTTATCTGGAGGATTGTGAAATACTCAATAACCAAGAGATAATTATAGCTTGAAACTATCGCAGCTCAATTTTTTAAGTTACCTCATTTCACCTTGCTTACTTTTAGATAAAAATGTCAATCTCTCAATAAAACTGCATTTGTATATTTAAATATCTTAATGATGCTTACTACTACATCTAATTCCCTTTATATTTAGTTTTAAGAATCTATATCTATTGAGCTTTGGAAGAAGCTCCTGAGCATGACTTAAGCTCCTAAGCATGACTGCATGCTCCCTCTATCTCTGAAAGAGGTATGATATTCTTCTTTGTTGCATTTGGTTTTTGAGTTTTGTAGAAATTAGAGAGAAGAAATTTGGAGAGAATAATTTTTTCCCTTAATTCATTCAGCAATACAATGAAAACAATCTAATATATACAACACGTTATCTATCTCATAACGTTATCTAATGTATCCTACTAACTTCCTGATTATCTCCTATCTCATAGCTAACCAACTAACTAACTTTGTGATTACATTATCAACACTCCCCCTCAAATTGGCGCATACACATCGTGAATGCCCAACTTGCCTAACAAGAAATGAAATTGTGGTCTAGCAAGTGCCTTCGTGAAAATGTCTGCTGGTTGAAACTGTGAACGAATATGCGCCGTAACGATGTTTCCACTCTGCACTTGCTCACGAACGTAGTGACAATCTATTTCAATGTGCTTCGTCCGCTCATGAAAGTCTGGATTGGCCGCTATGTGAATAGCCGACTGACTATCACAAAATAGCTTCATCGGCTGTCCGTGATCCACCAAAAATGAAGTCAACAATGACTTTAACCATACAAGCTCACTCCGCCGGGCCGCCATAGCTTTGTACCGCTCACGATCTCGGTGATCGTGCTCGCTTCTTTGTTTTCCATGAAATGGGTGACTCCCCAAGTGTGACGATGTAGCCACTGACTGAGAGACAAGTAACTGGACAGCTTGCCCAATCTGAGTCGCAATAGGCTCGCAATCTCAAATCGCAATCAGATCGTAGTAGAATTCCTTGGCCCGGACTTCCCTTGATGTATCGCGACAACTCGCATCGCCTCAAAGTGTTCTTGGCGGCTTGGGCAAATTGTGAAAGAACATGAATCGAGTATGAAATCTCTGGACGCGTGATGGTCAAATAGATCAAACGACCCACAAGTCGTCGATAGGCCGCACTATCTGTCTTCTCCCCCTCGGCCAAAGTGAGCTTGTGGCCCTGCTCCATTGGTGTCTCGGCCGGTTTACTTCCAAGTAAGCCCGTCTCGGCAAGAATATCTAAGGCATACTTTCTTTGACACAAGGAAATGCCAAGCGGCGACCTAGCTACCTCAATGCCAAGGAAAAATTTTAAAACACCCAAATCCTTGATATGAAAGCACTCATGTAAGTAGCGTTTGAAAGCCACACATGCATCATGATTATTTCCAGCCAAGATAATATCGTCGACATACACAAGAAGACTCATGAACATGCCATTCCGATGATAGGTAAATAAGGAATAATCCGCCAAGGATTGAGAAAAACCATACCGCTTGAGTGCTCCGGTCAATTTGTTGAACCAATTTCGTGAAGCTTGGCGTAGTCCGTAAGTGGATTTGCGAAGACGTCAAATGCGATCGCCACAATCAGTTCTGAAACCTTGAGGCAGCTTCATGTATACTTCCTCATCGAGGTCTCCATGCAGGAAGGCATTATTCACGTCCATTTGGTGTAGCTCCCATCCTCGCCGCCGCCATCGACGTAAAGACTCGAACTGAAACAAGCTTTGCAACTAGAGCGAACGTCTCATGAAAATCGAGGCCCTCTACTTGCGTGAATCCGGTCAATTTGTTGAACCAATTTCGTGAAGCTTGGCGTAGTCCGTAAATGGATTTGCGAAGACGGCAAATGCGATCGCCACAATCAGTTCTGAAACCTTGAGGCAGCTTCATGTATACTTCCTCATCGAGGTCTCCATGCAGAAGGCATTATTCACGCCCATTTGGTGTAGCTCCCATCCTCGCCGCCGCCATCGACGTAAAGACTCGAATCAAACAAGCTTTGCAACTAGAGCTAACGCCTCATGAAAATCGAGGCCCTCTACTTGCGTGAATCCTCGCAACGAAGTCTCGCTTTTATCTCTCCACGGTCCCGTCCGCTTTGCGCTTTGATTTTGTAAACCCAACGGCAATAATGGCTTCTTCCTTGAGGTAATGGCTCGCGCCCGTGTTTGGTTGGCCTCAAGTGCTTCAATTTCCTTGGCCATCGCTTCACGCCATCGGTCATTCTCAATCGCCTCGCATAGCATTTCGGTTCGACATCCGAGGTAATAGCTCCAACAAAGCCACGATTCTCGTGACAAATTATCAAATGTTATGTAGCGAGCTAAGGAATAAGGGATACCGAAGTCGCTTTCATGTCGCGGTAGCCGTGGGGGTAAATGCTATTAGTTTCACCAATACTTGATTTTTGATTCAAAGAAGACACATGATCACCGACAAAACACCACCGCCACCAAAACCGCTGGAAATCACGGCTTTCGTCTTGCGCCGCACGCACTGGGGAGCCGTCGTTTCGCCTACGCTTACTACCAGCTCAGCCGAAGTCGCTGCATAGCCATGCACTCCCGCGACGCCATTGTGGCGTGTGCCGCTGCGAAATTATCCGCCTTTCAAGCCGTGGTGCACAACTATGCATTTCAGATGTTGTCGCTGTATGCCCCCGTCAAGCTTCAATTGTGCATTTTGTTGCCATCTAATCCTTCTTGAATAAAGGACAAAGCCGCCGAGACGCCGGTGGTTTAATCTCTCTTCTTGGCGCATAGCCACCTCCTCGGTTTGAGCTACAACCTCACGGATCCGCTCAGATCATCCTCTTGAACAGGCTTACACCTTCTCCCTCACCGAGAACCAATATTATGAGTTGGAGTAATGGTTCCTCTTGCTTCGTGTTCCACAATTATCTCATTATCACAACCAAAATCATCATACAACCCAAACATATTATCTAAACATTACGAGCAAGAGGATTCAACTTTTATCGCCTTGAGCAAGCGGAAAAATATCTTCATGAAAAGAGACATCCCTTGAATAGAAAAATTCATTTTTCTCCAAATCATAAAGTCGCCATCCCTTTTTGCCATGTGGGTAGCCTACGAACACACATTTCCTGCTTCTCGAGCCAAACTTATCTTTCTGTCTAGGATTGGTGTGAGCATAGCATAAACATCCAAACACCTTGACATGATCATACGTAGGTTTCTTGCCAAATAAAATTTCATAAGGCGATTTCTTATTTAATTTAACAAGGGTGTAATGATTGATAAGATAAACTGCGGTTAGGACACATTCGCCCCAAAACTTAATAGGAAAAGAAGCTTGAAAACGAAGTGCTCTAGCCACTTCAAGGATACTCCTATGTTTGCGTTCAACTCTTCCATTTTGTTGAGGCGTATCCGTACAACTAGTTTCATGTATTATTCCATATTTCTCATAAAATGCTCGCATAGGGCCCCCAAATTCAAGACCATTATCACTCCGAATACGTTTCACGGATTTATCGAATTGTGTCCTGACAAGTTTACAAAAGAGCATAAGAAACTTGCTAGCCTCACTCTTTTCCCTCATCAAATACACCCAAACTCCCCGGCTATAATCATCAACCAAAGTAAGAAAGTAATATGCACCACAAGAAGTAGGTTTTCGATACGGTCCCCACAAATCACAATGAACTAATTCAAAACAAGTAGTCACATTACTCTTACTTAACGGGAAAGGAGAACGTGTTTGTTTTGCTCTATAGCAAACATCACAGACAAATTTATTCATGAAATCAAAAGAACCAATATTCGGAATAAAAGATAGATGTTGACTATTCTGATGCCCCAATCGTCGATGCCAGACCAAGTATGAGTCATCTCGCTCCGTTTTCATCGCCGAATGTGCCCGTATAGCCTTGTACCAATAAACCCCAAAGCTCACCCGATCCAATCGGTCCTCAGTGCGGTCTGTATTACACAAAGCTCATTAGTAAACGTTATTTGACAATTTAACTCAAAGATCAACTGGCGAATTGATATTAAATTGCAAGTTAAATCGGCACATATAGAACATTGGTCAACACCATCTCGGGACTCAAAACAACACGACCAACCATCGCCGCCATCGTTTCCATTAGGCAAATAAACAGCAATGGAATCGTATCCTTGAGATCACTCAAAAAATTCTTCTTACCGGTCATGTGGTTTGATGCCCCACTGTCAAGTATCCAAGTAAGAGATTTAGGACCTTTACCAGACAGTTTATCGGTGCTAGCACCGGTCGCGATCCAAAGATGTTTAGTAGTTTCAAACCGCCACCGACAAAGCTTGAATCCTCATATTGCCGCTTCCTTCTGGCCGGTCCTCCCATTGCCGCAGATAGGTCCTTGCCTCGGTTACCGGCACCTCGGCCGCTTCCATCGCCCTTCGCCCTTGTACCAAGTTGGGTAACCATGAAGCTCGAAGCAATCTGTGACATCGTGCCCCCGCTTGTGACAATGCGAGCAATTTTTCTCCACATCGCCTCGCTGTTTTGCCCATGATTGTCCAGCTTCTCTTCCTTTAGCCGCGGTGTTAACTGCCATCACCATCACCTCGGGGCGCTCCTCTTGTCCTCGTACAATCGATCGGTGTCTTTCCTCTTTAGTAATCATGGCATACGCCTTGTTGACAAGAGGCAAAGGGTCCATGTTGAGTATTTGAGATCGCACCATGCCAAAAACAACATCGTCGAGTCCCATAAGAAATTGATGTAATTTCTCTTCTTCGCGTTCACGAAAGAAGTCACGCGCCGCTCTACAAGTACAATTTGGCACTCTAGAATAGCTGCTGAGTTCATCCCACATACTTTTCAATCGTGTGTAGTATGCCATCACCGTCATCCCGTGTTGCCTAGTCGAAGCAATCTGGCTTTTCAACTCATGGATTCGCGGTGCGTTCCCAATCGAAAAACGATTACGTAGATCGTTCCAAACTGCTTTAGCAGTCTCCTCATAAGCTATACTCGACTGAATGGATTTCTCAATTGAGTTGAAGATCCAAGAAATCAGCATCGAGTTGCAAGCAGACCAACCACTCGCCTCCGGTGTATCTGGTGCCGGCTTCTCCAAGGTACCATTAATAAACCCTAATTTGTTCTTCGCTTTAAGCGCATTCGTCATCGCCTTCACCCACATATCGTAGTTTTCTCCATTCAAAGTGCACGTGGTGATCACCGCTCCCGGGCTATCCGAAGGATGCAGAAAGTACGGAGAAGTCATGTCCAGTCTCTTGTTTGCTGCGTCTTTCTCCATCAAGCAGTGGCGGCAAAAGTGGTGTGCGATGGCTACGTTAGACGACGGCGCAGTAGGGTTTAGGGAGAAGTGGCGGCCGTGGTTTTTGGTAGAGTTAGGGTTCCTCTCAAAAAATTCTAACCTGCTCTGATACCATGTAGAAATTAGAGAGAAGAAATTTGGAGAGAATAATTTTTTTCCCTTAATTCATTCAGCAATACAATGAAAACAATCTAATATATACAACACGTTATCTATGTCATAACGTTATCTAATGTATCCTACTGACTAACTTCCTGATTATCTCCTATCTCATAGCTAACCAACTAACTAACTTTGTGATTACATTATCAACAAGTTTTTAGGAGAATTAACATTTTTCATGTTAAGAGATAATTAGTCCTATTGATAGTATAGAGTTGTCTGCAATTTATCCTTTTGATAAGTATTGTTGAAAGTATAGATGATAAATGTTGTATGCAATTTATCCTTTTATTTTATATAGACACATACTGTGTTGTGATTTTGAACTTCAAACCTCAAATAGACATATTTGTAATTTGAGAAGTTAAAGAAAGCATGATAGTGCTTCTGTTTTTCTTCTCTTTTTAATCAATCTTAATTTTTGTATGTATATATAGTAGTCAAAATCATTTGAATTATGCTAATTGTTGAGATGAACATGAGGAAAATTAAAGATTTGACCCGTAATAGATAAGTTTTCGAATTACAAGTCCAAGATTAATAAAAAGAAAGCATTATCGTCGAAGCTCAAAAAAGTTCTTGAGGTTGCAAGAACTCAAAACAAGCAACAAGATCTCGCGTTTTAGGTTGAACATGTTACTTTGGGTCAAAACCGTCATTGATTTTATGCTAGCACGTGAAATATGTTAGTCGGGATTATTTCACTGATGACTTGATAAAGGTGTTTCTTTATTTTTTTTATTTTTTATTTGAATAATTTTACTTTGTGTGTTTTTATTGGGGTAAGATTTTGTAAAGACATGAAAAATTGAATGTGCATCAGTAATTGTTGGGCAATTTGTCCAATTATTGATATTGACTTGATCAAGGTTAGTTGCTGATGGTGTTTCTTTTGTGTGATATGGAAAACTTAAAGATTTAATTGTTCAGTAGTAATAAGATTGTGCTAATAGTTGTTAATAATTGTTGGTTGCGTTTGTAGTTTAGGTATGTCAACTTTTATGACTGATATTCATGAATTGATTTTCATTTTTTTATAATTTCCTTCTTAAAATTGTGATCATTTACTTCATGTTAACTTTCTCCTTAGTAGTAATTTTCAAGTGATTATTTATCATTGGCACATAATTGTCGTTGAACTATTTATCATTGGTACATAATTGTCATTGTTTCTTCATTTCACTAATTAAAATTTAAATATTTGCTTTATAAATTAATCTATCTATTTACATATTTAAGTAGATTACTGAATTTCAAATGAATATAAAACCCTAACATTCTTAATTAAATATGCTAATATTGTAGTAAGATATAATGGATAAAACGTTAAAAATAGGTTTTATGTACAACCCGTGCTTTGCATGTGCCTAAATGACTTTGTAGCCTTTAAATTTGCTTTTTTAAAAAATATTTATTCATGAAACCTTGCATATTATTCTCATCCATAATCTATTTTTGGTTCGCAGAGAAGAAGCCAGAATCTGCAGAGGTGTTGATAATGGAGGGGTTGCTAGATTAGGTAATTTTTGGATCTTATATGTTCCATTTTGCCTATTTTATAATATTAACTACTTTATTTTTTTTTTTGTTCATGTTTAATTTTTTATGTTTTACCTGTTCATGTAAGACATTATGATGAAGCTTGCAGCATCGATATATAGTTTTGTCCAATACCATCTTTTATTAATTCTTTCTAAAATTCTCAGGAAATCTTGATCAAGATCTCTAAGTGCAAGATCTCCTCATCAGATGCGGATCCTATAGCCAACCTAATTTATGATCCTTAGGTGAGAAAATTATCCAATCTCATACTTTCTTATTGGTTTTTCTTTGATTATACCTAGCTTACAGTTTGTTGTTAGTTTGGTAAATTCAAATTGGTGTTGTCAATATATTTGTTAAGTTATCTAGTGAATTCTTTTGATGCATTCTTTTCATTAATTGTTAGTGATGTTAAATGTTTTATTTAAATGATCTAGCATCATATTTGAAATATTTGAAATATTTGCTCTCGATTAATGGTAGACGATATAACAAAGTTAACATCTTTAGGGCATGATGGGTGTTCTACATCAAATGGGTTTTACTTTATTCATCTTTAATTGTGTGTGTTCATAAACAATTTTAATTATGTGCTTTGACTCTATTTGTGTCCATCCCAATTTTCTGAATCATAATTGATATAGCATGAATTGTTCAAAGGCTTACATTTCTATCAAAATCAGTGCAATACAACCCTCATGTATTTATAAGTTTACATCTTAAGTTGATGGGGTTGATTTTTGGGGGGATCATTCTTCATTGAAGATTAAGTTCAATTTCAGATGAGATTTTCACTTCAAAGAATTTAAAATTTTAGGGGTTTTTTTGTCTTAATTTTGAAAACTTTCTTTATACTCAGTGTTTTTTTCTGACTAAGATGATAGCACTTACTCGGTGTCTCATAATTAATAGCTCAGTTTCAAGCTATAACAATGGCGACAAGAGGTTGAAGGAGAGGAAGAAGCCAATTAGAAAGCTTTTAGTTGGAGAAGATGTGGCGGTAAATCTCTATTTTTTATCTTTATTTTCTCAGTTTATTGTTAATCCGTTGTTTGTCTCGATCTAGAATTGAGTTTATTGTCATCCTCTTGATTATTAGTGTCGAGGATTCTTAGTGGCTTGAAGAACCAAAATTTGATCGATAAACTAAAGTTTAGGATTCGATCCCAAATTAAGAGAGTAATTGATTATTTACTCAAGTTTTAGATAAAGTTATTTGCTTGCAAATATAATCGATACACTAAAAGGTATTTTGAATATTTTTCCATTTTATTTTCTTAGCTAGAGATGAATTGTAAGAAATTATGTGGATATCTTAAAATATTTGTATTAGTTTGACATAAAATTAATTTAGTTTTGGAGGCTTCTCAGCTCAAATGATGTTCAATATATAGAGGATTCAATTTTTGGGCTATCTATTTTTGGTAAGTGAAGTGAACTTTCATCTTGATCTTGGACTTATTTATATTTGTATTAGCTTCTATTTTAGGTGATGATTTTTATGGTTTACATGTAGTAGAGAAGAAAATCAATGTCTATAGTTAACTTTTACTCTTAATGTTCAGTATTCTTTTTTTTTTGTTTTTAACCACAAGTGTCCCCACCCCACATTGGAGATAGGACTAATCTTGTTCGGGGCTGGTGGCTACCCCTCCCAATAAGTGTCGCTTCCAGGTTTCGAACTCTGGTCAAGAGCCAGGAGCCCGCCTGGGGACCAGCTTGCCTACCACTGGACCAACAACTTGTTGGTAATGTTCAGTATTCTTCTATACTTAAAGATATAGGATAAGATTTCTATACATTCATAACTTGCAACCTCTTATGTTCTATATATTCATAACTTGCAACCTCTTATGTTCTATATATTTTAAGTGCCATATCTTTTTCTTTGTCATGATTCCGTAAATTACTGTCATATAACCATATGATGCCATCGAAATTGCTCAATGAGACCCTATGTTTTATATTTTGCAATTTAGATTCATGGTGCTATAAAAGTTTGGACAATGATTAGCCTCAAGGTTGTGTTCTTCTTTGCAATGTAAGTATTAATAGTACCTTAAACTACTATAGTTTATTAGAGTAGTAATCAATGTTGAAATTGGAAGCTTTGTTTAAGGTCTGACTGTTCACCTTTCTAAGGTGAGTGTTGTTATTAACTTTATTTGTTATATTATTATCATTGTGACTGCCAAAATTGTATTTTTATTATTTGGATGGTAAGAAAATTATTTGAGTTCATGATCTATGATGTTACGTGTACTTTGTAGCTTGCATTTCCACATCAAGACATCTTTCCTTGCAAGATATATATGGCAGAATGATACAATTAGAGCAGTGTTCTATGGATTTTGTCAAATTTTTATTAATTGTTGGGGAAATAGAGATTTTAAGGGATTTGAGGGGTTTAGATTATCTATGTAGTTCTATATAGTAAACTTCTGGGTGATTTTGGAGTCTAGATAAGAAGTGATTTAGATTTGCAAGGAGAACTAGGATAATGCTCGATTTTCTTTCAATTAGAAGTAGAGTTTGAAAATGATTTGCATTCAGGTCTCTGTCGCTGAGTCTAATCCCGTTTCTTATTAATTCTTTGTAGAACTCACCATCGATCGATATCTTCGAGTGCGATATACTCTCATTGCATCCAGGTTCTCGTAGCCGACCAGTTTCATGATTCTTGGGTGAGAAAAATCTCCAATTTCACAGTTTTTATTGGGTTTTCTATGATTTCACCTAACTTACAATCCGTTGTTAGTTTTGTTAATGCTTTTGATGTGGTCAAATATCAATTAAATTGCATGAATTCTTTTGAAGAATTCCTTTTGTAATTTATAATTTTATATTTAATATTTATTTGAATGATTTGTTTTCATATTTAGTTGTTAGAGAAGTGGTTATATTGTATCTCAAATTAGCATGGAAGTTGTTATTAAGTAGTTAGAGAAGAAGAAAAATGAAAGAAGTATATTATATTTGGAAATTGAAAATTTTACACATTTATTTATTTCCTCATTGTTGATGCTTCTTAGCAAATCTCCTCTCTATTAAATTCAAAAAGAATATTCATGTATGTGCAAGTATTTTGTTAGATTTAAGATAGCATAAGATCCTATAGTAGCATTAGGAGATTCATCTTGGGACAAAGAGATTTCTTTTTATTTAAACTTATTGATCTTATCGTCACATTAGACATAACTAATTATAAAAGTTCCCTATTATTGATATAGTTTTCAACATTTTTGCTTTGATTTTGTCCTCTCTGATCTTTTAAGGTTATTTTTACTTTCATAAAATCTGTGTTTGGGAAAGAGAAGGAAATATGGATTTTATACAAAGAATGTGAAGGACGTGATGAGGAGGATGATACATGAAGTGACAAACTCAATGGGAGAGCCTGATCAATTTTCTGTTCCATGGATAGAATGTTGATTGTGAACATCATTTGCTTTCAATTGCGTTGAGTGGGGTGGAGTCGCATTTCAATTTTGTTGAAGTTTTTGGATATTTTTTGTTGCCTTTGTGTTCAAAAAGTAGACATTTGTTTCATTTATGTGTTATATTAAGAGAAGTTAGTTTCAAATGTACTTTTATAATGACTTCTTGAGTTACTTCAGTTATTTGTTGTCTTTAAGATCGATAGTTTTTGTTTATATGTTGTGTTACCATATATATTTATGTCGTGTACATTTAAAGATATTTTTAATAAAAAATAGCAAAGTGAGTATATGTATTTACATATTTCTATCAATACTATATAATAGGTGCAAGATAATGTATGTATTATGAACAAGGGAATTTTAAAAGAAAATAAAACATTAATGCATAAAATTTATGTTTCATTAAACAAAATGGCACAAGCGACACACAGTGGGTATATAATGTGCATTAACAAAGAGCAGTAACCCATCCGAGACCCGTCCATCGGACGGGATAAAGACTAGTCACTGAAAATGCAAAATAATACAGCGAAGCTTTCTGGTTGCGGTGGACTCCATCTCGATTAGCGTTGAGCGGAGATGATCTCCCCTCTCCTCATATTTCTCCTCTCTCTTCTCTTTCCGACGATCTCCCAAAATCCCCAATCTCGAGGAGGTAAAAACCCTAATCCTCTCCCTTCTTGTTTTCTTGACTATTCATCAATTAACAATAACGACGTCCAGATCGAATGAAATCGAGTCTCTTAGCACCGTTTGGTTCAGTCCAGGACAAGGAATGGGATTTGAAATCGAGATCGCCTCTGTTTCTTAAAAAAATAGTCATCGTCTACGATCTCTCCTCTCGAGCTCCATCTCCGATCTCTTCCCTTGAGCTCGAGCTCCACCTTTGATCTCCTCTCTCCTCGGGCTCGAGCTCCACCTTTGATCTCTCTCCTTGAGGTCCACCTTTGTTGCCGATCACAAGTTTCTCTCTTCTCCAAAGATCGCAAGCTTGCAGGTATTCCCCCTCCCTTCTTTCTCTCTTAGGGTTTCTTCTCTTGTTCTTCCAATTAGGTATGCTATCGTTGGGGTTTGTAAAATTAGGGTTTATTTGTTGTTTGAATTTGGCTTTCTAAGGTTAGCATCATGTTCGCGCATCTCTAATGGCAAATTCTTAATTTGATTAGGGTTTCTTCTGATTAGGGTTTCTAAGTTAGGGTTTCACTTGTTTGAATTTTGTCTGATAAGTGAGTTGTTTGTTTTTGTATAATCTCTCAACATTCTGATATATATTTGCTTGAAACTTTTGTTGATACATAGTATTTAACAGAAATTTGTGATTATTTGCTAACAGAACGAGCAGTAATTACATCCTTGAGTTTTTTAATGATGTAATGTATTTGATTGACCCTTATGTGGTGTCGACAATGTTTTATTGTATATTTATATCTAGGTAAAGTATTTATGTGCATGTACTTGTATTTTAGATGTCATATTTGAAAACATGAACTGAAATCTCAAAGTTATGTTGCTGTGTTGTTGAGCAACATGAACTAAATTCTATAATTAAGATCACAATCAGTCTCAAAATTGATAATGGTTAATTTAAGATCATATCAGATTATAATCCATCTTAATCTTATAACGTTCATCATTAGGTACTTTATATGATATCAAATTAAGGATTAATTGGTTATATATAGCTCAGGGACTCAACCTTGTTATATAGTTATGCATAGGTGCACCTACTAACTATCACCCATTTATGCATATATAACAAGAGAGTAACATTATAGCATGCCAAAAAATAGATTAGTTACAAGTATCTAGTGTTGGTATCTTTCCTCCGAAGTGTTGATTTTTTAAGTTAATTTTTATTATTGGAGAATTTGAGTATTTAGTTTTACATTGTGGCTTTAAATGTGATGGTGGCAAATGGGGTTCGATTGGATTTTCCCTTTTATTGATGTACATTGTTATTGTTGGTATGCAATGTGTTTGATGGTGAGCTGATCAGTTTCATTAGTTTCACAGCTCATAGGGCTGTTGTATTGAGCGTTGAAAATAACTAATTTCAAGAGGATGTGAGTTTCACTTGTATGAATAAATAGAATAGATTTCATTATCGCAATTAACTATATTGAATAAAATTTTCTCAATTCATAGCTTAATTAGCATTCATAGCTAAGGAATCTTTAAACCATTACAGAAGAATTCAGCACCGATATGAATCAGAGAAGTACTCCGATTTGTTTTTCAAAAAGTCATACATATATTTTGGGGCTAAAGCTGATGAGGGTGATTGTTTCTAGCTTTTCTTTCTTGTTTTATTCGAATATTGCAGAAGTTGGTGCATTGTGACTTTTTAGAGTTATAAAAGTAATGTATGAAATGAAAAAGAGAGCCTCTTCTCATTTATGGATGAGTCATATTGCATCTTAATGTTGTTATCAGCTGTTTAGTTACATATTTTTTGCAGCAGTAGAAGCTTGATGTATGTTTAGACACCCTTATGGGTTTATATAGCTACTTTGCTTGTTGATGTGTCTTGTTTCTGAACCGAGTTGAGTGCATCCTACATCAATTTTGAACCAAGTTGAGTGCATCTGACATTACTTTTGAAATAAAGTTAAGTTCATCTTACGTCAATTTTGATTCCAGAAACACCTCTCTGGGTTAATTTTGAAATCCCAAATTCAATGCATCTCTGCATGTTTTTCCATGTTACTTTCATGATTTAGCTTGACCTCACGAATAGTGGTACTTATAAGGTAGGGAATGGATTCAAACCCGGATGGAGTCTCAAGCTCGAAGAGGTGTTGCGTCAACAATGTCTTGAATCTAATATTCAAGCAAAACCACACATTGAATCACGATATAAAGTGCTTGGGAGGGAGTTTGTGGTTGTCCATGATATGCTTGCTGGGACATCAACTAGTGGATTTGGAATAGAACCAAATACCGGGATGCTTGTTGCTTCTAATGACGTGTGGGAGACATTTAAAGGTAAGAAATTTTACATGATTTTTTCCTTAGTTATTCAAATCTGTCACTTTAGTTGAGACGAGATTTTCATTGGAATGAAAATATCTAATGATAGAATTTTAACATAGGATCACTTTGTTTGAGACGAGATTTTTATCTGAATAAAAATAATTGCTTACTTTTTAAAGCCTTCTTGTTTTGCTTGGTATACCCTTTTGTGCTCTCCCTATTAAGTGAAATTGCAGTTTGTTCTGAAAAAAATATCGTTTATGCTACTGGTTTGGTACACTAAACACGGGTTCTTGAGATGTGATAGTTGTGTACTTTCTACTTGTTCATATGTGATATTCATATTTCATGTTTATTTGTTATTGCTATTTTGTTAATTTTCTTGTTGAGTTTTTTCTAAGTGGATCGTATAATAACCATGATTTTTTTTAAAAATTGTAGTCTCACAAGACGGCCGGAAAGTGGAGGAACAAGCCTTTCCCTCATTATGAAAACTTGTGTAAAATCTTCGGGAAAGACAAAGCAACTGGACAAAATGCTAAAGCACCAGCAGATATGGTGGAAGATTTAGATACAGAAGATACTGGTGATTGTGCATCTGCTTCAGCCTCGGCCTCTATCGATTGTGGTTCAAGTAAGAAGAGGAGGATTAAGAAGGGTCGTGGGACCGAGGAATTAGAAAGTGCTGCTACTATTATTGGCAGTAGTATTGAGAAGTCGGCCATACAACTTTCTGGAAGAGATTCTGAGTTATCGAAGAAGAGAACCAATGTTGTTAACGAAGTCATGAAGATGACTTCCTTGACTGATGAAGCAAAAGTTAAGAGTTTGTGGGAAACTTGTCATGAAGAGTGGGTTGTGCTTTTCCTGAATTTGCTATAGTGGAGATGAGGAGAATTTTTGTGTTGCAATTATTGGATGGATCCACATATGTCACGGGGCTAGCGGGCCCGTTGGCGCGTGCAACTTGTGGGATCCACCGAGTGTAATGCACTATTTAGCTAAATTCACTTTTAAAATCGACTAGCCGATGTTATACTTGAGTCTTAGGCTTCACCTTTAAACGGCGTAATTTTTCACTCTCACCGATGTGGGACTAAATAGGATGTCACAATCACCCCACCTTCTAAAGGCGATGTCCTCGTCGCAACATGATAATTGACACATCCTAGTATCGCCTGACAATGTGGACTCTAGAAGTGACTCCTATGGGCTCTAGAGGTGGCTCCCACCGCACTCACGCGGTGTAGCACTTAGCCCTGTATAGCACTTAGCTCCACACTTCTGGATGGCAACTGTTCTAATACCATTTATCACGCTCCAAGCCTGAGGGCCCGTTGGCTTGTGTAAGCCGCGGGACCCACTTAGTGTAACGCGCTGTTTGGCTAAATCAAATGCCAAAATCGACTAGCCGATGTTACACTTGAGTCTTAGGCTTTACTATATAAACGCCTTAATTTTTCACTCTCCCATCGATGTGGGACTAAATGGGATGTCACAACACAGGTGATGTTGTTATTGATATTAGAGTTTGGAACTCCTTTTGGACATATTTTGATTTATTATATTGGATTTTGTAATTATGGCATTCTCTATGATTCATTATTTGCTAGAAACATGAATTATGACATTCTTCGCATAAATAATATAATTTTCGTTTGTGTTTTAGAGAGTAGATTGAAAATTGAAGCTTGAGGGATCTAGAAGACTAGGATTTTGAGCATTATAATCCCAAGGTCATGGAACATGGAACTAAACATGGGATTGGGACTTCTAATCCCAGTCCCACCTAATCCTAGTCCTAACTTAAGTCCCAGTTCCATTAGGAACTAAACGCTACCTTAGGGTTTGCTGATCAAATTATAGGGTTTCATGCAGTGGGATACAGGTTATGAACAAGAACTAAGCAAAATCTGAAGCTGAGAACTAAAGGATAGAAAGAAGATTATTCTTCGGATCTACTCTATTGCTAATTAATGTAGTTACTTAAGTAGCTTGATTAATTTAGGGTTCACACATGAAATTGACTTCAAAGCAACTCTAAGCAACAAAAATTTGATGGTCACACTTGAGATATATGATGAGAAATAGATGTGTCTTACGGGAGCTAGAGCTTGGTCCTATCGAGGATAAAATGAGAGTGACTCGTCCGAGATGGTTTGGTCGTGTGCAACGGAGGCTATTAAATTCACAAGTTCGACAAGTGTGAGATTATAATTAGTGGGGATTCATGTAGGTGGCACAACTTTGGGATAAAGCTATTGTTTTCGTCATCTTCGTCGTCGTCATTGTATGGATTTGATTATGTTTTTGATTAACTTTCCATAGAGTAGTTCTGTTTAGGTGGTGCGACTTGCTTGTTATCATTTTATTTTTAATGCATGTGATTGTAGGTTGCTATTGGACGGAGTCATGTCAAACCAAATGGTTTGGAGGATGCCCTGCTGGTCACATCGTAACAGATGAGTCGGGTGGTTGCAAAGGTCTTTTGTGGAGAACCTAATTATCCGCCATGTCTTCCAGTTCATACTCATTTCCACTGTTGCAAGCCAGGTTAGTGACGAAGTTACTCAATTAGTGAGTTTTAATTAATTTGATGTTCACTCTTAAATGAATTACCTGGTTTGTTTTGAACTTTGACTTGTAATTTTCTCTACTAGCATAGCCATCCATATTCGATCGATTGATCATAACCTTAGATTTTTTTTTTATAGATTTTTTTGTAGGGGAGTGTAAACCCATACCAACTGGGTTCAAAGTTTAATAACCTTTTTCTTTCATTGGAAAGTGGAAAGGGAACCAGATGGATGGAAATCTGGGGCCCAAAGCGCTATATATTAGAGTTTCTATGTGAATCACACTGAAATGAGAAGACAAGAATTTCGCAAAGCCTGTCATGAAGTAGCATAAAAACTTGGCAACTGAATCCATCTCTTGAGTTTGAGGTGGAAACTTAATATGAAAGAGGGGAATCTTATAGCTAAACAAGCAATGCCATTTATCTGTAACCTCTTCTTAAGCAAATGAAATGATGAACAAGACTGTAAGTGATATTTCCTTGAATAAACGAAGAAAAAATAATCCAAAGGGGACTAAGTCACAAAAATATCATGACTCCTGAGTTCTGACATAGCCAAAATAAGATACTTGGGATCTGTGGTTGCAAACGTTCCCTAACTTTAAACAGATTCATATGGTTGGCAACGCCAATTCAGGTGACATAAAAGTATCGTTGTCACCCTTATTTGTCCGTCATCCCTGACGCATGCAATATTCATTCGTCTTAGTTCAGAGAACTCTTTGTATATACTCTAAACATGCATTTTTCCTTGTTATACTAGAATTAATACATTTCATTTGTTTAATCAAGTAAAAGAAATTAAAGCAACAAAGCGAATAACAATTTTTGCGAAACTAGCACAGAGTATACAAGCTATAAGTTTAGTAGAAAAGAAAAGTACTAATAAATGTCTCCAACAACACTTTCTAAACCCAAATCAATAACAAATCCTAACAAAATAATCTCAATAACTAAATAACAACTTCATTCAAATCAAAAATCTCGGCTGAAGAAAATAAAAAACCTTAAAAATTCATGCGCCATCAAGTATAATTCAAAACTATGAAACTCAAAGGTCCTGGAATAGCAAATTCATACTAAAAAACAACTCATTCCACACACTTGATATCAAGATTAATAGAGGGCTAACTGACACCAAATACCTTATAATTTACCCTCCTTTGCACTTACACACCCTCCCTTATTTTTGGCAACACTTATTAACCTGAAGTATAAAAAGTTTATTAATTTTTTTGAAATCTGTTGTTAAATCTATCCAATTTCTATTTAAAAAATAGAATTTGGGTAAGTTTAAAGTGCTAATTAGGCCTAGTAGCGTGATATAGGTTCTCAGTCATACCTTGAGGCTAGGAGGGAGTTGGAGGTATGTACCATACAGCTGGCGGCCAACCAGGCCAATCGACTACGTCTCGACCTTTTGTAAGCTAGAGAAACTGGATGCTTTTATCGTCCAAATTGAAAACTCTCGTGTCTTGAACTTGAAAGTTAGATCCACTGTGGTACACGTCATGGTTTTCTGTGAAATAAATGGAGTTTGGTTTTAGAATGTGGGGAAATTCACTAGCTCGGACAAAGACGGATTGATTAATCTCGACAAAAATGGCCGTGTCTCTGATTTTCCTCACTCTTTCCCACTTGTCCTCTTCGTCGAGCTTGAAAACTCTAAAATACTTGGTTCGGGACATCGCCTTTTTCTTCTATCTATACACCAAGAACAAGTCTTGACTGTCCGGTGACTCCACCAAGCAACTGCGGTAAATGTTTTGCTGTTCTGATTCCAGTGGTTCATTGTCACCGGCTGAGGAATAAAACGGCTCCGAGAATGAGGCGCCCTCGAAGTCGTATATGCCAAGGCTTCCATAATGGTCAAGGTCGTACAAGAGGCCCTTGTGGAAGATAAAATTGTTGAAATACCACCATAAGTTAGGAGCTTCCACCGATTGTGGCTGCCGCCCAAACGAGCTATATCAGTGATGAATAAACGGGGGAGGACGAGCAAGTTGCGAGAGGGGGAATGAATGAATTTTCCATCATTGAAAAAATAGTCAGTACTATCTTCGTGGAGGAGACGGATAGTACCGGAGAGTGGAAATGGGTGGGAGAGGGAAAGGGGTATCGGTGAGGGGAACGAAGGCGAAGATTCCGGTGCGGCGGTTCTGAGTGAAGACGATGCCAAATCTGAGGATCCGAGGCAAAGGTTTTTATCAGCAGTGATGGCCTCAGGGACCTCGATTTCTCTATCAAAGTTGAGAAAATTTTGATCCGTGCCGTCTTTCATGGATCTGCTAAGGCTGGAAAAGTCGCATGATCGCGGGTTTTCTTCTGAAAAAACCATCAGCTGTGAGATTGCTCTTCTTTCTATTTCTTTGTTAACTTGATCGTCGCTGTTGACGTCATCAACTCTAGTGGTGGTTAGGGTTAGGGTTTTATCAGAAAAAGTTCTGCATGGAGGATTAAAGTAGCAGCGGGACAGGCAATGCCGAACACAGGAGGTGAGGCGGATCAACAACACTACCGTTGAGGAAGACGTGTTAAAACAGATAAGCCAAGAAGATTCAGATTTGGAGAATCATCAAAGGGCAAACAGATAAGCAAGGCAGGGAGGAGCATGCATCAAGGTGAATGATTTTAATAGACTCTTATTTCTTTATACATATAGGGTTGAGATCGGATTGGGTTGACTAGAGTCGAGTTGACCCGATCCTTCTAAGTTAATGTCCAAATCTGATCCAACTCGTTTATTAAATGGTTTGCCGTATTTAACCTAAATAAGCAGGGGTGGAAATGAACTAACTATTTAACAAATAGTTAGGTATTTATTCGCACTTGACACAACGGTAGGAGAAATATTACGACAAAAATGAAATAAACCTTATACGAGCTCATCGTGGCAACAAATGCTCACAATAGAAAGATCCAAGCAGTGCATTGGTAAGCGAATCTCTTGCAAACTAAAAATTACTAACTTTATGATATTTTATTATTGTTAAATAAACCATCGTATCGAATATGACTGAATATTTAAGGTGCTGTTTGTCAAGAGTTTAACAGTGAAGGGTTAAGAAGTGGGGTTAACTTAGTTAGTTCATCGCGAGGTATTATAAATAATGTAATTCCATTTGGATTGCATATAGTGGCGGAGCTAGGAATTTCGATTAGGAGGGTCCAAACTAAATGAGAGGAAAAAGATAAAAAAATAAACTAGGATAATATTTGGTTGAGGCTGGAGACGAAGGGAATGTAGTCGGATAGGCCAAAAGGAAAGCATGAAAATGAGATTTAGCTAGTTGAGTCTTTGGGGATGAGGCCAAAAAGAATGCATGAGAAAGAGATCTAGCTAGTTGAGTCTTTGAGGGTATGGTAAACATAGTGGGGTCTTTGGGGGATTAAGGCAGATGAGGGGGGCTCGTGAGAAATCCAAACGACTCGCGATCTATTCGTAACTTGCTAGAGAAATGGAGGAGTTTTGAGACGGTTGGAGGGATCTTACCCTTTATCCCATAGGAGTTATGAAATTATTGTTACCATTATCCCCTTGATTTAAAAAAAATATTTTTGGGTGTTTTTGTATGTCACTTAAATCATGCATATTTGCAAGACTATCCTACAATCTCAATATTTCCTCAAATTACAACCTTGTTTAAAATACCCCAAAGGAAAAAGTTATTAGCTTTGATAGGCTAACTTATAATTGCAAGATAAAAATATTAATAAAATAGTCAAATGTTTTCTCAATATACCCAACAAAATTGATGATTTGGGACTTTTTTTGCTAAATTGGATAGTATTATAAATATTGAGACTTATATAAGAGGTAGTTTTGCAATTGCACATAATATAAGGGGGTATATATAAAGAACCCTTATTTTTAAGGGGGAGCCAAGGCCCCATGGGCTCTAAGGTGGCTCATGCTGATTGCATATTTAAGTGTTGGGTTAAACTTTTTTGTTTGGCAAATAAATAAGGGTTAAGTAGGTTAATCTCTCTTTTTTAAGAATACCAACTTTAACCTTATTGAAAGTAGAAAATTTCACAAATAATTATTATACTAGTATATATTAAATTTGGAATTTGCTTCATCGAGCTATTAAAATAATTTTCATTTCACTACTTAAATAAATAGTCGCTAAGTAGAATGAAAATCATTTTAACTAAGAAAAATTCACAATTTATGGAACTATATTGAGCTAATTGAAAACATAACAATCATGTTAAACACGGACTATCAATTTAGCACAAAATTATAATTTAATGAGGGATATAAAGCATATCTTTTATGGATTTCATAATGAATAAAACTAAAGATCTGAAACTTAAAATGAAAAGTAAGCGTTTAAATAGAATACTAATTACTTATATCTACTATCATCATAGCATGAAATTAAAATATGAAAATAATAAGATATGATTCATGTAAAACACATACAATTAGAGGAAAATATCATAAAGTTAGCAATTTTTAGTTTGCAAGAGATTTGCTTACCTAGGTGCTGCTTGGATCTTTCTATTATGAGCATTTGTTACCACGATGAGCTGGTATTAGAAGGTTTATTTAATTTTTGTTATAATACTTCTGTCCTTGTGTCAAGTGTAAATAAATACCCAACTATTTGTTAAATAGTTGGTTTATTTCCACCCCCGTTTATTCAGGTCGGATGCGGCAAACCATTTGATAAATGGGTTGGATCGGATTTGGGTATTAACTTATAAGGATCGGGTCAACCCGACTCTAGTTGACCCAATCTGATCTCAACCCTATATATATAGAGAAACAATGGTCTATTGAAATCCTTCACCTTGATGCATGCACCTTGCCTTGCTTATATGTTTGCCTTTTGATGATTCTCCTAATCTGTATTTTCCTGGATTATCTATTTTAACATGTCTTCCTCAATAGCAGCCTTGTTGATCCGCCACACCTCTTGTGTTTGGCATTGCCTGTCCCGCTGTTACTTTAATCCTTCATGCAGAACTTTTTTGACAAAATCTTGACCCTAACCACTATCAGAGATGATGACGTCCGTAGCGGCGACCAAGTAAACAAAGAAATAGAAAGAAGAAGAGCAATCTTACAGCTAATGATTTTTTTAGAAGAAAACCCGTGATCCTACGGCTTTTTCAGCCTTAACAGATTCATGAAAGATGATACAGATTGAAACTTTCTTAACTTTGATCGAGAAATCGAGATCCCCGAGGCCACCGCTGCTGATAAAAATCTCTGTCTCGGATCCTCAGAGGGCATCGTCTCCACGTAGAACCGCAACATCAGAATCTTCATCTTCGATCTCCTCACCGGTACCCTTTTCCCTCTCCCACCCATTTCCACTCTTTGTTAACATCCGTCTCCCAACGAAGACAGCACTGACTATTGAGAGTCTTGTAGAGAATCTTCTCACATAAGAAGTTTTTCGAAAATAACTCGAGTATTGTATAGAATCTTCTCACGTAAGAACTGTGTTTGAAAGAAAGAGATGATTCAGAAAATAGCCACAAGAAGTCGTTAGCTTTGAAAGCAAAGGCCAAGGTAAACATCGGTGTAAGCTCAAGTTCTGAAAGTGAGATAACGTCGATCAAATTGTGAGAAGCTTCAAAATTTTCGTCAAATCAAAAGATGGTCTGAAATTCCTACAAGACAAATGAGATTGCTACACAAGCAAGGTAAATAAATATAATTCTCGTGATTCTGGTACTGAATCAACTGTTTTTCGGTGCAGGAAACCTGATCACTTAAGGAAGAATTGTCCGATGAATAAAAAGGACTATAAAAGGAAGGGCAAAAATTCCGAAGTGACGACATGGAACGAGTCATAGAGTAGCTCAAGCGATGTTGATAAAAAAGCACACTATTGTCTTATGGCTAAAGATAGTAATTCAGATGAATTCGAACATGACAGCTCCGGTAGTGAGGTATACCCTACATAAAAGGACTTATATTCTAAATGTAATGAAATGTTGGGTCAACTTGAAAAAGTTCTTTGAAAAATATAAAGTTGTTAAAAGGTGAATTCAAGTTTAAAGAATAATAAAATGTTGAGTGATAAAATTAACAATCTTTCTTTAAAATTGAATACATCTAATAATGTAAGTAATAATATCTCTTTTGAATGTATATAATGTTCTATGCATAGAAATGTGAACTCGATTTATCTAAACAACTAATTGAAAAATTAAGTGAAGTCAAAAATTAGTTGTTATGGTAAATAAGCTTTTATGTGAGTTGTCTTTGGAACAAAGAAAGTTTAAAACTAGGGGCCCGCTATTATTTCTTAAAATGAATAAGTAAAATCCAAAAATATTGTTTTGGAAAAGGTTATGAAAAATTTCATTGGGTTCTAAAGGCATAAACATGGACCTTTCCAATCAATGATTTGTGAAAACTAAAAGCTGGACTTGATTATACATATTAGGATATTGAAACACCTAAAAGTTTTAACATTCTTTTGTAAAGGAAACAATTTAACTCTATTTCCACCTATTTCTAATACATGTACTACTCATACTTTATGTGGCGAGAATGAGTCATATTTTAATGAATTGTCATATCGATATAAAGTTAAAATAGTTAAGTAGATTTGAATACCTAAAAGCACAATTACTAATCATTTGTATATCTATGTGGATACCTAGGTCACACCTTTTTATTTTTCTATAGGTGTTACTTCACTAATCAATATCCATTTTGGTTGCTCAAAGCATATTAAAAAAAAAAAAAAGAACATATTCCTTAGACTAACTAAGAAGAAGAGTGGGATGAGAAGTTGCTGGTACATGTAGAGAAAGTCTTATTATACAAGAGAGGATTTATCGCACAGGCACAACTTGCATAAACGATTGTTTCAGCAAATCTTCTCAAAGGGGTAAGTAAAGGTATATTCTATGACCTTACATGTTGTACGTACATACTTTTTTTGGGTATCTTGATGTTTTTCCCCTCTTTTTCTCGTTAGGGTTGTTTTTATATATATTGTTTTCTTTTTGATATGTTCTAGATAAAACGTTGCAAGTACACAACTAGTGTGTGCAGCATGCAAATGTTGATCCCACGAGGAAAGTTTGTATTAGAAAAGTTCTAAAAGGGTTCTTGAAATGTGAAAGAAAAGAGAGTGGATAGAGGGTGTTTTGGTTGTGATTTTGCAAATAAAAAGGGGCTAGAAAAATAAGAAAAGAGAATGAAAGAAAGAGAAGAAGCAAATAAGAAAATTAAGAATGAGAATAAAACCAAAAGAGATATAAATAAATAGATGGAGGAAATCAAGTGATACAACTAGGAATTTAGGATTGAATTCACTAGTTAATTCTTATTTGGATTTAAGGATTACTCTCTTTTAATTCTCATATTACTTAGAATTCTTAAGCATAGGTTATTAAGTTATTCAAAATAAGCATAACTTATCAAAAATATATTCAAGCAATATTACTATTATTCTAGTTGATTAGTATGATCATTTAAGCATAAAAGAGCAATTCAAAACCAAAAAGAAAATTAACTAGTTTCATCTAATCCTAGAAATCCTAAAGAAATTAGCTACTCATACTATAAAAGCAAATAAATTCTAAATTATAAAGCATGAATAAAAAGCAAAGCAAGAATAAAAAGCAAGAAATAAAAATCTAAACTATAAGGCATGAATAAAAAGCAAGAAATAAAAATCTAAACTACAAAGTATGAAATAAAAATAAGAAGTAAAATCCTTAATATGTAATTTTAAATAAGAAATAAAAGGGAAGATGAAAACTTACATTATAAAGGTGATCCATTGTGAAGCAAATCTTCATCAACAAAAGAAAAGAGTAAGAAAATTAAAAATAATTTTTATTTATTGCAAACTAAAGCTTGCAATTAAGAAGGCATAAGTAAAGGTAATCCTCTCCAAAAAGAGTTTACAAAATTTTTACATCTCCCTCAATCTCACTCTCTACCCCTATTTATTCCTACAACAACCAACAATAACCTTTGGATCAAACTTGGGCTGCAAGAAATAAAAAATAACCATTGATTAGTTTTTTTTCACACTAATCGATTAGCTCGTTGAGTAGCTGAGCTAATCGATTAGTTCATCTATTAGTTTGTAACTGATTTTATTTTCTTTAGTTGACTTGTTGACTCGACTTCTATTGGGCTTTTGGGCTTTGTGGGCTTCTTCTAGGCTTCTTTTAGACTTTAAACAGAGGGATTTTGGGCTTCTTTGAGCTCTTATTTGATAATTTATTTATTTCTTGCAAATTCGTAAAATAAATGATAGAAGCAAGTATATTTATTCAAATAAAATAGATAATGAAAGTGTAAAAGTGTAATAAATGTAGTGATTACTTTTCCATTTTTATACAAAACACAAAATAAAAATTTCTTTTCTTTTCTTTTGTTTTCTTTGAAAAATTAAAAAAATTAGACTTGGCTATGTATATGCTTTTATAAGATTGATTCAGATGATATTATCTTTTTGGTATATAGGCTTGATTGTGTCACATGGATTCACATATAATTTCTCAAGCTATATGTATGTATTTTTGCGACAATGATCAAAGATGATTACATGACACGTTATTTACATGAGATATTTCACGCAGTAATTTCGCACACCTATTTCTATACTTATCATGTTTTGTGATGTGAAATAGTTGTAGAGTTTTATAGTTGGTTTATAGATATTTTTGGTTATATCAAGTGTTTTTGAGCTCATTCGTGACTTGGCTAATACACAAATCTTTATCTTTATATGTACAAAAGTGCATTTGTCTAAAATATCTAAAATATCAATCATAAGTGTATTCGTTAAAAGATAATCAAAGATCCACACTCTTGTGAAATCCACGAAAAAATTGGGTGTATTCATTAAAAGATAGCCAAAGACCTACACTCGTGAATTTGTGTTTGTGCATAGCTCAAAGAGTAGCCATCTTGTACTGACTATATTTTATATTTAGAGATGGTGTTAATCGCCCGCTAAATAATATCGTTTTTCCTCCTAAATTCTATATGGTCGATGTGATAGGCGAGACTTTGGTCCTTAGTCTCTAAGGTTAAGGTAGTTCAAGTCTTCTTATTGCTCAATTTTAACTTTGATATATCTGATTTTACCTAATAAACTAGTATAAGTCTTTCCGCTATTTGTTTCACACACTTTACGTTGATATTTAATCTTTTGTGTATGTTTTTCAACGTCTTTTCTCTTGTATTCATGTGTTTTGTTATTAAATTTTAATCTCTTGTACTATTTTTCTATAAATTTTTATGTGGACCAGTGTGCTTGTCTTTCCCGTATACCTTTTGAATGATTTTTATCTGAATTTCTCTTGTTGATAATATATCCATTGGTGTGTTTTCTGCTTTTGCTAATAACAAAAGGAGGAGAATTTGGTCGGGAAATTTAAAATTTTGATGATCTTTATATGAGTGGAGTTTTTTTCCTAAGTGGTGTCATTTTATTTTTAAGAACTTTTTGAAACACTCGATGCATTGTTGTAGGGAGAGTTTTTACAATACATGTGCTTTATTATGCTTTTCATGAATGCATGAATATAGGGGAGCATTGCATATTTTTTTTCTTTTGCATGAGAGTGTATTTGTGCTGATTATTGCTGTTTACATATCTCAAATATGCATGTATTTTGGTATTTCAAATTTTAAGTTTATTATTAACAAAAAGGGAGATTGTTAGGAGATGTCCATACAATTGTTTGAGTAATAACAAATTCTCGTTTAGTACTAATAATAGTTTGAGATGATATAGTGCAGGTGAATAGAGGTATAAGGAGTGTATGAGGCGAAACGAGTCGAAAATTTGCTCAGAAGCTGATTTCAGCCTCCTCACCATCAATGGTCCACAATGATCATCGATGGTAGGTAAGCTCATCGATGGCTACAGTTACTCATCGACGGCTACAGTTGCTCACTGATGGCTATAGTTCCAAATTAATGTTTTTCTCGAGAGAGATTTTCATATCATCGATGGGACCTCTTAATCATCAATGGGGCCTCATCACCATCGATGGTCAAGAGCCACCATCAATGGTAAGTCGGCTGATTGCAGAATTTTAGATTTAATGATAGTTGTTCGTCATTTCTTTTATCTCTAATATCTACCACATTTAGGATGTCTTTCCCGACTTATTGAAGCGTTCGTATCATTGAAAGAGAGGAGAGTTCTAGGATTTTGAATTGAGAAGAGATTTCATTGAAGGTTTTGACCCTCGGAGCCTCACTCGTCACGCACGATATCTTCCTATCATTTCAGTGAGGAGAGTTGCCCTTAGATTTATCATCTACACTATTTCTTCATTGAGCTACACTTATATTCATCGAAAGACGGTTGTTTAACAAAAGGTCTGTAAGATCTTTCTTGATTTTGAGTTTTAATTGTTTGGTTTGGTTTTGCTTTGAACTTATTTTTAAGAGTGAAACAATAAGGTATGTTAGTGCCATTCAATGTTTTAAATATCGGTTATCGGGGATTTATTGGACGGTAAAAATATATATCGGATAGCGGATATCGGGGATGTATCCGGGATAAGTAGCATTTATCAGAGTGACATTACCAGATGATGATATACATAATATAATATTCTAAAATGTAATCTAACCATACTTAATGAAATATAAACATACCAAAATGTAAATAATTATGTTTAGGATCAGTAACCAATGTGAGAAACTCAGGACGGGTTGGGTTTAAAGTGTATTGAATAGGTGCTCGTTGCTCGAAATCAAAACTCAAATCAAAGGTCAATAATTCTGATTTTTGGGCCGACAATATCAGCCGATAACTCACTTTATTGCCGCATTATCGGCGATAGATATCCAAAAATGATAATCGATTTAGAATCGAATTTATCATAGCGGAAGGCCCCAAAATCGATAAATGGCCGATAATATCGGTCTATCGGCCGATATTTAAAATATTGGTGCCATTTAGCCAAAAATGAGAGAGAAAGACGTTAATTAAGGTTAGGAAATAAACGGGTAGCATAGGATCGACCTATTTAAAAAATGGATAATTTGGTTGACCCGAATTTGACCCATACTCATTTAAGATGACGCAACGCATTTATAATGGGTTAGGTTGGGTCAGCGGGTTGGGTAGAGAATTTCTACCCCTACTTCAACCTTAATCAATCTCCGGATTCTCTGAAAAGCATCTGAATGCCTGGCGATCCTCTAAAACTCTAGCAAAAATGATTGGAGCGCGATCTAGCTCCTCCATCACTCAATGCATCATTGGATCTAGCTCCTTCATCTCTCAATTTATTACTAGATCTAGCCCGTTAATCAAATCCAGCTCCATCACTCGATCCATCATTGGATCCAGCTCCTCCATTGAGTCTAGCTCCTTCATCACTCGATCCATCACTGGATCCAGGTCCTCCATCACTCGATCCATCACTGGGTCCAGCTCCATCAAGTCTAGCTCCTCCATCACTCGATCCATCACTAGATCCTTCCTCCACATGATCCATCATTGGATCTAGCTCCTTTGTCACTCAATCCGTCACTGGATCTAGCTCCATCGAGTCCAGCCCCTCCATCACTCGATCCATCACTAGATCGAGCTCATTCATCGAGTCTAGCTCCTCCATCACTCGATCCATCATTGGATCCAACTCCTCTATCGAGACCGGCTCCTCCATCACTTTCGATCCATCATTGGATCCAACTCCTCTATCGAGACCAGCTCCTCCATCAAATCCAGTTCCTCTATAACTTGATCCATCACTGGATCCAGCTCCATTGAGTGCAACTCCTCCATCACTCATTCCATCACTGGATCAAGCTCCTCCATTCCTCAATCCATCACTAGATCGAGCTCATTCATCGAGTCTAGCTCCTCCATCACTTGACCCATCACTAGATCCAACTCCTCCATCACTGGATCCAGCTCCTCCATTACTCGATCCATCGTTGGATCCAGCTCCTCCATTGAGTCTAGCTCCTTCATCACTCGATCCATCACTAGATCGAGCTCATTCATCGAGTCTAGCTCCTCCATCACTCGATCCATTCTTGGATCCGGCTCCTCCATCGAGTCCGGCCCTCCATCACTCGATTCATCACTAGATCCAACTCCTCCATCACTTTCGATCCATCATTGGATCCAACTCCTCCATCACTCGATCCATCATTGGATCCAACTCCTCTATCGAGACCGGCTCCTCCATCACTTTCGATCCATCATTGGATCCAACTCCTCTATCGAGACCAGCTCCTCCATCAAATCCAGTTCCTCTATAACTTGATCCATCACTGGATCCAGCTCCATTGAGTGCAACTCCTCCATCACTCATTCCATCACTGGATCAAGCTCCTCCATTCCTCAATCCATCACTAGATCGAGCTCATTCATCGAGTCTAGCTCCTCCATCACTTGACCCATCACTAGATCCAACTCCTCCATCACTGGATCCAGCTCCTCCATTACTCGATCCATCGTTGGATCCAGCTCCTCTATCGAGTCCCACTCCATCACTCGATCCATTACTGGATCCAGCTCCTCCACTTGATTCATCACTAGATCCAGCTTCTTCGTCGAGTTCAACTCCATCATCCGATCTATCACTGAATCCAGCTCCTCCATCGAGTCCAGCACCTCCATCACTCGATTCATCACTGGATCCATCTTCTCCATCACTCGATCAACCTTAGCATCATCATCACCATCCCTCTCCAATCCCCACAAGGTACTAAAGCCCTAATGATGTTTTTATTGTTGCATTTTGATCCTTTGTTTAATAATGATTTTTCTTCTTGATTTGGCAGAGTATTAGGGCCAATTTATCTAGATGATAGTTATCGATGTTGACTGGACCTAAGACGAGTTCAACTGTTGTGGCCATCACTTCCTCTAATCTGTTGGTTGAGAAATATGAGTACCAAGCTGAAGTATGTTTGTAAAAAGACTTTTTTCTGTTAGATTTTTTTAATTGGTTTTGTGTTTTTAGGATCAGCCATCTTATGGATCTCATTATCCACTCCTTGTATAGAAACAAGGAGGTGTTTCTTCGTGAACTAGTTAGGCGTGTAACTTGCGGTATCTAATGCTGCAAAAGTGATACAATAAGGTATATAAGGGCCATTTAGCCGGAGAAAAAGGCACTAAATTAAGGTTAGGGAATGAACGGGTAGCTTAGAGTCGACCTATTTAATAAATGGGTAATTTGGGTTGACGAATATGACCATTACCCATTTAAGATGACCCTAATGGGTTGGGTCGGATTGCGTCGGTTCAGTGGGTTGGTTAGATAATTGTCATCCCCTACTTCAACCCTAATCAATCTCCAGCACTTCTAAAACCCCTAGCATCAAAAATGCCAAGGCGATCCAGCAAACATGATTGGAACGTGATCCAGCTCCTCCATCACTCGATATCACTGAATCTAGCTCTTCCATCACTCGATTCATTATTGGATTTAGCTCCTCCATCGAGTCCAACTCCTCCATCACTCGATCCATCACTCGCTCCATCACTAGATCTAGCTCCTCCATCACTTAATCCATCACTGGATCGCGCTCGTCCATCAAGTCTAGTTCCTCTATCACTCAATTCATTACTAGATCTAGCTCCTCCATCGAGTCGGCTCCTCCATCACTCGATTCATCACTGGATCCATCTTCTCCATCACTCGATCAACCTTAGCATCATCATCACCATCCCTCTCCAATCCCCACAAGGTACTAAAGCCCTAATGATGTTTTTATTGTTGCATTTTGATCCTTTGTTTAATAATGATTTTTCTTCTTGATTTGGCAGAGTATTAGGGCCAATTTATCTAGATGATAGTTATCGATGTTGACTGGACCTAAGACGAGTTCAACTGTTGTGGCCATCACTTCCTCTAATCTGTTGGTTGAGAAATATGAGTACCAAGCTGAAGTATGTTTGTAAAAAGACTTTTTTCTGTTAGATTTTTTTAATTGGTTTTGTGTTTTTAGGATCAGCCATCTTATGGATCTCATTATCCACTCCTTGTATAGAAACAAGGAGGTGTTTCTTCGTGAACTAGTTAGGCGTGTAACTTGCGGTATCTAATGCTGCAAAAGTGATACAATAAGGTATATAAGGGCCATTTAGCCGGAGAAAAAGGCACTAAATTAAGGTTAGGGAATGAACGGGTAGCTTAGAGTCGACCTATTTAATAAATGGGTAATTTGGGTTGACCCGAATATGACCATTACCCATTTAAGATGACCCTAATGGGTTGGGTCGGATTGCGTCGGTTCAGTGGGTTGGTTAGATAATTGTCATCCCCTACTTCAACCCTAATCAATCTCCAGCACTTCTAAAACCCCTAGCATCAAAAATGCCAAGGCGATCCAGCAAACATGATTGGAACGTGATCCAGCTCCTCCATCACTCGATATCACTGAATCTAGCTCTTCCATCACTCGATTCATTATTGGATTTAGCTCCTCCATCGAGTCCAACTCCTCCATCACTCGATCCATCACTCGCTCCATCACTAGATCTAGCTCCTCCATCACTTAATCCATCACTGGATCGCGCTCGTCCATCAAGTCTAGTTCCTCTATCACTCAATTCATTACTAGATCTAGCTCCTCCATCGAGTCCAGCCTCAATCCATCACTAGATCTAGCTCCTCCATCACTTGATCCATCACTAGATCCAACTCCTCCATCCAGTCTAGCTCCTCCATCACTCGTTCCATCACTGACTAGATCTAGCTCCTCCATCACTCGTTCCATCACTGGATCCACTCCTCCATCACTTGATCCGTCGCTAGATCAAACTCCTCTATCATCCGATTCGTCCTTGGATTCTACTCTATCGAGTGCAGCTCCTCTATCACTTGTGCTATCATTGGATGCAGCTCCTCCATCTCTCAATCCATCACTAGGTCCAGCTTCTCTATTACTCGATCTAACGCTAGATCTAGCTTCTCCACTAAGTCCAGCCTCTATCATTTGATCCACTCTTGAATCTAGCTCCTCCATCACTTGATCCATCACTAGATCTAGCTCCTCCATCGAGTCCAGCTCCTCCATCACTTTCGATCCATCACTCGCTCCATCACTAGATCTAGCTCCTCCATCACTTGATCCATCACTAGATCTAGCTCCTCCATCACTTAATCCATCACCGGATCGCTTCGTCCATCAAGTCTAGTTCCTCTATCACTCAATTCATTACTAGATCTAGCTCCTCCATCGAGTCCGGCCTCAATCCATCACTAGATCTAGCTCCTCCATCGAGTCCAACTCCTCCATCACTCGATCCATCACTCGCTCCATCACTAGATCTAGCTCCTCCATCGAGTCGGCTCCTCCATCACTCGTTCCATCACTGACTAGATCTAGCTCCTCCATCACTCGTTCCATCACTGGATCCACTCCTCCATCACTTGATCCGTCGCTAGATCAAACTCCTCTATCATCCGATTCGTCCTTGGATTCTACTCTATCAGTCGGCTCCTCTATCACTTGTGCTATCATTGGATGCAGCTCCTCCATCTCTCAATCCATCACTAGGTCCAGCTTCTCTATTACTCGATCTAACGCTAGATCTAGCTTCTCCACTAAGTCCAGCCCCTCTATCATTTGATCCACTACTGAATCTAGCTCCTCCATCACTTGATCCATCACTAGATCTAGCTCCTCCATCGAGTCCAGCTCCTCCATCACTTTCGATCCATCACTCGCTCCATCACTAGATCTAGCTCCTCCATCACTTGATCCATCACTAGATCTAGCTCCTCCATCACTTAATCCATCACTGGATCGCGCTCGTCCATCAAGTCTAGTTCCTCTATCACTCAATTCATTACTAGATCTAGCTCCTCCATCGAGTCCAGCACTCAATCCATCACCGGATCTAATTCCTCCATTGCTTAATCCATCACTAGATCCAACTCCTCCATCCAGTCTAGCTCCTCCATCACTCGTTCCATCACTGACTAGATCTAGCTCCTCCATCACTCGTTCCATCACTGGATCCACTCCTCCATCACTTGATCCGTCGCTAGATCAAACTCCTCTATCATCCGATTCGTCCTTGGATTCTACTCTATCGAGTGCAGCTCCTCTATCACTTGTGCTATCATTGGATGCAGCTCCTCCATCTCTCAATCCATCACTAGGTCCAGCTTCTCTATTACTCGATCTAACGCTAGATCTAGCTTCTCCACTAAGTCCAGCCCCTCTATCATTTGATCCACTACTGAATCTAGCTCCTCCATCACTTGATCCATCACTAGATCTAGCTCCTCCATCGAGTCCAGCTCCTCCATCACTCGATCAATCTCAATATCATCATCACCATCCCTCTCCAATCCCCACAAGGTACTAAAACCCTAATTATCTTTTTATTGTTGTGATCCATTGATTTCACAAATCAAAAAGGCCAATTTATCTAGATGATGGTTGATGAGGTTGAGTAGACCTAAGACAAGTTCAACCATTGCGGCCATCGCTTCCTCTGATCTGTCAGTTGAGAAATATGAGTACCAAGCTTAAGTATGTTTATAAAAAGACTTTTTTGTGAGATTTTTTTTTACTTGCTTTTGTGTTTTAGGGTAATTTGTAACAATTTTTTCTTTGTAATTTGAAGATCAGTCGTCTTATGGATCTCATCATCCACTCCTTGTATAGAAACAAGGAGGTGTTTCTTTGTGAACTGGTTAGGTGTGTAATATTCAATCTTTGCATTTCTATTTTTTGCATTTCTATTTTGTTCCTTTTGATGATCTTGCAATGAGTTTGTGGAAGTTATAATCAAAATACTTCTAATATCACTAAGCTTTTAGTTAAATGAATGAGTACAAAGAACAATGGTTTTGTGGATATAATTTTAGAAGTTAGCTTATTTTTGCCTATATATTGTTCTATTTTCAGCAATGCTAGTGATGCAGTCGACAAACATTGGTTTTTTGGGTGTTAGTCAGCCTAATATTTTGAAAGATGATGTTCATGTTGATCTTGATATATGTATCCAGACTGATAAAGATAACGGGGTACTTACAATTACGTAAGTATCTTTGCAGCTGCATATTTCTCTCCTCAACTGTATAACATAATTATAGTATCCAGTGTTGAATGAATTATATTTGATGGGGTTTTTTCTGCTTTTTTCTGTCAGATATACTAGGATTGGTATGACCAAAGAAAAACCGGTCAATTGCCTTGGAGAATTGCGGATAGTGGAACTGCAAAGTTCTCAAAGGCTGTAAAGGTACATCTCTTTATTATCTTATTGTTACGAAGTATGTTTGATCAGTGGTATCAATTAAGAAATAATAAATATGTTGGATTTACTTGCTATGCTCTCCTGATTCTTTGTTTCTCATCAATAGGAAGCTGGTGGAGGCATTAATTTAATTGGGCATTTTGGTGTTGGATTCTATTCAGCATTCCTTGTATCTGATAAGGTCTATTTCTAACCTTACTTTCCTTGTCCACATTCTGTGTAGCATCAAACTTTTTTTTTTCAACTGTATATTTATCATGCACATAGGTAATTGTTTCAACAAAGAGCCCAAAATCAGATAAACTTGTGTAGGAGGCCAAAGCAAATGCAAACTCCTACACTGTCCATGAGGAAACAGATCCTAAAAAGCTACTCCCAAGAGGAACTCGTCTTACATTGTACCTGAAGGTTTGTGATAGATATTATTATCCATATCTCTTCTGAGTTTATATTCTTTGTGCTCACAGCATGACAACAAGGGTATTGCGAACCCCGAAAGGATTGAAAACCTTGTGAGAAATTACTCACAGTTTGTGCTGTTTCCTATGTATACATGGAAAGAGAAGGGATAATTTGAAGGTCAAACTTCTTCATTCAAGGACCATTTGTATATTTTTATGGATAGGTTAACATTATTGGTTAGGTTGATGTTGATGGTTGTCCAGCAGAAAGTGCTTCATTACATGTTGAGGTACTGTGATGGGCGTTCCATATGTTTCTTGCTTCATTTCTTGTGTATTTTAATTATTCACTTGTGATTTTGAGTGGTATCAATTATTTTATTCATGCTTGTTTATATAAATGTTCAATTTGTCATTCAGAAAAACAGTAGTAAGAAAAGTAATTGTGAAATCTTGGAATTGGGACCTAGCTAATGAGACACAACCTATTTGGGTAAGCACTATCCCTTTATTATGCTCATGTTGCAAACTGTTCAAACGAGTGTTCATCTTTTTTCAAGTCAATGTTTTATAATCTTTTATATCATGTGTGATAATCACAGCTTCATGATTCTAAAGATGTCACCACAGCAGAATATAGTAACTTCTACAGGAAGACATTTAGCGAATACCTGGATCCTTTGGCATATTCACATTTCAATACTGAGGTACTGCTTCCATTTTTTCTCTTTTGTTTGGGATTTCTAAAGTAAGAAAAAGGATTGAGCTTACAGAATCATATAGTAGGCACTGCTTCCTATAGCACATTTCATTATCACAGTTTAATTGTTTTATAGCAGAATCATATAGTAGGTAGGAAAAGACGTTGCAGTTCACTAAGGATCATTCTCTACAAAAGTCGGCTTTTAAAGCTCTAAATAAATGTAGTAAGCCCTTCAAACATCCATTTGCACATTACATTTTTACCTATTCATGTATAATTTCACAAAAACGTTATCTGAAGAAATTGAAGGGGACATAAATATATCTATGTTTATATCGTTAGAAATGAAAAGAATTTCATTATGTATAAAGCAGTTGTTGATCTAGACCTTCTAGCATTTTCTTCTTTAAGATTTCTCACGTAAATAAATATTCTCTGTGATAATTATTGGTAATAAAGGAAAGTGGTGTTCTGAATTCTGTCTATAGTTCCAGGATCTTTTGAGTGAAGTATATATATAGGCCTGTCAACTATGTTGCATGGATATGGGTACGAGTGCTAGTACGGGTACGGGGCATGACAAAATTTATAAAAGATAGAATACAGGGACATGGCAATATAAATATTTATATACACATATGTTATATATTGAAATTAATAAATTATATCAGACAAGGGTGATATTAAAATTCCTATATCGGTTCTATATTTCTTTTATTATGTGGATTATAAATTGGAAAATATAGTTTTTGAACTAGACATCCAAATGGCCCTCCAAAATCATAATTCGAAACTGACCTATGTCCAACAAGTTTCTAGAAGTGGATGCGAAGTATAGGATATATGTAAAAAAATGTATTATAAGTGTTTCAAATTAAAATACGTATTGTGTAATTAAGTACATGCCCAAATAAATGTATGCTTATATGCAAGGAGTGTCCAAGGCATTTGGGTAAGGGTAAGAGTTTGAGTATGGCTTCAAATTAGAACACCTAGGTAACATAGCCTGTCAATTATGATGTGATATTATCTGACTTTAGAAACCATAAATGGAGCTTACTTGTTCCTGCTATACATTGGATATGAAGTAGACAAAATCCCACCAAGTAGATGTGCTTCTAAAGTCAAGTTTCAGTTCTGTATTTGATTAAATCTGTTGTGGATTGAGTTTTTGCTTCTTTTTAAGTAAAATTAGCCTAAATCAGTAAGACTGAACTAAAACCAGTTCGTCTCTAGCTAAAAAGAAAGGAGGAAATGTTTGTTGCTCTGCTCTATTGGAGACGACGTTGCTGCTGAGGTTGATTAAGAGATTAAGCTCCTTGCTTATTGCCAGCCATAAGCCAAGGAAAACTAAAATAAATTATTAAGATGAACATGTCTAGTAGCATGGTGAAGATCTTTAGTCATCATTGATATATTTGCCTGATATCTCCTTTGGATATGTCTACTTTGATTTAATTCTAATAAAAAGAATATGAAAGAGATTCTGATAAAAGATTACATTGCAGCATCTTAAAAACATGTTTATATCAACCATGATACTTATCTGACGGCACTCATCCAAATTAGAAGAATCCACATGTATATCTTGTTAGAAGAATCCTCTTTTAGTTGGAAATAGAGTTAAAATTATTATTCTTTTTTATGTATTCTTCTTGTCTGGTAAATAGTACATAGTTACTGACTTCACTCTACTTTCTACAGGAATCCAATGACAACTTGTCATTGGAGACGAATGAAAACTTAATCGATGTGGTTTGTGCAGATGCTGCTTCCTAGAAGAATAAAGTCTATATACATTCAATTGTGAGAATCCTTCTCTTTTGTACCTTTCTTACATCCATAACGAGTGATGTTTTGTTGCCTTCTAAAAAGAATTCATACGTTATTTTATAAATGGACTCCCGACGTCCCTTGAGAACAATGCATTACTGGAATATTGAATGGTTTATGTTGCATATTGCTTATTGTTTTCAATTTGATGTAAATGAAAGTAGATTGAAGAAGTACTAAGTATTTGAATCATCTCACATACAAAAGCACCGTGGAATGACATTAATACATCATTATTGATACCCATCAGTTTTCATTTTCTATTGTTCAAGATCACTGCTACAACTTGTGCTTGTTGTTCAAAGTAAGAGCGGTGTTGTCCTAACCTGACAATCAAAGAAGTCCCTTGGGAAACAAGCCATAGGTGTGATAATTTTACGCCTAGTCATAATCTCCAAATCGTCGCTAACTCATGTTTCTCATTTTCTATTAAATAAACATGTTCCCAAATTGTTACGAAATCAGCATTTTGAGAATAGAATAGGCGCTGAAAGCCCTTGCTAACCTTGTTCCCTCACTAATAAGTAATGACATACAGGACTGAGTCAATCAGTCGTAGGTCAATCCATCCAGGAAGACCTCAAGATTTGTATCCTGATTGGTTCTTGCACACGCTTGCTTTCCAACATGAGCTTCTTCTGAGCCCTCAACATGGCAAATGAAGCCAATCTTCTTGGCTGGTACGGACCAGCTCGGGGCTTGCTTTCGTAGGGTCCAAATGGCGTCCGTGTAGTGCATCATTTTCACTCACTCTCTCTTGAATGAGATGTCAAACTGGTCCTCAGAGCATAGGGTCGAAATGGCATCTGTGTAGTGCATCATTTTCACTCACTTTCTCTTGAACGAGATGTCAAACTGGATATTTCCCTACTTTTCCTGATTGCCAAGCAGCCTCTTTATATTAATAATATTGGTCTTATGTAGTTGATTCAAATATCCAAGGTTGAAGTGTACTTTTTATAAGTATTCGTCTTCTTATACTTATGCAACCTTGTCATTTGAGAACATTGAAACCTTACATGATGATATAGCTGGTATAGATGGTTGCTTATACATGTGCACACTGCACATACATTGATTGTTATCTTGCAGGCTTGTGAGTTCTGCAATATGACATTCACATAAAAGACTTTTCTATCTTCTAAACTAGGAAATTGGAAAATATATACTTGTGGACTATTGGAAGATTGAGATATAATTTTTGTAATTTTATTTCAAATGTTGTTAATTTCAGACAATCTCTTATTGCAGGTCAGAGATGAGCAACTTCTTGATGATGATGATGACATGGCTGAAATGTATTTGATAGACAAAAACCTTCATATTTTACCACTAGACTACACGTGATAACTCTGTCTAATAGAATTCTTCTGACAAAACTGACTAATAGAATTTTAATGATGTTAACTCCTTTAGAGGTCTTTCTGCTAAAGAGCAAGCGGTAGGCCTTATATGTAATTGGTTCTATTTGTATAACTTTTACGATGACTTTGCTTTTAGGTCCTCCTGGTTCAGGAAAAACAACGTAATTATTGGCATTAGCAGGAAAATTGGCTCATATTTGAAGGTTAGATATTAAATTTTTTTCCTACATCAATCTTTATGGTGATATCAAACTATTCATACCTAAATCTACATGTTTCAGGCAAAGTAACATACAATGTTGATGAGAGTAATGAGTTTGCATTTTAGAGAATAGCTATTTATATGATTTTCATATAGGAGAGATTACAGTTAGTGGAACTTTCTATGCTCGATGCCAAGGAGTTGGTACAAGATATGGTAAGTATAAACTTTCTTGTTCTGATAAATATTATTTTGAGATAAATGCACATTATTTGAGTAGAAATAAGCATATTTTGTGGAAAAACATACAGATATGCTTCGCTATTAAGAAGTGAGAAAGCAACAAATAACGAACCAGATCCTGAAATGCCGTATTAAAAAAGGTGAGCAAACTTAATGTTCTAAATAAATAATTTTTATAGAAAAAAGAAGATACATTTCCATCGGTTTTGATAACACGGGCAGCTTCTGTGATAGCGGAACAAATTGATTCACTGATTACATACTAAAGGCATGTGATGTAGTTGATTTTAATGATGTACAGGGACAGCATCATCAATGTTGACACATGCTGTTGAGGTTCAAATATTTTTCACTGATTACATTTCCAAATCAACTACCCGCATTAATGTAATGTCCAATATCACATGATTTTATACCACAACCTTAAGCACATAAATCAAATCAGAATTGCAGGTGACCTCATCTGTAAACATTCACTCAGCAGCAATAGGCAGTTAACGATCAGTTCCATAGTTGTTATTTCTCATTACTCTGAAGATCATGCTAGTTCACATCTATCCTTCTAGCATGGATGCCAAATTACAGAGCTAAAACTGTTATCCTGAAATATTTCTCTGTACTGCATTTTACTAATGAATATTTGGTTTAAATTTTGGCATTTGTAACTTAGTTCGCCGGCTTCATTTTGATGTAGAGTCATTCACAAACAATTTATCACAAAACTAAATGTTTCCTGCAGCACTTTCTAAACCCAAATCAATAACAAATCCTAACAAATAACCTCAATAACTCCACATCTTCATTCAAATCAAACATATCTCGACTAAATAAAATAAAAAAAAACCTTAAAAATTCATGCGTCATCAAGTCCAGCTCCTCCTCACTCGATCCGTCACTAGATATAGCTCCTCCATCGAGTCCAGCTCCTCCATCACTCGATCAATCTCCGCATCATCATCACCATCCCTCTCCAATCCCCACAAGGTACTAAAATCCTAATTATCTTTTCATTGTTGTGATCCATTGATTTCTCAAATCAATAAGGCCAATTTATCTAGATGATGGTTGACGATGTTGACTAGACCTAAGACAAGTTCAACCGTTGCGGCCATCGCTTCCTCTGATCTGTCGGTTGAGAAATATGAGTACCAAGCTGAAGTATGTTTATAAAAGACATTTTTTTGTGAGATTTTTTTTACTTGCTTTTGTGTTTTTAGGGTAATTTGTAACAATTTTTTCTTTTTAATTTGAAGATCAGTCGTCTTATGGATCTCATTATCCACTCATTGTATGGAAACAGGAGGTGTTTCTTTGTGAACTGGTTAGGTGTGTAATATGCAATCTCTGCATTTCTATTTTGTTCCTTTTGATGATCTTGCAATGAGTTTGTGACTTTTATAATCAAAATAGTTCTAATATCACTATGCTTTTAGTTAAATGAATGTGTGCAAAGAACAATGGTTTTGCGGATATAATTTTAGAAGTCAGCTTATTTTTGCCTATATATTGTTCTATTTTCAGCAATGCCAGTGAGGCACTCGACAAACATTGGTTTTTGGTTGTTAGTCAGCCTAATATTTTGAAAGATGATGTTCGTGTTGATCTTGATATATGCATCCAGACTGATTAAGATAATAGGATACTTACAATTACGTGAATATCTTATCAGCTGCACATTTCTCCCCTCAACTGTGTAACACAATTATAGAATCCAGTATTGAATGAATTCTATCTAATGGGGTTTTTCTGCTTTTTTCTGTCAGAGATACTGGGATTGGTATTACCAAAGAAAAACCGGTCAATTGCCTTGGGACAATTGCATATAGTGGAACCGCAAAGTTCTCAAAGGCTGGTTCTCAAAGGCTGTAAAGGTACATCTCTTATCTTATATTGTTCATAAAGTTTTCTTGGATATATCAAAATGGTTTTTGAGCTTAATTTTATACTTGAATATAGCACCAATATTTCAATTAATGAACAAGATATATATGTGCTATAAAATATTAAGCAAAAGAGTGTAATCGTGAAAAGATGGTAAAAAAGGCCACACTCTATCTATCCATGAAAAAATTTGAGTGTATTTGTTAAAAGATGGTCAAAGACCTACACTCGTGGATATATATGTGCAATATCTCAAGGGTATCCATCCTATGCAAATTCGACCATCGATGGACTTCAATGAACCATCGAAAAAATTTGAGTGTATTTGTTAAAAGATGATCCCCAATTCATCGATCGACTAATGTCAATAATATGTGAATTCTAGAAACTAAAAAATAAACCATCGATGGACTATAATGAACCATCGATAGTCTCTTTAACCATCGATGGACTACAGCCGACATTCTATGGTTTCCAAAAACTAGAATTCGGATAATCGATGGACTATAGGGTACCATCGATGGTCATCAATGGCCCACTGATGGTCGGGCTATATCATCGATGTTTGGACACATTTTTGGCAGATTTGCAGATTTAATCTCAGCCATTTGATGACAGATTGATCTCCTATTCAAACATTGATTAGAAGACCTCTTTCCATAGCAATCAATGTCTATTTAAAGGGTGATTTAGGAGATTAATAACAAGAGAAAGAGAGGCTATTTGCATAAGTTTGAGAGATCAAATTCTAGGGTTTGAGAGAGTTGAGTTTTGAGAATTCGATTCTTTGAGCCTCGTTCAACTTCTTCTCATCGCACTCATCATCGGAGGATAATCTTAGCGATGAGAAGTGTAATTTGCTTTCAACATCAACATCGTTTCTTCATTGACCATCATCAACATCGGTTTGAAGAAGAATTTGTATTAAAAGGGCTGTAAGATTTTTTTGATTGTGCTTTAATTATGAGTGTGGTTAGCTAATGCTAGGTCATCTTCTGGTCATTGTGAGGGGTTGGGTATCTCGACTGGTTTCAGGTAGATTCCAGGATACTACTTGTAAAGCCTTTAGGAATAATTCCGATCATAGTGAAGAAGACCCTTCACAAGAAGGAGGAGTGAATGTAGGACTTTATTCCGAACCACTATAAAATCTCATGTGTTCATGTGTTGGCTACTCTTAATTTTTCATATTTATATTTTACTACTTATCCAAAAAATTTGTAACAATCCTAATCACCACCCGTCCAGCCTTGCATCCCGTTTCCAACGGATATATCATTAATCTGGGTATCTATTCCAATTTAAATCGCAGACATTTGAACTTCATCTATTTTCGATTGCCTCGTGCCTTTATTCCAGTTTGAATATCATCAGTAACTTTTGGTTCCATAAGCCCTAAGTTTTCTTTGCTAAACCCTGAGAAGGACCCTGATCTATTAATTCTTTATGAAAAAACAAAAGCAAGAAAAGAAATTTTCTAGAAATATATTTTTTTACCAAACCAATTTCTAAAATTGATTACTTCTGTTATGTTTTCATTAATCAACAATCTGGTTGCGAAGTAAAAAATTTGTCACGGAAAGAACTCCTAGAAAAAGCATAGAAAACAATGATCATGAGGAAATATCACAAAGACAATATTTATATAATTAAAGTGCAATTAGAGAAAAAACAAAAGAAAATAATATATTTGCTTACCTATGTTAAATTTTTAAAGATTCTTTGAATACTATATTGTTTGTAGTTTTAGATAACTGACCTTCCTTGTTGCAAGTCAAGATTTTCAAGTCTTTTTTCCTTTTAACTCCAGAGATTGCAACATTAAACTGACTATGACTAAAAACCAGTCTTGGGAGATACAAACCAACATGTGAAAGAGATTGGCTTTGGCTCTTACTTATTGTCATAGCAAAATAAATAACCAATGAGTATTGTCTCCTTTATAGTTTAAACGGCAATCTAGAATTTGATAGAGTTAAAGACTATTCGAGGAATGAATACCCTTTCCCCAATATTGTCACCTGAAATAATTTTAGCTTCTATAACATGATTTTCCAACTGAGTTATTACTAATTGGGTATCATCACGTAATCCAGAGGACTTATCAATATTTCTGAGCACCAGAGGACTTATCAATATTTCTGAGCACCATAACTGGAACACCAATTTTAAATATTAGCTTGTGGTTTGGAAGACCCAAACATCTAAAACTGTTTAAGAATCAGGTGTGTATATAATAGTCGCCAGTGTCACACAAGTGCACTCCTAGATTATAAGGAAAGAATTAACACAACAATAACCATGTCAGTCCATTAACTATTTTGGCCGGTAAATAAGTGAAATTATTCTCAGTCCCGTTAGTACAAATATCAAAACTAATTCAAACATAGATCAAGAAGCCCTTAATAAATCCTAACATAAGTTATCATTTATTAGTGCAAAATCAAATTTAATTCAAGTAAATTAAACTCTGAATAGGAATCGAATAATAGAAGAAAGACTATGTATAAGACTATGTATAGTATTTCAATTTACCTCTTGAATCTCACGTATCTCATCTAGATACTTTCTTTCAGACAACTGCAGGAAATCATCAGAGATAGAGTGCAATATTTGGCTAGATATGTACTTAGCTTTTGTGAGAACTCTCCTTTGTTAATGAGGCTACAAAAATATTTCCTTAGGATATTTTATTTTTGTGAAATAATAAAAGCAATAAGTATTATGCTTTTGACAGATATTTTCTAAAATCAACCATTTCAGCTATGTTTTCATCATCAACAACCTGGTTGCGAAGTAGGAATTTGTCAAAATGGTACACCTAGAAAGAGCACAGAAAACAAATGTTGTGAAGAAATATAATTAAAATAATACTTATGTAGTTGGAATGCCATATAACACAAGTCAATATTAGCCAACTACCATTGCAAATCTTAATTTTCGCAAACTGCAATACTACAATAATAGAACCTTCAATGTTTCTTCCTATGTAGGTAGATACTTGCTTAGCAAAATAACCCGCAGTTTGCAGTTTAATTTGTTCTCGTTGTAACAAACATGATATTTAAAACTTCACTTATACAACCTACTGAATTAGAAAGTATAATCTATTTAGTTAGAAATACTTACTTTAACATATTCTAATTCAATATTGAGTCGCTTTGTAAGTTTTCCATCTACATTAACCAATTCGACACCATCAAACACAATAAGCTCTCCTATAACATCTGGGGAAAAACAATATGAATTATCATTAACTTTCTTCTTGAAGATAATTTGGGAGTTTAAGTAAGTTAAGAAAATTTTAATTTCTTACCTATTAAGTATGTATTGTCCAAACGATTTATAATGATATTGTCGAAAGGTGCAAATCCAAACCCCATATTCAGCAATGTTAGCTCCATCATACTCTTTAACTGAGGTGTAATTAAGAAAGTTAAAATCTTATATTGATGATAAGTAGAGCTACATTTGTATTTTCCACTATTCTAGCCAACTCCAAAGTCTGAAATAAGAAAATTCTTCCCTTCCTTTAATATTTCTCAGAACTTATAAATCAACACCTTCTTAACTGATGCTTGGATTTGTCCACCCTATTTAGTAAAGCGAGATTTAGTTACTTTCAAGCATCAAAGAAGTAAATAATATTAAGAAAAGTGAAATAAACTTGGATGACATGTGGTACCTTTTCATCTAATAATGCCATTTCAATACTATATATATCCTTTGGATTGTTAAGATTATGTGCAATCCATAACCTTATAATTTTGACCTTTATCTTCTAAGTTTCTTTAAGTTTGTCGATGTCATCGACAAAATCATATTTTCATGACATGTCCTGCAGTTTGTTAAATTAGAAAATAAATTTTAAAAAGAATCACAAAATATCAAAGAGACTCATACATGCAAACAAAAACAATATTGATATCTTATATGGAACCACTAACATGTCCATTGACATAATTTTATATGTTGGCATAAAAGGTAATTAGGCTAGCTTAAGCCAAGAAAATTTCATATCGCTCATATTGACAACCATATTCTAAAGCAAATAATGCACGGGGATAGATACATCAACTTACGAAACTAATTTTAGCTTGTGGTTTTAATCTTGAACAAAATAAAAACAATAAAAATCCTCATAACTAGAAGAAATTTTTGCAGCCAATGTAATCATAGATTTTAAATTTTCAATAATAGTTCATGAAGCAATATCAAAATGATTCTAAGGAAAACCAATATTTATAGTTCACGTCTAATATAATCAAAATTATCTGAATCACACCAATTTTAGACAGGAAAAATCTCTTAAATGAATAACAACGTAGTCGACTACATTGTACACAGGAAAAATATATTAAAAATCTTAATCATATCTATAACAATGTATAACACAATGTACTCAGGAAAAGAAGTTCTTGTTTGAGGAGAAATTACATCAAAATGCAAAATCTTGTACCTTTCGGGCTTGCGGTACCTATGAAATAAGGAGTGCTTCTACCCCAAGAATATTAGCAAGTTAGTGTTTTGGATCTTCTGTGAGAGAGGAAGAGGGTAGAAGTGCCAACTTTTATTACAAGGACGGAAGCAGAATCCGAACAATTGCAGCCCTCTTTCAATTGTACCAACTCTTAAGAAATACTCCACAAGATTTTATGATGAAATCTTAACAATAAGGGTGTAAATACACCTTGGAAATATCATAATCGGAATTCAAAGCAGAAAGTGATTAAAGATTTTAATTTGTTTTGTAAAGAAAAAAAAAGAAGATGAATAAAGGGAGGGAGATGAAAGGGCAGTGGGCGATTCGATGGAGATACAGAGATGAGATAGGGAAGATTAAGGGATGTTGGGTTTGGTTAATAATGATAGGTGGTAGGTAGAACATTGAGAAATGAATTGTTTACGGAGAGAAATGGGCTAAATAGTAAAAATGATGAGGTGGACATTAGCTTTCCAAGTTGTGTCATAAATACACAACTTTACCAACAACAACCAAACAGCCCCTAATTATTGTGAAATGGAGAGAGTTGTTTAGAGAGTGACACGTGTAAACATAGAAAGCACCAGGCTTCTTCTTTAATAGAATAGACAAACAGATTGATTCATGAACTTAAATAATTATTATAGTTTATATAATTGGTTAGTTGATTCTTTCTTCTTTTATTGTCTTAAAATGAAAACTTACCTAAACTATTGTATATAAACCTTTCCTCCCATGAACAGTTATAATTTTTTGGTTCTATCAATTCGGGCTACGTTCGAACTTGTAATGATTTTAATGTTAAAGTACATAATGTTAGCATATAAATATATATGTTTTTGTTAGCTTATATATCAATTTTATTAGCAATCTTTTACTTTTCTTTATAAAGATTTTTTTGATGATGCTCAAATGTCTTCGTTTATGCCAAATTTATGAAGGAGCGATAGTATCACGAGCTAAACGCGCAGACTTGCCACAAAGAAATGATCATATCTTCTAACCTGGAAGGCAGATTCAGGCATATTATATACACAAATCACCTATCTCAACAAGACGGAGCCAATCGAATTGTCAGACTTCCAAACTCTCATTAGCAGTATCCAATTTTGGCTGAAAATCAAAACTAATCAGCTTTGAGTTTATTTTTAGTAATAAAGTCAGAGCAAATTTAAATTCGGAAAAAAAATCAATTTTAATTCAATATGGATTGACGCGTTTCCTCTATTATAGGTAGTTTTAAATTAGGGTTTTTTTGTCTTTTAACACAAAGCTTTACCATCACTTATTTAAAAACTCACCCTCTTCCATAAATACCTATACATCCAAAGTACCCCTTGTGACTTATTTATAAACCCAAGTGGTAATGTACCCTCAAACTTTATTGTATTTTCTAAAAAATTCTAAAATCCAAAATTTTCTTTCTTCCCAAAATAAACACATTAGTTCTCTCTTTTTCTCTCTTCATTCACTTCACAAAACACTAAACTCAAAGAGCCGATATCCAAATTCGATGTGAATTCAATTCAGAAAATTCACTAAAGTGACCAAACTATAGCATTTTATATGAAAACATAGCTTTTAGGAGCAAAGTATTACACCTTACAAAAAATATAGCTCTTTAAGACTAAAGTCTATCTCTTTATCGTTATAATATAGCTCTTTATTGATTCTAGGACTACATGAAAGAAATTAATAGCATCTAGTTTGTCGTTAAGAAATTTTGGAAAAACAAAGTGAGATTTAATATCTATTGGATTAATTAACATAAAAATATGAAAGCTTAATAACTATTAATTTTGACTAGGCAAAGTATAACACTTTATTAAAAAATATAGCTTCTTATGGAAAAAAGCATAACATCATATACATAAGTATGGCTCTCTACGACTAAAATGTATCTCTTTATTGGAATAGTTTACCTCTTTATTAGTTCGGGACTATATAAAAATATTTAATGATTGCAAATAGAAATCACTTTAAAACTAAATTAATGTCTTTTATAAAGAGAAATATTAATGGAAGAAAGAGATTTTTAAGGAAGAAATTGGATAATGAGGGGAAAAGAGAATCTTAAGAGGATGACTATGCTAGATTGATGTTTGAGAAGTAAACGGAGCAGCGTGCATAAATAAATTTCTCCCGCCGTCACCATTAATGCAATAGAGAGCATGATTGCTATTTAGAAGAAGAGAGGAAAGAAATATTTTGGATTTTTTTTTTTGGGGGGGAGATGCAATATAAAGTTTGAGGGTACTATAGATTGGGTTTACAAAAGAGTCATATAGAATTCTTTGGGTGTATGTGTGTTTATTAGGGGTGCAAAACGGTCCGGATATATCCGGACCGACCGCAACTGTATCCATTTAGAAAGCAGATATGGTAGGGAAAAATTAAAACTGGCCGAATATGGTTTCGAATATAGTTATGATTTTGGTTTTTCATACGGATACGGTTTCGGATATGGTTTTCGGGTCAAAATTGCAGATACGGTTCGGATATCCGGATACGGTTTCTGCACTTTTTCCAGATACGATTTCTACACTTTTTTATTCTTTGATTTTCATCCGGATATAGTTTTGGATATGGTTTTCGGGTCAAAAATGCGAACACGATTTTGATATCCGGATACAGTTTGTGCACTTTTTGTTGTTTGGATTAGGCTTGAGAATTACATGAGGACTAGGATTTATGTCTATGAGGTGGCAATTTCTATATGCTTGAATAAACTTATCTTGATTATGTTTAATCGATGAATGTTTTTTTTAGTTATATTTAGTGTGCGAAATATTATAATCATATGTATTTTTTGTCATAACATTTCATATCCGATTCCCAAATATCCGATTAATATCCGTATTGTATCCGTATCCGCTTATCTAATATCCGAACCGTATCCATTTTCGTTTAGTGCGGATATGGTCATGTTTTTTTCTTACCGATGAATATTCGTATCCGTATCCGTATCCGTTTTTAGAAAGCGAATATGAATATGGTAAGTGTCATATCCGAACCGTATCCGAACCGAATGCACCCCTAGTGTTTATGGAGGTGAATGAGTTAAGTGAGAGTGAAACTTTGGGTTAAAAGACAAAAACCCCTTTAAATCATTTCTTTCTTTTAAGAATTCTATTCTTATTAGGAGTAGGCTTTATGAAGAAAAGTCTAAACCCTATGTAGGTCACTTTTATCAATAAAATTCCTCTTATTAAATTTTCTTCGTGGATTCGAAGTTCTTCATAGATTTGAAGATCGTTCTTTGTGGATTCAAAGAAGACCTCTTGATGAATTTTGATGTTTATCATTTTCACGCTACATTAATTGATATCAGAGTCTTGTTTCTCCGATCCACTGACATGTGGTGAAGCCCGTATTACCTGAACTGTGTTCATTGAGTTCCAAACTAAGTATGATGGGTTGAATACCTAGTTTAATCAGATGAAGACTACCATGGACTTATCAGATGAAGACTTGCATTGGCGGTGGAGCATCTGAACCCGATATGAGTTCAAGGTCACAATGATGGACACCATTAACATGATCCAAATATGCAAGAAGAATTCAATAGCAACAATAATGGTTGTGAAGCCCGCACCGAGGATATGATCATAGAGACAATTGACTACGGGATAATTTTGATGCTAGAGGATTCAAGATGAAGATGGATATGCAATCTTTCAACGGTAACTCCATATCAAAAAATTTATTGATTAGATTGCATACGTGGAGAGGTTTTTCGAGTATATAGAGATCCTAGATGAACGAAAGGTTAAGTTAGTAGCTTATTGCTTTAAGGGTAGAACATCTGCTTGGAGGGAAATCAGTATACATGAATCAATCCCATCAATGAAAACAAAAACAGACAAGTGGGAGAAGATGAAGAAGTTGTTGAAAGCTCATTTCCTACCTAGTGACTACGAACAAGTCTTGTTCCAATAATATTAAAACTGCAAACAAGGTGGAAGTATAGTTAATGAGTACATATAGGAGTTTTATCGGCTATCATCCTGCAACAATTTGAATTAGAATGAATCCCGACAAATGTCTCGTTATATCGAGGGACTGAGAATGGCAATTCAAAACTGTGTTTTTGCAACACATTCTTTGGCAGATACGATTAGCCTATTCGAAAAGGTGGAGCGACAACTTGGACGGAACAATCGAGGTTTCTTACTTTCAAGCTCCGTTAATATGTTTTATTATGATATAGGGTTCAGATCCTTTCCAATTAGGTAGTAATTAGAGAGGATCCAATTTTCTCAATCCTTATCCTCTATTTCAATTTAGAGGGATGTGATTAAGTCACGTAGGACTTCCATTATAGGAACAGCAGTTTTCAAAATAATGGTTTTGTCATGATTGTCATAAAACCATTTCCTTTAGGCATTAATTTGTTAGCTTGTATATAAATTTTGAATGATAAAATTGATAGCTACGTTGACATCTTAATTTTAGTGAAGACTTTTGCTACAAATCATTTCCTTTCGACATTAATTTGGTAATTTTTCCAATCTAAGATTGCGTCCTCCATCTTATATCATGGTAGTTAAAAGCAAATTAATAATTCTGGTTAAGAAATCTAAGAAATTTGATGGTCAAGAGAAATTTGGTATAAAGGCGTCGTTTTTTGTTGTTGTTTTATAGATTTGTGATCATATTTTGCATATTAGCTTTCCATAGAGTTCTGTTTAAGTGGTACTTATCCATGTTTGTTTTCATAGAGTGGGTTTACAAACCCATACCAACTGTATTCAAAATCTAAGAAAGGTTTAACCCTTTTTCCTCTACTAGTATAGTGCACGTGCTTTACATGTTTACTAATTTTAAAAATAGTTAGTTGTAATTTATTCTAAAGGTTGAATTTTATGTTTAACCTTAAGAGTCTATTTGTAATTTTCTCATAATTAAAATTCTAGACTAAATATAATGTTAACTAAAACCAAATGGTTAATAAAAATTAATAGACTTATTTTAAATTATTAATAATATAATATTAGGATTTTTGCAATTCCTAAAGTTATTGTTGGTTTAGTGAGATTTTAGAAGTTCTTGAGAATTTACTGCAAAATGCTAAAAGTAATTTACCGTAAATATTACATTTATTGATAATATGTGTTAGGAATATAGATTAATCAATAACTTGTTGTTATAACCTTCAAGAAGTTTATAAATCTTGTGGTCTTGGTATTTCATCATACTTTGCATACTAAAAAGAACAAATAAGAAGAAGCTCACAGTACTTTTTCCTTGCAAAATCGCAACTTTAGCCTTCTTCTCTACAAAAATATTACTCAGTCACCTAATATCATGTATTGTTATACTAAAAAGAACAAATAAGAAGAAGCTCACAGTACTTTTTCCTTGCAAAATCGCAACTTTAGCCTTCTTCTCTACAAAAATATTACTCAGTCACCTAATATCATGTATTGTTATGGAAATTATTATCATAATCATCATTCATAAAACAATCCATAAATCTAGAAAATCTCCTTGATTTGAAGAACATAAAGAGATTAGTAAATAAATCCTACAGAAAGATAAAACATAAGCGCATGGCACTCTAGTGTCTCACTCTCACCTTGCTTATCCCTCTTCCCTACATTAAAATTAACTCAATTAAACTTTAACATATAGCTTACCACTATACATAATAATTACCTAATAGCAATTCATATTCTAGTGACAATTTTAGATTTGTGTTACATTTGCTAGTGTTTGATAATTTGCCTTGGCGACACATTTTAGATCGTAAATGTTATATAACGTCTTCACGGGGTTATCTGCAAAACACGAAAAGTTATTAGCATTTTTTCGTAATTTCTATAGTTATTGGTGATTTAGTGCGATTTTAGAAGTTTTGGAGAGTTACTCTAAAAGACTAAAAGTTCTTGGGATCAGTTTAGTGTAATTTACCATAAATATTACATTTTCTATAATATGTGTTAGGAATATAGATTAATCAATAACTTACTGTTATTACCTTCTAGAGGTTTAGAAGTCTTGTAGTCTAGGTATTTTGTCATATTTTGCATATTAAAAGGAACAAATAAGAAGCTCATAGTACTCTCCTCTTGAAAAAATTCAACTTTAGCCCTTCTTCCCTACAAAAATATTACTTAGTTACCTAATTTTATATATTGTCATGAAACTATTGAAGTATCAAAATCATCATTCATCAATAAAAATCCATAAATCTAGAAAGCTCCTTGATATGGGAAGAACTTAAAAGATTAGTAAATAAATCCTTAAAAAGATAAAACATAAGCTCATAGAACACTAGTGTCTCACCTTGTAATAATTACACATTTAGCCCTCTTGCCTACAGTAACATTAACTTGATAATTATGATCAAGTGCCAGAGTTAAAACAAATAGTAGGTTAAAAAGTATTTAACATTCTCTTATCACAAACCAAAATAGAAGACATCCCCAATAATATTACCATTGGAATTAGATCATGCTGAAAGCGGTGAACTGATAACATCTGAACTGCACGAATCGCCTCCAACCCATTATTTGATAAGGAGAGCTTTAGCTTCAAGCCAATATTTTCTTCACTACTTCCATTTGGTGTGCTAAAAAATTGGAACTTTTTCATTTATAAATGCACGTTTACAGATAAATGGACGTTATAAGAAGATTACTATTGGACATTTATGAGAAATGTAAGTTGAGTACAAATGTCTCTTTGATATTCCTTTTGAAATGGATGTTATAGAAAGACTACTAAATGGAAATTTATTAGAAATGGAAGTTAATACAAATGTCCCCTTAATATTCCTTTACTGCCAAGTGCATAATAGCATGAAGTGAAGTCTAAAGGAAAATTAAATGTGCATTTGTAAGAGAGAGAACGTGAGAGAGTAAGTTGAAAAGAAATATGGACATTTGTATATGTTCATGTTCATGCATGTATATGTATGTGTTTTATATACAAACTTACATGGATAACCATAAAAATAGAAAAAGCACTCTTATAATTATACATACAAATAGGAGGATTTTTGGAAAAGATATTTTAACATCAACACTCTTTTATAATAGTATTAGATTGGATATTAAATTACCTTATTTCTAGGATTTTTGGATTTTACCACTTGGAGTAAGAAAGTAATATTATTAATCATTTCTATTAATTAAAGCATTCTATGTATGCATCTTTACTGTTTCATTTGGAAAAAAATCATTGAAACATAATTTGCATTGTTGAGAATACATACATACACGTCATATGTACAAGTAGTACGGACACTAGAATGAAGAGACACGACATCCCCAAGCATAATAACATTTGCAAACTTAACCCTTAATGAAATCTTCAAAAACAATGAACCAATATCGAATAGCCATCAGCTCGTCATTCTTCAAAGATGCAGGAAGGTATACGAGAGGAGCCTGAGGATAGTGAACAGGAAGAAGAACTAGTAGAGGACTCTTTTCTTGTTTGTGTGAGTCCATGCTTCTGCCTATTGAAAGCCATTAATTTTTTCTTGAAGTCCTTAAGGAACAATTTCTCTATTTATCACAATCCAACAAATGGTTATATGTTTGCCCTTAGTATTGATGCCCTATGCTACAGCATTGCATCTTGATAGAGTGTAAGAATTATAATCCTCAAACCCTATCGAAACTTCAATTTTGGTATAAGTGGCGTGGCCCTCAGATAGTATCTGATCTGAGCAACATCTATTCACATTCTACCTACCACACATTTAAAGTGGATTTAAAAATAATGTTGAGCGACATGTTTCTGCCCATAAAAAGGCCTTCAGTCTTAAGGGCGAGTGTATAAAAGTCATAATATAATCACAAACCTCAAATTCTCATCAAACCTCTTGAATTTTGCTCATGCGATTGGGACTTTAAGATAGCATCTCGTGTAATTATCTGCCCATCTTGAGTTAACCGGTTCATCGTGTACAATAAGATGCATAAATGGTGTATCACTTGTTATTTTAGTTATCTGATGTTACTTATTGCTTTAAATTTGTAGCCTGAGAACCCAACTGAGTCGGCAGGGAAGATTTACGAGATGAAGAGCATGGCTCTAATCATAGGTATCGGGCAAATGGACGGTTTCATCTGCCGAAGCGTAGCCTGAAGCCCCATGAACCCAGACTGTAGAGACCTGTGAAGCTGAGGTTGGGGAGCCAACTGAAGCTGGAGTGCATAGATAAATTTGTTCTGTTAATTTTTTTTTTCCCTAATAGTTTCTATCATCTAGAATACAATTTTTCTATGAAGTTACATTGCTAATTGTCAATCAGAGAAAAATAGGTCCATTATTACTTTAGTAGTATTATTACCTTCTACATCTTCAATGCGACGCGACTCAGAGGCTATTTTGGCTTGAACGTGAGAAAGTAAAGCATTGCTTACTATACGTGCTGAATGTCTTAAAACTTTTTAAATTGATATTATCTTGTATTATATTTCCTAGGGATAAGAGTGGTAAAATGTCGGAACATTTGCCTCGGCAATCTGATTGATTGAGAATTAACTTCACTTGAAAATTGGTAAACTGAGCTACTTATTCTATGTGCTGAGTATACCCCCGTTCATGCTATTGTTTTTATTTGTTTTTCATATGACCTGTCAATTGGAAATGGGAAGCAAATTCATAGGGTCATAGTACATATTAAAATTGCTCATGCCTTACTTTCCTTGGCTATCGAAATTTGTGACACCTCACAACAAATGAGATATCATATAATTCTAAAATTTTAGTTCTAAAATTTGGATTTAAAGTTCTAGAATTCAATTTCAAAATTTCAAATTTAAAATTCAAATCCAATTCCATTGTTTGGGAATCATTAGACTTCAAATTAGTCATTCAGGAAACAATAGAGTTTCACTTTTAAAATTTTCAATTCATCTGAGAGATATAATTTATTTTCTAAGCTAGATTTTGGCCAAGAGAAAGATCTCTCATTTTCATTATCTAATTCAATAAGAACTTTGCATGTTAATCTATTACCTTAAATCATTGATTTTATTCTCCCTTTCCAAAAGTCTTATTTTTGCTTCTTTCTTACCCCAAAATTCTAATATACACACAATAATATTAATGTAAATCAGGTAACAAGTTGTTACTGAAACAAACACATTAAATTTTATTTCATGAGTTGTTACCGAAAAAACACATTAGAATTTATTTCCTCTCATGCAAATAATCATGAAATACGTTACACATGCTTACAAAAGAATTTGACGGCTACTCCTATGCACATAGAGGACTACAGAACTCCCATGAAAGCAACTGCCTCTTAGCGCCTTACTGGATCCAGCTGAAACCAAGTATTTAATGTGTGCAATTACTGAAGCATGAGCTGGATCAAATGGACGGTTCTTGGAGGGAATCTCCAGGAATCAGGATTGCTAGAATAGGCTTACCCATCTACAAGAAACCTGAATCATATTTGCAATGTGAAACCAATAACGATGGGGGAAAATAGGAAACAAATCTTATCATATTTAGGATCGCTAGAATACGTTTTTAATTTAATTGCTGACAACCATTAAGCATGTAAACTAAAGAAGCCTTTTAACAAATTATAAATTCTTGCGTAAATTGCAGATTCTAACCCCCTATATCTCGGATAATATTTATCACCCCTCAAATATAAATATTTTAGTAAGCACCTAAAACTCTTATATAGGCAATTTGAGAAGAATAAATTGCAGATAACCCCCCTCAATATCTTTAGTAACATTTATCACCCCCTCAACTATTTTAGTAAGCCCTTCATGTCATGCTACAAGCTCGCAAGCTCGCTGGTGCGATGCAAGCTGTGGAACCTATCAAGGGCAACACATTGCTTTATTCAAATCAGTGTCATCATTGACTAGTTAATTTTGGTAATATTTTGTTAGTAGTAGTTTGAGCCAATGCCTTGCACAAAATGAGTCCCCTGGCTTAGATTGCGCTAGTGATCTTGTGGGCCCGTGGCATGACACTTAACACTCTCGTATTAGCATTTTGAGAAGAATAAATTCTAGATGGCCCTCTTCTCCCTTATGAGAGGGTTTTGCTACTAATAAAATAGTTGAGGGATGATAAGCGCTATTAAAAAGTATAGGTGAGAGGAGTTACAAGCAACCTGCCCTCATTTCTTTGTGGACTTAATAGTGATATGGACTTAATAGTGATAGATTCTTTTTCTCATAAATTCCTAATTTGAAGACGGCTCTCACAACAAACATAATCTTGGGATAGAACTACTGAATATAGAATTAAGCCCACCATAATTATCTCTAGCCTAGTAGGCTTAAGCAAGCAATGGTTTGTTTGACATGTTCAAGTTTAAAATTGCAAGGTTAGATTACTAAACTTAAATATTATGACGAAAGTTTGCACAGGGGCAGCATCATCATGTTAACACATGCTCTTGAGGTTCAAATGTTTTCACTTATTAAGTTTCAAAATCAACTATCACATTAATGCCCAACGTCACATGATTTTATACCATAACCTTAAGCACATAAATCAAATCACAAATGCTGGTGAGCTTATCTGTAAATTAAACATTCACTCACCAGTAAAAGACAGTTTAGTTAACGATTAGTTCCATAGTTGTTTCGCATTACTCTGAAACATTTCTCAGTACTACATATTACTAACCAATATTTGGCTCAAAATTTGGCATTTGTAACTAACTTCGCCAGATTCACTTTGATGTAGAGTCGTTCACAAACAATTTAAACATCATACTACTAAATGTTTCCAACAGCACTTTATAAACACAAATCAATAACAAATCCTAACAAAATAATCTCAATAACTAAATAACAACTTCATCCAAATCAAACATCTCGACTAAAAAAAATAAAAAACCTTAAAAATTAATGCATCATCAAGTATAATTCATAACTACGAAACTTCAAGGTCCGGGCACAGCAAATTCATACTAAAAAACAATAAATTCCACACACTTGATATCAAGATTAATTGAGGGCTAATTGACACCAAATACCTTATAGTTCACCCTACTTTGCAATTACACACCATTCCTTATTTTTGGCAGCACCTATTAACCTGAAGTATTAAAAGTTTGTTAATTTTTGTCAAACCTGTTGTTAAATCTATCTAATTTCTAATTAGAAATAGAATATGGGTATGTTAAAATAAAACTATATTTGAGCTGGATCATATGGACAATTCTTGAAGGGAATCTCCAGGATTTCTAGAATAGGCTTACCTATGTAAATGAAAACGTGTCATATTTGCAACCTGAAACCAATAAGGGGGGAAAGGAAATATAATGAAATCATATTTAGGATTGTTATAATACAATTTCAATTTAGTTGCTAATAACCATTAGCATGAAAACGAAAGAAGCCTTTGATTAACAAATTATAAATTCTGGGGTAAATTGTAGATTCTAATCCCCTATATCTCTAATAATATTTATCACCCCTCAAATATTTCAGTTAGGACCTAAAAATTTTATATTGGCAATTTGAGAATAAATTGCAGGTGTTCCCCCTCAATGTCTTCAGGAACATTTATCACCCGCTCAACTATATTAGTAAGCACTTAACGTCACGCTACAACCTCACAAACCTGCTGGCGAAATGTAAGCCATAGAATCTACCTAGGGCAACACATTGTTTGATTCAAATCAGTGCCATTATTGACTAGTCAATTTTGGCAATGTTTTGTTGGCCGTAGTTTGAGTCAAACACTGTGTGGCACACAATGGGTCTCATAGCTTAAATTGCAATAATGAGCTTGTGGGCCCAGGGTGTGACACTTAATACTCTCATATCGGCATTTTGAGAAGAATAAATTCTAAATAGTCTTCCTCTCCCTTATGAGAGGGTTTGAGTGCTACCACTATAATAGTTGAGCGATGATAAGTGCTACTAAAAGTATAGGTGGGAGGAGTTATATGTAACATGCCCTCATTAATGCCAAAATCTATAATAGTGATAGATTCTTTTTCTAATAAATCCCTAATGTGGAGAGGGCTCTCACAAAAAACAAAATCTTGGATAGAACTACTGAATGTAGAATTAAGCCCACGATAATTATCTCTAGCCTAGTAGGCTTAAGCAAGCAATGCTTCGTTTGACATATTCAAATTTAAAATTGTGGGGTGAGATTACTAGCACATGGACAGCATCATCATGTTAACAAGTGCTCTTGAGGTTCGAATAGTTTTTTCTGATTAAGTTTCCAAATCAACTACCCACATTAATGCCAAATATCACATGATTTTATACAACAACCTTAAGCACATAAATGAAATCACACAAATGAAATCACAAATGCTGGTGGCCTCATCTGTAAGCTAAACATTGACTCACCAGCCATAGACAGTTTCGTAAACAATCAGTGCCATAATTGTTATTTCTCATCACTCTGAATATCATGCTAGTTCACATCTATCCTTCTAGCATGGATTCTAAATAACAGAGCTAAAAACTGTTACCCTGAAACATTTGCATGTTACTAACCCATATTTGGTTAAAATTTTGGAATTTGTGACTAAGTTAGCCTGCTTCATTTTGATGCAAAGTCATTCACAAACAATTTAAACATCATAAGACTAAATGGTTCCAGCAGCACTTTCTAAACGCAAATCAATAACAAATCCTCACAAAATAATCTCAATAACTAAATAACAACTTCATTCAAATGAAACATCTCGACTAAAGAATATCAAAACCTTAAAACTCATGCATCATCAAGTATAATTCATAACTATGAAAGCTAAAGGTCCTGGCATAGCAAATTCATACTAAAAAACAGTAAATTCTCACTTGATATCATGACTAATTGAGGGCTAATTGACGCTAACTACCTTATAGTTTACCCTACTTTGCACTTACACACCATCCCTTATTTTTGGCAGCAGTTATTAACCTGAAGTATTAAAAGTCCGTAAACATTTGACTTTGAGTGAGTTTAAAATAGAACTTTATTTGGTTTAACGGTAAATTTAATAAAATTAAGGGTGTCGAGTTTTTAAAATTAGCATGTGAGTGTCACATAAGAATTTTTGGTGGGAATATTTCATGTTTGCGTAACAGAAAGTTTAACATTATATTAAATAAGTTCTAAAATAAGTTTGTGAGTGTCACATAGGAAAATTGTAGGGCGCATAACGAAAAGGATTAAGGGCTAAATATTTCTAAAATTAGCTTGAGTGTCACATAGGAAAGTTCAGAGCAACACCCTCACATTTGCAAAGCAGAAAGTATTAAGGTGAGAATTTCCAAAACTTTAGGGTATGTAACTGCCGCGAAAAACAAGTGAGGATATATAAGCGCAAGGTAGGGCAGAATATAAGATATTAAAGTGCTAATTAGGCCTAATAGCATCGTATAGGTTCTAATCAGTCATACCTTGGAGGTTTTGAGGGAGTTGGAGGTATGTACCATACGGCTGGCGGCCAATCAGGCCAATCGACCACGGCCTGACCTTTTGTAAGCTGGAGAAACTGGATGCTTTTATCGTCCAAACTGAAAACTCCTGTGTCTCGAACTTGCAAGTCAGATCCACGGTGGTACAGGTCATGACTTTCCGTGAAATATATGGAGTTGGGTTTTAGAATGTGGGGAAATTCACTAGCTCGGACAGAGACGGATTGATTAATCCCGACAAAAATGGCCGTGTCACCGATATTCCTCACTCTTTCCCACTTGCCCTCTTCGTCGAGCTTGAAAACCCTAAAATACTTGGTCCAGTCTGCCGTCCTTTTCTTCTGTCTGTACACCAAGAACAAGTCTTGGCCGTCCGGTGACTCCACCAAGCAACTGCGGTAAAAGCTTCGCTGTTCTGATTTCAGTGGTTCATTGTCACCGGCCGAGGAATAAAACGGCTCCGAGAACGAGGCGCCCTCGAAGTCGTATATGCTAAGGCCTCCGTAATAGTCAAGGCCGTACAGAAGGCCCTCGTGGAAGATGAAATCGTGGAAATACCCACCATAAGTTGGGAGCTCCTCCCAGCGACTGTCGCTGCCACCCAACCGAGCAATATCGGTGATGAATAGACGGGGGAGGACAACCAAGTCGCGAGATGGGGAAAGCACGATCTTGCCGTCGTGAAAAAGTAATCGGCACTGTCTTCGTGGGGAGTCGGATGGTGCCGGAGAGTGGAAATAGGCGGCAGAGGGAAAGGGGCGACGGTGAGGGGATCGAAGGCGAAGATTCCGGTGCGGGGGTGCTGGGTGAAGACGATGCCCTCCGTCGATCCGAGGCAGAGGTTTTTATCCGATGCGGCGGCCTCAGGGATCTCGATTTCTCGATCAAAGTCGAGAAAGTTTTGATCCGTGCCATCTTTTATGGATCTGCTGAGGCTGAAAAGGCTGCAGGATCTTGGGCTTTCTTCTGAAAAAACCATCAACTGTGGGACTTGGCCGCCGCTGCTGACGTCCTCATCGCTGGTGGTGGTCTGGATCAGGGTTTTGTCAGAAAAAGTTCTGCACGGATTAAACCAGCTGCGGGACAGGCGGTTCCGAATACAGGAGGTGCGGCGGAAAACTAAGGCTGCTGCTGCAACAGAAGACATGGTAAACAGATAAATCAGGAAGCAAGCAAGGAGCATCTCAAGGCGGTGAAGGATTTCTTTATATTTGCAGCCCTAAGGGTTGAGATCGGATCGGGTTGGCTAGCCGCCAAAACCCGATCCCCAGCCCGTTTATGGGTTGCAGGCCGTACCCGACCTGAATAAGTTAACGCATAACTACATGCGAGCTAGGGTGAGCGAAAAAAATTGTTTTATGATGCGTTATCTTCTTATGCTTTTGTTAGGTTCTCTCCGCTTTTTATTTTATATTGTCTTAGGATCATATAATTACATCAGCTTCATACCTTTGCACTTATATACCACATCTTTATTTTTAGATAAAATTTCACTAACCTCCCTTAAGTTCGAGCCCTAATATCCCTTAAACTTTTAGAATGTCACAGAATCACTCTTATGTTTTGGCGTTCTCAGAGCAAATCACTTCAACTTTCAATGTTTCACACAAAAAAAAGGACTCCTCTGAAAACCTTTATTTTTAGATTTCATGTGTCATTTGCAAGTTTAGAAAATTCTGAGATTGAATTGTAATTTTTAACTCTTGAGGGTGTTTTTTGTAATTTTTTAAACTTTGAGGGTGTTGTTTGCAAATTATAAATTTTCAAGGGGCTGCTAGTAATTTTTGAATTTCATGTGTCATTTGTAGGTTTTGAAATTTTGAGGTGGTTTTTATAATTCTAAACCATTGAGGGTGTTTTTTCACAATTTTTAAAACTTTGCAGTTGTCATTTGCAAATTTTAAATTTATAAGGGATTGCTGAAATTTTCAGATTTCATGTGCCATTTTCAAGTTTAGAAAATTCTGAGATTGTTTTGTAATTTTGAACTCTTGAGGGTGTTTTTTATCATTTTTAAAATTTGAAGGTGATTTTTACAAATTATAAATTTTCAAGGTGCTGCTGGTAATTTTTTGATTCCATGTACCTTAGGGCCTGTTTAGTTTTGTCCAAATAGTGCAGAAAGTGGCCATAAGAAAATTGACACGGAAAATTTTGATATTTTCCATCATAATCAGCTATTTAGTTTGCCAAAGTTAAAAAGAAAGTGGGAGAAAAAGTAGGCGCCAACTAGGGGTGGAAATGAACCAAATAATTAACAAATAGTTCGATAATTGTTCGAGTAACTATTCGGTCATATTCGATTCGGTAGTTCATTTACCACTAAATAAATATTTTTAGTATTCGAGTTTACTAACTAATAGAATTTAACTAGATGTATATTCGATTAGTTTGTCTATCAAATATTCGTTTAAAATTTGATCACTTATTATTTGTATTATTGCACATATGATGTTATATTTTAAACCCACTTACCATTTCTACTTAAATTTTATGTACTAATTTTAAGACTTAAATACTAATTTTAAGACTTAAATAATCCTAAATATGTTTTCTAATAAAAATTTTAATTTAAATATATATACATCATATATTATAAAGGAATAATTTTTATTTATGGATTTAAATACTATTTAAAATTTAAATTTTTAGTGGAATAAATATACTTTGATATTCGATAAGTATTCATGAATATTTATGAATATTTATCAAATACCAAGTATTCGAAGTTCAATTCAAAACTCCATATATGAATATTAGAGTCCACATTCGAATTCGATAATTTTAAACAAATATAAATACGAACACCTTTAATATTTGATTCGATTCGATTCGATCATTTACCACTCCTAGCGCCAGCTAGGATTTGGAGGAGGAGAGTTTTCCGCCCCCATTAGCCCGATTTCAGAGAAAAATCCCCCAAAAGCGCGTTCCGTAGTCACCCGAACAGAAAAGAGGGGTCAGCTTCTCTATCTTTTTCTCCTGCCCCCGGGATCTTGTCACTGTTCTCTCTCGTTCTCCTCCCCCTCCTTCCCTATTCCCCCTTCTCCCGCCTCCCTTCTCGTGCGCCAAAGAGGAACCCGCTGATCTCCGACCTTCTTCTCCGCCTCCTTCTCCGCCGTTGGTGTTCTCCGTTCTGACGCCGCTATTCATAAACAGGTAAATACTATAGTTTGATGTTTGTACGATGTTCTATGTCTCTTGTTTGTGATGTTTGAGTTTCTGATTGTTGCTATTATAATTATTTTCTACCGAAGCTAAGTTATAATCTAGTATTTGTTCTCATATGGAATTTAGGAAGTTAGATAGCTGTAGCTCTCAGCTAAATGTTGTGGTCTTTTCCTTCTTCTTTGAAACTAAATTAGGCAAATACAATCCAGAAAGCATCAAATTTGACATCTTAAAGCAGATTATGAATTTCGGAAACCTTGAAACATGATTTTCACTAGCAAGTTTATGGATCCCCTATTAAGTAACGATATGCTATTGCTTCATCTTTTCTCTTTGTTAATGGAATTTGTCTGAGACTCGAGCTGTGGAGAGTTTCTAAGGTGTAGTTTGTTTGTTTCATCATTTGTCTTGGTGTTCATATGCAAAAAGAGTAACAGATCAAAACATCTATTTATCCTCTTATTGGTTTACTTCCATTTGCAAACCGTCTTTTGAGGAGATTCTGGCATAAGTTTTTTTTAGCATTGCTATTTGTTAGCCATTTAGATTTTTTATACAATAGTTTAGGTTGCATAACTTTTAGTGTTTAGGATTTGTATATGGGAGTTGAATTGGAGTTCTGATCACTGACGGAATTTTCCAAATTACTTCATAAAAACTTAAATTAGCCTCTCAAGTATTTAAATATTTGAAATTACTTTCTTAAATGTTCATAATTAGTTGAAACAGTCCCTCAAATCTTCAAACATTTTACAAATTACTACCTTAAATTTAAAAAAAGAAACCCTTGTCAGTTTTCATTTGAGGGGATTTGCTTAGATCTTGGTTTAAGTAACTGTGTCTATTGTTAGCATCACTTTCATTTTTTATGTTGTTCTTCAATTTATAGATGGATTAAAGGACATTGTGGACATGCTTCTATTCCTTCTTCAATTTATATATGAATTACATTTGCAATTTGTCATTTTGTGAGCTTCAATTGCTTCTTCAAGTCCTATTGTCCCTTTTCATTTTTTGATGATAACAAATTTTTGAGTTGAATTGGGTTTACTTGAGTGTATGAACTGATGTAGAGCTCATTCTCATAGTCTCTTGAATATGCTTGGTTATTTGTGAGTTACATACTAATATTCCCTTGAAGATGCTTGGTACATTTACGTAGAACAAGAATCCTTTTCGTTGGCAAAGAGACCACTTGACATTATTCAAATCATTGACATGGGTAATTTGTTAACCAAAATATGTTATATATTTGGATTTATTGCCATATTTTGGTGTATGGAGATTATATGCGTTGCCGCGATGTGTATACAATTGCTAGTTGTGGTGTTTTTGTTTTTTGCCTAGATGTGTATACATTTCACATGGAAGGATGATGTCAAAGTGCATAGATGTTTTTTTTTTTGCCTAGATGTGATTATAAGTCTGTCTTATTTCTGAGCTTTGGTGAGTTATAACCTTTTCTTGTCTTTCCAGGAAATATACATAAGGCATGTAGGTGTATATAAAAAGTGTGTGCGTGTTTTTTGTTTTGTACCTAGGGTTAGCAAAGTAGTTCCATCAGTTGCTATTTGGTTCTTGGTTCAGCTTAATATCCCTTAGCATCTTTCTTATTTATTGATAATGATAATGCATTTGTTGAGCCTTCTACGTTATTTGTAAAGTTTTATTGCCTATACCCAATGCATAATTCTTTTATGAGATTAATGGGTATCATATGTCATGGAGGGGATTTCCTCATATACAATGATGTGGCACAATCCCCATGATGAAGTTTTCTCTCTCCTACTTTATTCACATGGTGGGGATTGTGCCACATAATGACATATGAGGAGAATCCCCTCCATGACATATGATACCCATTAATCTCTTCTTTTATTGGCTTATTGAGCATACAATTAACTCAGTTGTGAATTTTTGGTTGTGAATTTTTTTTCATCAAAGCCATTTACCTAATGTCAGTTCTATCTCTCTTGTCTGCAGGTTCCCTCATAAGACCCAAGGTCGTTAAAAGTGTTCATTTTTGCCCTGCAACACAGCTATTTACTTCTCGTGAATATAGGGACATTACATCTCCACGATTCTTCTTGATAATAGACATTTATACTACATAAATTGGCTTCCGTTCATCAACTATAAAGATTCTAGCTTCTGATGATGAAATTTTGTATCTTGATTTATGAGAGATTGATATAGAATCAGCCATTATAATTAGAGGGGAGGTTGTATCACCCACCTCCAGTGGTGTCATATTTCAGGACTCTTCGGACTGAATTTGTCATGATCATGAAGTTTGTCAGTGCTTGTATCTTAAGTATTACAAAGGTATAAAACACAGAGATGTTCAATGTGTATACAGGTATAAAACCAGTAAACATAATAGGCACTCATAGCGTTGAGTAAGATGACAAACCATAGAGCGAATTTGATAGATCTGTGATGTGCTCTTTCTTTTTCACTTGCTCAAGCAAAATTAGTGGCTGTTGCAGCGCAAAAGTATGCTCTTTCTTTTATCACCAATGCCCCACATTAGATCATAAAAATAATGATTAAGCAAACTGTATTTTCCAATAGCTATGTTTCCATGAAATCCACGGGACTACCAGTCCGTGGAATTTGTTTCTGCACAATCCACGAGACTAGTAGTCCTGTTTACTGTGCGTGCCTGTTTTTGTGCATGCGCAGTGATACTTTTCATATAAGTCTCTCAACCTCACAAATATTAATATTAATCAGTCAATTAATAATTACTTGTAGTTATTTCCTCAAATCCTCTAAAATTTTGAAAATTACTTCATCAAACTTAATATTAGTCTATCAAATTTTTAGGGTTTGGAATTACCCCCTTAAATGTCCATAATTAGTTGAAACTAGTCCCTAAAATCTCTAAATATTTTGCAAATTACCCCCTTAAATTCAAAACTACTACTCCAAATCTTTAATCACTTTCGATTTCCTACCTCAAATGTCCATTTTTGAAGTAGTCTCTCAAACGGGTTCATTAAAACTTAAAATTAGTCTCTCGAATAGTTAAAGATTTGGAATTATTGCCTTAAATGTTCATAATTAGTCCCTCAAATCTTTATAAATTTTGCAAATTACTACCTTATATTTAAAATTATAACCTCAATTCGTTAAACATTTTAAAATTCCTGCCTCAAGTGGTCATATTTTGAAATTAGTCCCTCAAATGGTGGGTATTCTCACCCCACTTATGTTTGGAAATAATTTTGTCCTATTTGGGTGGTAAGCACACCATGGTGACTACAACCATGGTTTCTTCTATTTTTAGTTTGTACCAAACACTAGAAAATGAGGGAATCAATTCACACATCAACTATTTTCTTGACTTTTCAAATCGAACCAAACTAAAAAAAGTGGTGGAAAGTAATTATTCCCCATATTTTTTGACGAGCAAACACAAGAAACACTCTTCCAAGAATGTGAGGGAAACACCAAAAAGTGAAGGAAATTAGGTTTTGGAAAATGACAGAAAACAACCAAACAGCCCCTTAGTTAGGTTTTGAAATTTCATGGTTGTTTTTATAATTCTAAACAATTGAGGGTGTTTTTCATATTTTTAAAAACTTTTAAGAGTGCTTTTTTTTTTTACAGATTTTAAAAATATAGGGGTTTGTTGAAAATTTTTCAGATTTCATATATCATTTGCCAGTTTCACAAATAGACCCTCAAACTTTTTTATAGATAAAAGTATAATAGCTAAATGGTTATTGGGTTACCCATGATTCCCAGGTCCGGGGTTGAATCTAGCCCGGCCTATGATCCGCTTAGGGTTGGGTCGGTTTAGACCCAGCCCACAGGAGGTTCAGTTGCGGGCCAACCCATAGATATTTTTTTAAAATTTTTACCATTCTACTATTTATTTTTATAAAAATAGATTAATTATTTTTTGCTAGTTTAAACTTTTAATTTAAAATGAAAAATGTATATATATTACAAACATGATCTTCGGACTTCTGAGGAAGTCCTACATCCATGAGAAGCAAATAACTTTCCTTTAGTTTATATAAAATTACAACTTTACAAGAGAGAAAAAAGAAAAAAATGTCAACTATTAATGTTAGTTGGGTGAATTCCTTCAAGTTATATTTGTCATATTAGTGAAGAAAAGATTTTGTTATTGAGAGTCAAATTTGTTAAAAAATAATTATAAATCAAAATAATCCGACCTAGGCTCGGCCAAGCCAAAGGTAGGCCGAACAACTCCTCTGATCCCGGGTTTAGCACGAAACCCAGCCCCACCTACGGCCCAGTGACATTGGGCAGGTCTTGACCCATGGCGGCGGTTCGGCCCACAGGTCAACTTAGCCCATGCCCACCTACTCATTGCTCAAAATATGGACATTGACCAGTCCATCCAGTTTTGAGGAGTTTGCCAAACAGAGCCTTATATTGTTGCATAGTAGATGTAGAGTATTGTGATTGCTTCTTCACACACAATCTTCGAGCTGTTTAGTAACCCATCCACTAACCAGAATAATAGAACTAAGCCGGTTAAGGGTTTAAAATGTGTTTAACTAAAAATGATCTAAGATTGGACTAGATTTTTCAGTTCAAAAAGGGAACCCCTTAGCTAGGTTATATTCGAGCAGTGTGGATTTGCCAAACACACTTCTATTTACATTCTTCTCTGTTTCGGATCGGTTATCGAATCCTACCCCCTACCGAATCCGAACAGAGGAGTTACGGGTTCGGATTCGGGTTGAATTTCGGATCGTTTTCATGAGAATCCAATTTCACCTCTCCGCCCCCAAAAATCCCAAGAATCATAAAATATCAGCGATCTCTCTTTCTCTCCTCCTTCTCTCTCTCCTCTCTCTCTCTACCCTCCTTCGCGCCGCCGATCAATCGAACAAGAGGTAAAGCTCAATTTATCTCTCTTATCTTTCTCTCTCTCTCATTCTATAAACCCTAAATCCTATCATCATTAGGGTTTACTTTCTCTCCCCCAAATCCCACAAAACCCTAAAATCGATCCCTTAAATTTCTTCTAATTGGCGTAGAAGATAGTTCGTTCATCCGATTGCTTGGTAAAATAAATTCTTGACGAATCATCTGCTAATTAGGTAAATTTCATCGGTTTCTTGAAATTGTTTGCGTATTCTATTTGTTGATTGCGGGGTTGATCAATGAAATTGATGGTTTCAGTAAAATTATTATCGTAAATGGCAATTGCCGCTTCTGGGCAACTGAACCTGGATGAAGCTCCATCTTGGGGTTCTCGGAGCGTCGATTGCTTCGAGAAATTGGAGCAGATTGGGGAAGGGACTTATGGGTAAGTCGAATTAATTCAAAAAAGTTCTTTTTTTTCCCCTCAAGAAAATCTAGAAATCTCTCTTCTTTTGTATATTATTATTTGAGATTGTTATTGCTGGTTAAATTAATTAGATTGGTGAGAGGTCTTATCTGTCAATGAAATCATCCCAGAGTGCTCCCTTTCTTAATTTTTTCTTTCGTCTTGATTAAGTTTCTTATATGATGTCTCAACTCCCAATATTTGCACTGATATTATTGTAGAGGTTTATAAGAGATGTAGATCGTTCATATAATGATTTAAATTTTTTATTACATAGTTTGTAACAGTTAGGAGAGGAACTTTCATTATTGTTTTGGGCTCTATGGACGAGCAGATTAAAGTTGGGATATTCTGGCTGTGGCTCCGTTCTCCCATTCTTCAACATTCTTGTTGCCTGTATAGAAAATGACGATTTGTCTTAGGAATTGACCCCGGAAACTAGTTATTGTGAGATGGTGGTGAAGTGCAGTGCTTTGACTGGATAATATAAGGAATTAAAAAAATTTGTTTTTAGCATTATTGCGTATGAGTTAATGAATGAGGATTCATCTTTCATATATATGCAAGAAAGCATTTCTGAAAAGTCAGTAGAGTAAATATGGCATGGTGGATGTTTTGGAATTCTTGCAGTTGGTGTGAGCTAGGTAGCTGGCATTGAATTATGGGATAAATGCTTTTGTATCGGTTGGTTTAAGAGGCAGACATAAGATTAAAGTGTTTTTTGATTAAAATGTAGGAGAGAACGAACCACATTGGGCCCAATAGATTGTGCAACTCTACTATATGTCAAGTCTTCTTAGGTAATGTCACAAATGAACTTCTGTTTATATATGATGGTGATGAACTTAACGGAGAAGATAACCACAGACAAACTGAATTACAGAACATGATTTATGTAACCAACCTCCAACATTTGCAGTGAACGCATTCTGTTTGTATTGTTGTATGCTTCTCACCTACTTTAGGTCAATTTCAACAGTTTGCAGTATTATTTTATCTATATTGGGCAAGATTATTGGGTGCTTCCACACTATAATGCTTGGAAGTTGGAATGGCACTGAAGTTTTGATCTTTAGCTTTGTTATTCATCAACAAGCAGTGGCTTCTTGCAGCTGTTACATGCCATTTTATACTTCTTTTGTTTTACAATAATAATGGTTCCTATTAGTGCACAATGCTGCCTCTCTCTCTCTCTCTCTCTCTCTCTAAACTGAAAGATTTATTATATATAAATCATTCATCTTTCCTCCCCCATGATTTCCACATCTCTAGAATAGGATTTATGATACTTTTGTCAATATATTTTACCATGTTATCGAAAGTGTTTCACATGGTTTTGTAGTAACTAATTACATATTTACTTTTATTAAGTCAGAAAGTAGACAATTTCTTTTTTGATTCCCATATTCTTTATTTGAACCTAATGCTTACATCTTAAAGTTTGCATATCATGTTCTTTTGGTTTCTTTGTCGACAATCTTTCCCATGACATTATTGTATACCATTTAATACTACAGTAAAACTTTTTAATGTGCTCAATGCACATTGATTAAATATTTTAACTCGTTAATAGAAACTTGTTATGCACGTTAATAGAAACTTGTTATGCACATGTAATCTTGAGTAAAGAGTGCGAGTTCAGTTAGCATAATTTGCTATGCATGAACCAAAATGTGAGCGGCATACAAATGAAGATTTGAACCCACCGGGTTTTGAGATCAGTAGGCTTAACAGAATCATCTTGAATATTTCTGCAAAATTATGATTTGGAGAGAGTAGCAAGTCAGATCAAGTAGGAAAAGAATGCCGTCAATCCGTTAATCAAACCCAAGCGTTAGGTCTTAAGAGCAACAAAATCTTATAGAGCTATTAGTTTCAGCCTTTCAGGCATGTTGTATTCGACGTGTAAAGGCATAGTTGTAGCAGAAAGTGATGTAGCTATTGAGGGAACTCAAACTAGTGGGTCGAAATTGGAAGGCGGGAAGCAGGCTGGGGATGGAGGTGTGAATGAGAGGAGGTGGAGGATGGGAACCATCAAAGATAAAGGGAGAGGATTTGTGGGCTATCAAAGCGGCCTGAAGCAGAGAGCAAAGTTGAGTTACAAGACAATTTTATACGGGGTTTAGATTAAGCGAAATATGTTTAGGATTTAACCTAGGGAACCTGTGGCCAATATTGTCTCTTGACATAAGCATGTTCTTTAAGCCACTGTTCTGTAGTTTAGATTAATTTCATTTCTAGAAATGTGAGCTATCATTAGTTTGACTTTCAATTTGTCTAATCTGTTTCCCCTTTAGGGGCTGTTTGTTTTGCAAAAATTTTATGGAAAAAGCTTTGATTGCATGACCATTTCTACAAACCCATGTGGTCTTGTACGATTTTCCACTCATTTCCGCAAAGTTTTCTTGTTTTTGTTTGTTTACCACTTTGAAACAACGAGAAAAAGTGAGGTGGCTCCCTCCCATTGGTTGATGTGACTCTAATTTAGGGAAACCCATTTCAGAGCTTTTGGGTAGGAAATGGGTTGAAACCCTTTTTGAGGTTTCTTTTACTAATTTCCTCTTTTTAGGTTTTCTGGAAAACGAACCAGACAGCCTCTTTAAGAATATAGCTTTTAGATCAAGATCATTTTACCTTTCAGTCACCCATAAAGTTAATATTGGCCTATAGTAATTGAATGTTATTGTTTCTTGGTACTCTGTTCATGCTATCTTTTTCTACGGTCATTTCTTAAATAGTAATTCTCTTTCTAGTTGGTCTTCATAATGTTTATAATCTACAATGATACTTGTGATGTGTAAACCTCTGCTAAGTTACTCCAGGGTGTCCACTATTCTTCTCAAGCATTCCTGTTAAAACTCTTGATTTGTGTGCGTACGTGCACTTGGTTGTGTACTTATAAGTGTGTGAGCTTATGCACGGCCTGCTACATTTGTGCAACACAGTGGTTTCTTCTTGTTGGAGCCATTATTATCTTTTTTTTATTAAATTAATCTATTTCTTTCTAGCAGTTAATTAGTTCTTTTTTTCTTTTTTTGGGTATTGCAGACAGGTGTACATGGCAAAAGAAATAAGAACAGGAGAAGTAGTAGCGTTGAAAAAAATTAGAATGGACAATGAGAGAGAAGGGGTATGCATTCCTATCCATATGTTATGATTTTGGAAATCTTTGTCTTGCTGCATCTTGCTTGTTAATACTGATACGTTTTATTTTTGCAGTTTCCTATAACGGCAATACGTGAAATAAAAATTCTGAAGAAGCTGCAACATGAAAATGTTATCCAACTGAAAGAAATTGTAACTTCTCCAGGTTGCTCTTAAGACCATCTGAGCCTTGATAAGTTTATTGTTTTATGCCTGACATCTTTGTTGTATGTTGTTTCTTTCTTAGCCCGTTGGTTTATTCCAAAATCTTACTTTGTTGTAAATACTTTCAGGTCCTGAAAAAGATGAGCAAGGAAGACCAGGTGCAACTCTATTATTACATTCTCTTATACCCTGAGCTATAAGATAATTTAATGTTTGTGTGAGTTTCTTTCAAAAAAGTGATCTTTACACAGAGGATAAGGGAACTGATTTTAGGTTGTTTCCTTCCCTTGCAACTGCTCAGTCAGGGGAAATCAGTCTAATGTTTTAATTTTCTTGGGAGACACAGATGGAAACAAATACAAGGGGAGTATCTATATGGTATTTGAGTACATGGATCACGATCTGACTGGCCTTTCAGATCGTCCTGGTATGAGATTTACAGTACCTCAGATAAAGGTACCAAATTTTAGATGACACTTTGAATTGTCTGTTATACTACTATTTTTCTTTTTTGCTGACTACTAATAATTTGTTAAACTTTTGTCAGTGCTACATGAGGCAGCTGCTAACTGGATTACATTATTGTCACGTGAACCAAGTACTACATCGTGACATAAAAGGTTTCCATTAAATCATTCTGTTCATTCAGCTCACCCTTTTTGCAAATATTATTCTGATAATGTTAGTGTTTTATTCCTTTGATGGTCCAGGGTCAAATTTACTCATTGATAATGATGGAAATTTAAAGCTTGCTGATTTTGGACTTGCGCGCTCCTTCTCCAGTGATCATAATGGACATTTAACAAATCGTGTGATCACTTTATGGTATAGGTGAGATATAGTAATTAAATTGTTAACACAAGCCGTGTTGACAGTTTTGGTACTGACTGTCATGTAGTAATCAAATAGAAGGTATTGTACGGCTCTTTATTTTTAATTGCTTCAGGGTCATATTGGTTTGGTAACTTTGGTTACAGACCTCCGGAGCTTTTGCTTGGGGCGACAAAGTATGGTCCAGCTGTTGACATGTGGTCCGTTGGATGTATATTTGCAGAACTTCTTCATGGAAAACCAATCTTGCCTGGAAAGAATGAGGTGAGATTGGTTATTGTATTTTTCATTTTACATGACTAATATACTGTTTGAATGGCTCTATTTTCTGTATTATTTTACAGTTGCTATTTGCTTCTTGGAGGCTAGACATTATTAGATACCAGAATCTAAATTATCTTGTTCTTCCTTTTAGGCAACTCTCAGATTAATCAAACAGATCCATTGTCTTTTACTTTCCATCCTAGTCCTCTAAACCAAATGGAGTCCGTACATTTAAACCAAACATATAATTGCGAGACCATATGCATGATTCATGAACTGCAAACAGTTGGTACATATTGCATGTTTTCACTTTTCTCAAGTTCTGGAAATCTGACAGCACCTACTTTCCAGCATAGAGGCAATTACATTTGAGCGCTGTCATCTGTTTCTTGTTTGCTCTTTAAAACTTTTATTACTTTTGATTTGTTCTAGTTAAGACTGTTTTGCTTTTAATTTTCATTTCATTTCTTTTCCTTTTATCACATATCTGGAAGGATTTACATTATCATAATGGTTTGATTTCTGCAGCCAGAGCAATTGACTAAGATTTTTGAACTTTGTGGAACACCGGATGAGATTAATTGGCCAGGTGTTACTAAGATACCCTGGTATAACAACTTCAAGCCATCAAGGCCAATGAAGAGGCGTGTGAGAGAGGTTTTTAAGCAGTAAGCAACCTGCAGTTCTAAACATGTTTTGGCAATTATAGTCTTGTAATGCAGTCTGGGCTGGGTTTGCATCTATACTGAAGTTTTATACTAGAGGGTTGTATTCATACTTTCTAAGTCTAATTAGGGTGCGTGTTTGCCTATCAGTTTTGACCGCCATGCATTGGAATTACTTGAGAGGATGCTAACACTCGATCCATCTCAGGTATTTAACTGTCGCTTCTGCGCTGTATTTTTATAGTATATATTGAACTTCATTGCTTGGTACGTTTATATTTAACGTATTGCTTTCCCTTCTTCTTTTCAGGTTGCAGCAAGATTCATATGTTTGTAGGAGTTATTAATAATGTGACTGAAATATCTCAATATAACATTGGTCATGGTCTTCTTTTTGTTTCCACAAAAAAGAGAGCATGACTAATGGTTAAATTGAGATATCTCAGTCACATTATTAATAACTCACACACGCATGAATCTTGCTAGATATTGATTCTGGGTCACACTTTTACTGATATTGATATTTCATACCTTATCGTGCATGATTTGTTTGCCATTTTTTTGGGTGCCTCTCTTTACATTATATGACAAACAACTTATAAATTTTTCTTATTTTTCACATTTTGCTGGAAGATATTTCCAGAGAATGCACCTGCTGCTTAAGTACTTGCGATCACGCTCAAAAGTTTTCCAATTGCTTCCTTGGTTTTTATGTATCAAAATATTTTGTAATTTCCAATTGCTCTCCATTTATATAGCTGTACTATCTATGATTTTGTTGGTAGAATCATGCTAATTTCAGTGTTTCTGTTGATATCCTTGTCTTGGAGTACTGTACGTCTATCTGATGATATTCTTCCTCCTGTTATCATCTTTTGAAGTCTGAGCATATCTCTCGTACTAAAACCTTTGCTTCCATTTTATTCAGTGATCTTATATTATTCTTGAGTAGCCTGTAGTGTAGTTAGAAGCATGTGATCTTTTTTGGTGTTAGATACCCACGCCTTAGCTCTTCTTTTAGAACAGACTGCATTTAATCTTACTTTCTGTATTATGTAAATAGTATTAGCTACTGTTATCCTTAGGGTGGTTAATCAGTGGTATTGCCTTAAGTGAATTCTGGCCAGTCGATAACTGAATTAAGAACCTAGTGGAGAAATATAGGAGAATATTGATGGGGTGCCAGTTATAAGCTTCCCTTTTATTTAATTATTGATTGGTCCGGTCCTTAATATTTATTATGTGTGCATTAATTATATTTGTTAATAAATATTCAAGGATGATTATAAACTACTTAAACTATATTTGTTAATAAATATTCAAGGATGATTATAAACTATGAAATTATATTTTATATATTCAATGATGATTATAAAGATAATGATTGTCAGCAGTAATTTGATTCACTACTATTATTCTTATAGATATATTTAGCTATTCTGAGGCATAGTTAAATTGTTAAAAAAACTCTATTTAACACTTTCAATCCACCAGACAATGCAATTAAATTTAATTTACATAAACTTTATCATGCTTCATTCCGTCAGTTAGCTATAACACATCATATTGCAATTATTTCACCAAATAGCATGGGGAAATGGGGAATGGGGTAATCCTCAGATCTTTAAGTGACCCTTGTAGGTTACTGGAACTTGTCAGTTGTCAGTGCCCTTGTTCCACTTAGTTCTCTACACGGCTTAGCACCTTAAATAACTTCTCTGTACCACTTGATAGCAGGTGAAATTGAAATTCTTAAAAAGAATAGGTAAGTGGCTAATGCATTTTGACTTACCCCCTCACCCTTTCCTATGTCATTGAAGAATTATATTTATGGAAAGAGCAGTATAAACTTTGGCACCATAGTTCGATCTTCTTCATAGGAGATCACGCGTTCCTGTTATTACGGGACATGATTAGTGGTGCATTACTTATATTTATGTTTCCATCGGTGCAGCCCCTTGTTCTAACATCAGGAATTTCTGAGCTGATAACCTATTTTTCTTGTATACTTTCATAATATACTGTAGATCCCTGGTTTTCATCTCAACTTTTCTTCTCCTATTTTTTAGAGAATCTCTGCAAAGGATGCACTAGATGCGGAGTACTTCTGGAATGACCCGTTACCATGTGATCCTAAAAGGTTCATTTTTCTAACTTTAGAATTATCCATATTTAGTACTTGCTCCAGTATATGATAATATACTACCATACTGGCCTAGTAGCTTTGTCTAAAGTTTCTCATGTTAATTATTTTCTTTTCACAGTTTACCGAAATACGAATCCTCTCACGAGTTCCAAACCAAGAAGAAACGGCAGCAACAACGACAGCATGAGGAGATGGCGAAGCGACAGAAGCTCCAGCATCCACAGCCACACACCCGCCTCCCTCCAATCCAGCAAACAGGGGGGCAGCCACACCCTCAGATTCGGCCTGGTGGGCCCTCTCAGCCCATCCACAACCTCCCGCCACAGATGGCAGCAGGTGGCCCAAGCCACCATTATGGGAAGCCACGGGGACCGGGTGGCCCGAACCGCTACCCACAAGGCGGAAACCCTAGCGGTGGATACAACAACCCTAATCACCCGAGTCGCGGAGGCCAGGGTGGCGGAGGCTACAGTAGTGGGCCCTATCCGCCGCAGGGCCGCGGGCCCCCATATGCAGGGAGCGGGATGCCAGGAACTGGTAGAGGCGGTGGCAGTAGTGGTGCAGGGTATGGTGCCCCGAACTATCCACAGGGGGGCCCATATGGGGGTTCTGGTGGTGGGCGAGGACCGAACATGGGTGGTAGTCGTAACCAGCAGTATAATAACTGGCAGTAGCTGGGCTTGGTGCAGGTTTTTGGCAATGGATATTATCTGAGCTTAACATTCTGTCATAACTTAATCAAGGACTGGTTCCCTAGTGCTTTGTTTCTTTATCTATTGGTTTGGGTATATTGAGGTTCAGCGGTCTGTTCTTGGCTTGAACCTAGGACAGCACTTATCATTGGTTTGAGTTGGACTGGAACCAGAGGAAACCAGGAAAATTGTACCAAGAGTAATCTGATGTATACTGGTAATTCATAAAGTTACATATTTCTTCAATGTCATTTGATGTCATGCATTTGAGAAATAGTGAGCTTACAGGCCCGTTGGTTGGTGTGAAGATTTGTGCTTTTTTGCTTCATATTTCATTGCGGTAGAATTGAGAGAATTTGATATAATCCAAACAGGAACTAGCCACCTATTATATGCTTGTTTGGAATGCAGCTGCTACTTGCCAGCCATAAATTACACAGACCTGAATATGGTCTTCATCTTTCACTAGTTCTGCGGTTTCTGCGCACTGTTACACGAAAAAGAGTAGTTTTGGCAGCTGGGTGCATTGATCCGAAGCGTTTCTAATTAGGTAAACGCTCTAATATAAGTACTACTGCACTTCTTTTTCCTAGTTAAAGCTGTTCTATTTTTACTTTTATGTTGGGTTTTTCAACTGAGAAAAATACTCCAAAGATGGAAAAAAAATTCCTAGTTATTTTTGTGATAAAACAAAGCCGCCGGGTGCTGGAGTTTTTTTTCCTAGTTATTTTCTGATATAACAAAGACGCCAGAGTGCTGGAGTTGAGGGTGGTACGTGGAAGTGACAGGGCGAGAATTCCTTTTCTTAGGAATACACCACTTCTGGCGAATGCTGCTATGCTTGCTATGATGTTTTTAAATTGAAGGCCTGCGAGCTTCTGGTGCAGTACGCGTTTCAAATGCTAAGTTAAAGAGTATTGTTTTCTTTTTTTTTCTTCTGGTTATTGCCTGCATCCAATTATCCGAACATTTGAAGAAGACGAAGGCCAATTGCTCGTTCACTCCACATCCAGTTCTACTCAGTGTCACGCGAAGTTGTAGTATGTATAACTTTGCCCATATGTAATCCAGAACTTACAGAATCGATAATGATTCTGACAGTTTTTTATTTCTTTAAAAAAAACAAGAGAAATGATTCTGGCCATTATTTGAGGCAAAACTATGTGAACCTGGAGTCGCTTATGAAGTTAACGGCTTTTCATATCTAAAATTGTGGATGTGTGGCACGTGCGCATGTGTTTGTGTGAGAAATCCGAACCCGGTCCCTTGATAATACTCCTAGCCAAACTAGGACTACCTAATGTAACCTTAATCAAAATGGAACAAGCATTGATATAACAAATAATGAACCTACTCCTACTCGGACTAGGCTAATGTGACACCTATAATTGTATAACAAGCCTGAAAAAACTTGGAAATGTCAATAAGCAAACAAGAGATCCAGTGGAAGATGAGTTTGAAGAGGAGCAAGTACGCATCAGATTTCTTCTGTGCTGTTTACCTGCAGCCCAAGCCGAAGTTCGGCAATCTCTGCATGTCGCAAGAGACGAAGAGCACAAAGCCAGCAGCACTGACAATGTGCAGATGCGATTCTTTGCAGAGGCAGAAGTTTATAATTAAGGAGCTACAAATTGAGAAAGAAAGAGAGCGCCATGAAGAAGACCATCAAATTCTTTGCGAGCTTGAATCCCTTTGCTGATGGTAAGAGTATAAAAAATAAGCAATATAATGCAGCGGCATTGTTCTTCTTCTTTCAGTTTCTTCTAGTTTCTAGTTCTTTTAACTGTGAGGACATGACTGTATGATCCTCTCAGATAAATTTTTTCCTTTCAGATTTTGTGATTTTCCTTTTTTCCATCAAAGTTAAAGTAAGCTAGTTTTTTAAGTAATTTTTTAAATCTTTTTCATTTGTCTATTCTTTCTGTGTTTGTGAAAATTAAGTGTGTGAAGAAAAAACTACTGAGAATTTCCTATATCAAACATGCCCAGTCGTCCACACATATCTGCATGTACACATTCTCGTGTGCAGGTAAAAAAGTGATGAATTTTTTCTACACAGAATTCCATCTAAACATCCATACAAACCAATCCTTTCTTTTTTCTCCCCTAATCAACACATATATTGCTCTGAATATTTGTCTCCAACACGTTTTTTCATTTACACGAGAAAATATAGATGATCAAGCACATCAAATACAAAAACTTTCAACACAAGATACATAATTCATTAATTAAAGGTAGACGTTTATTGGGAAATAAGTATATTTAGTAGAAAGTTAGATAATTAAAATAGACGTCCTTTAAGTATGTAGGTAGATAGTTTCGTATAAATTAGAAAGGTATTCGTATGCCTTCTGTATCCCAACCTCATATACTGCTCTGCTAGCTGCACTGGATGCCCATGTCGGAATCTGACATCTCTGTATCAATCCAAGGATTTGGAATGAGCAGTCCCTGTAGAAGAATTCATGCAATTATCTTATAAGAAAAATTCTTGTCAGTGGACTATGAGATGAAGAAGAATACCCAATACCTAACCGTTCCTTCTTGAACCCCCCCTTACCTCAGATTAGTTCAAATCTTCCTCTTTCCTTTTCTCCAAACTTGATCTCAAGGTGTTACATATGAGTTGGAGAGAATGGAAGCAAGTCAACAATGATTTGTTCCAATTTTTACCATCTGCAGGAATTGAATCGTAGAAAGCATATAGTGCACAGGGCCTTGAATGTTAGCAACATACTGGAAAACTATCCAAAGATCGACAAAAGAAGGAAAGATAGAGAATAGAAAGAAGGAAACATTTAGAAACAATCATAGAGACAGAGATTTAACGACGTTCAATAATCAATGTGATTACCTACGTCCTCAGAGTACAACTAGGTCACGATTCCATTGCTATAATCAATAAATGATTACAACCGGTCTCTCAATAAACTCACCTCCATGCCTTCTCTATTTCTCTCTTCTTGATACAAAGTATAATAGACAGCTGAAGATGCTTATTTATGGCATAGGATTTATGCCTACAAGGTCGAAAATTCATAAAATACTCTCAGTATAGAATCATACATTAAAATTTCTTCCAGGGGAGCTTTCCCACTTGACCTCTGTCTGCTGATCGGTCAGCGGGACCGCCACCCTGGTCCCCCCTCTCTAGGACCCATCACAGTTGGGTGCAATTATATAGGCGCCCATTATGGGTCTCAGTGATATGTATTCTCCATGTAAATCAGGATCCACAAACTACATTGAACACATTCACAAATCAAATATTTAGTTTACAAAATAAGTGATATTGATCTTTCTCTGACGTAACACACAGATCATCTTGAGTAGAGAGACTCATACAATCTTTTCACCAAGAGATTAACACATTTTAAATCTGTGAACAAAATCACATCTCATGTTATGGCAGCATTTTGAAAACTACCAATTCGCTTCGATAATCTCTCACATAGATCGGAAGCAACAGAATACCTATCATTCTCATAACACCCAGTTACGAAAGCAACATATGTTATCTGATCAACACTCTGATCTTCATCCAGCAGTTTGTTTAGAAATAAAAGTGCTGCATCCACTTTTCCATCAGAACTCAACTTTCTAACCAAGATATTGGCAGTCCGAACCCAATGTTTCTTCTCCAATCTCTCCAATAACGAAATCGCAACATCTAACTTCTCTTTCTTGCAATACTCATAAGGTAAAGTTACACGACTAACTTCACTAGGAACCAAACCCTTGTCGAGCATCAGCTCATATAGAGCTCTAGCCTCTTCTAATCTATTTTCTTTGCAGAGCCCACTTATTAAAGCTCCATAAGTAACTGAATCAGCTCCGATTCCACTCTGAACCATTCTATCGAAAAATCTCATACCAGAATTTGCCTTTCCATCCCTAAAGTAACCACCTATGATCGAGGTATAAATTTTCTTGTTTGGAACTAAACCTAGCTTAATGCATTCATCGAACAATCTCTCACTCTCCTTCATATTCTTCTGCTTACATTGAGCGGCAATTAATGTGGTATAAGTGTGGATGTCAGAGGCACAACCAACACTAACCATTTGATCAAAAACTTCTTGAGCCTGATTGATTTCTTCTCGCTTGCAATGCTCACTAATGAGAATAGTGTAAGTGACCTTATCAAGCACCAATCCCTCTCGCAGTGCATTTCGAAGGATTCTATAAGCTTCTCGAGACCTTCCCTTCTTGAAAAGTCCATCAATAATCGAATTATATGTGCACATGTTTGGAAAACAACCTTGTTCTCTCATTAAATTCACCAATTCAAAAGCACGATCAATATTTCCAACTTTGCAATGCCCATCTATAAGAGTACTATAAGTTTTAATATTTGGAGCCAAACCCTGCTCTGTCATTCGAATAAATAGCATCTCAGCTCGACTCAGCTTTCCTTCTCTACAATACCCAGAAATCATTGCGGTATAAGTTTGAATATTAGGCTTGTAAGAATTGCTCTTAACCAACTTAAGGAAAAGCCTAAATGCCCTCTCAGTCCATCCGATCTTGATCAATCCATCAATTAGTATAGTATGAGTATAAACATTCGGTTTTAGTCCTTTTGCTACCATTTCTTCTAAAACTTGAAAAGCTTGCTTCACACTTCCCTTCTTAGTTAACCCATTAATCAAAGCAGTATAATTTATCACATTAGGAGAAAAACCCATCTCAGACATTCTCTCAAACACCCAACGAACTTTTCCGAAGAAACCCTTTTTGCAAAATAAATCAACAACCAAAGTACACGTCACATTATCGATACAAAATCCTCTTTGTTCCATCAATCTCAGAAACCTCTCGACTTTACCAGCTTCCCCCGAACGACAAAACCCTGTAACTAAACTCCTAAAACTAGTAACATCTGCCAAAACTCCTCTCAGAGACATTTCATCAAACACCCTCTCTGCAAAATTCGCTGAACCCAAATCAACACTCATCTTAAGAATTCGATTCATGGTGTGAATGCATAGAGGTAATCCTTGGTTACTCATATCGAAAACCATATCGACCGCCTCTTTGAACCGCCCAGCTTCGGAGAATTTCTCAACCATAGTTCTCATTACCTCTTGGGCTCTCTCCAAATTGCCATTGGAGATGAGTGAGTCTGCAGTTGTTATGTAGAGATTGAAGTAAGTTTGAAATTTGGGCTGAGAGGCAGCCCAATGGAAGAAGGAGAGGGCAGCCATCGAGCCTTCGGTGGCGGCGAGAGAGGCCACGGCGGCCATTGCGTGGTCATGGGAGATGACTTTGGGTTGGAGAGATTTGAGGGAGCGGTCGCCATTCTCTAAGGATTGGGAGATTAAGGAGCAGAGATGAGGGAGGGGGAGATTGGTGGCGGGGTCTTGGGAGAAATGGCGGGAAAGGATGAGTTTTGGCGGGAAGGAGGAGGGAGAGAGGAGACGATGGAAGAATGACATCTTCCCTTTTGGAGACGTTGGAGAGAGATGCGATATATGAACTTTACAGAACACAATAAATACCCGGGGACGTTCTTTAATTAGTTCTTTTCTTTTTCTTTATAGAAGTTTGTTTTTGGGAAATTTTTTTTAGTGAAAACTATAAAATTTATTTGGTAATCAGGGCAAGATGGTGATGCCTCGTTTGGTATATGGGAATCGAGTAAGTGAGAATGGAATGGAGTGAAGAATGGAATGAAATGATCATTTTCATTCTCATGTTTGGATACGATTAGATAATTAAGTGAGAATGAAAAATCATTTTATTTTTTAGTACGGGCAATTAATAAAAAATTAAAAAATATTTGGTATTTAATTTAATTTTTTCATTCCTATTTAAGTGCGAATGCCCATTCCCTATCAAATCATTAGGAATGCTCTTGGGAATGAGCATTCTAGCTTCAAAAAAGGTGTCATGTTTGGTATACATGAATGAGAAGTGAGAATGTGCATTTCATTCCCACTCATTCCCGCATATCAAACGGGGCCTAAGAGAATTAGGAATTTAATAATCAGAGGAAATAGTAAAGAATATGCGAGAGAGAGAGAGAGAGAGAGAGAGGGGAGGTACAACAGGAGAAAAGATGAAAGATTAGAAGATGTAAAATAAAAACTCACCTCTTAAATCAAGGTTTCACGTTGCTTTGAGTTGGACGTCTAATATAGTTAGATTATGTTGTCATACTAAAATGATTAAAGAAAGATGATCGTATAATCAATCGACGAAAAGTATCTAGCTAGATGAAAATTATAAGCATATAACCATAAGCATATAACCAGTATCAAATAATCTACTCTTATCAGAAGATATTAATCCAAGAGAAACATTTTTATTTACAATTATAGGAACAATAACAGGATAAGTATCCTTGATTTTGAACAGAATCTCAAAAGAGAAAGTAAAGAACGCATGTTACTTTGTCTCATGAGAATTCCGAAGCTTTTGTTTGTAGCATAAAGTATTGTAGCTAAGCTAACAATATTATGACATATGGCTTGTTCTCAATTCTCAACTACAAGATCGTCAAGTTCATTACTCCCCTGCCAAAAATCTAGTAAGCGTCTCACTCTACCACTAATGAATTAAAAAAGGGTGTACATGAAAGATAAGGCAAGAATTACCAATCCAATGGAAGATTTGCATTTACTACTCTTTGCTTCTTTCTTTATACCATCATAATACACGCCCTTACATGGAGAAAATGTTGCATTCACAGATTCACTACCAACCATCCCCTACTTACAATAGTATACCTAGCTATTATTAAACAAACAACTGATAACATATGCCTACTTTTTATGTATATTTACATCATCATGAGACCTACAATTTATAACATGCAATATGAACGGGCTATTACATCAAATATCTCCTTCCTCCCCCCTAGTAATTTGATTTTCATCTAATCCTTGCAACACAAGAGCCTAAACCCTAAAGGCTTATTAATCTCATGAGAGGAAGTAGAGCTCTGGCCTTGTGGGTGCACAAACTTGCAATTAGGGCAAGATGGAGTTGCCTTGCACATCATAACAAGCATGTGGCATCTCATGCACACGGCTGCAACCATCTCTTGCCGATCGATATCGAATGAAATCCATGAAGGTGATAATGAAGAAGACTTGCTAGAAGTATCATCCTTATGCTTGATCAGTTGATGATCAGTTTTATTACTAGGCTCATGCTTGGTTTGCACTCGTTGATCAACTTGATTTGTCAAATTGAGATTGAGCTCAAGGTCTAGGCTTGGACATGGGCTTTGTGGGCTTGACCTTGGGTCCTTGGAGGTCCTCTTGTGAGTCCTAGTGTTGTAGAAGTGTATCTGACCGGACTGCAACATGAAAATTGTAACATAATTAATTCCTAGCTAACATGACATATAACAAAAAAAAATTTGGGAATATGTATTATTATGTACCTTGATATCAAGGCATCTTTCCCACTCTAGAGGCAAGGGAGCATCAAGATTGAGCTCAACATCATCACCTTGTTCTTTTTTCCATAGTTTGAGCTCCTTGGTGAGCTCCTCTCTCTTGCTCTCTTCTCCTCCTTCATGCCACTTTCTTTTCTTTGAAGATAATAAGGTGATCTCTTGATTTAGGCTAGTTTTCCTCTCTCCTTGGCAAAGGGATGATTGCAAGGACACCATGGAATTTGATGAAGAAAAAAGGTTTCCTTTCCTAGCTTTTTTTCCCTCTCGTTTCTTCTATGTGTCACTAGTGTGTGAGAGTGTAATCCAATGGTGGATTTGAGGTTGTTATATAGGATATGTTAGGCCCCATTTAAGAGGGTTGAACTGCACGGGAAGGATCCAATAGAGAATGCTCCAAAAGGGCCATTGGAAAGGGCCCACATACCCACTCCCTCTCATACACCCACATACACGCGTTTACCCTTGACGATACACTCACCTCCCTTCATAGTATCATTTTCCATCTCACATGTTTCATAAGATTACATGATCCCTTTTATTTTCCATCACATGTGACAAGTCCACACAAAAACAAAGGAGAAAGAAACAAAAGAAGGTATAAGAAAGGTACTAAATTAATTACCATTCGGTTATTTCACAACTCAAAAATTAATGGGTAGCTAATTGGGAAGGAAAGGGAGTTGGGGGGGTGAGAGGGGGTGCAATATAAGGGGAGGTGACAATAAATTGATGAGAGGGAGGTGAGTAATACAGTTGAGAAGGGGATTGAATGTCATCGCTCTTCCATTAACTCCAACTTCCACATTTGGGTCACCTAAAGAACTCAAATTTAAAGCACTCCAACACCCTCTTTAATCCCAAATTAAAAACTCACCCACACCACTTCATGAATTAAAGAGTCTCTCTCTCTTCCCTCCCTCCCTCTAAGCTCATAAATATTGTTGAGGACAGTATTTCACATCTACCCATTTATTCAGCATTGAATTAATTATCATGCCATTGATGTGTCTTCTTTAACATCTCGTACCACTTTCAAACTCTTCTTTTATACATGTATTCCATCAACAAAGAAAAAAAGGGTTAGTATTTGTTTGTAAAAATAAGATAATCCCACATCGGATATTTGAGCATTATTTTTAGAGGTTTAAAAGTATATAATGATTATTAGATTTTGATAAACGAGTCAAAGCATAGCTTCTAAATTATAATATACTTTTATTATATTATTTATTTATTTTTTAGAAATTATTTTAAAATTCGAAATTAAAAAATGACTGTTAGTTGAAAGTTTTGACTATTGGAAAATGATTGTTTTTGGCTATTGTAAAGTGATTGTTATTTTCAAATGGTGCTTTGAAAATATGTAATTGTTGAAGAAACCCTTTCAACCCCATGAATAGCCTATGCTTTCTGTTATGGTATTTTTATTACCAAATCTTAATTCCCAATTAGTAGCAGACAAGTATCCCGCATTAAGCACTTAACCAAGCCAACACCGCGGGAGGGCCGACATCTTTTGTAGCATAGCCGACTTTACTTGGTCGACATCTCACGATGCCGACTCGAATGGCGGTACATGCCCACCCTTTGGATCAAGCCGACTGCAATTGGCCGACATCCCACAATGCCGACTCGTTTGGTCGACATCTCACGATGCCGACTCAAAAGGTGGTACTTCTCGGCACCCGGCCAATCGAACGAGAGGACGGAGATACACCTCGAACCCCTCGCCGACAGCGCGTCGCCATCGCATTAAATGCATGGTCAGAGATATTATTTCTCCGTCCTCGAAGATCTTTATGACACATCGGACCACGTCGGCGACCCATGCCCCCAATCACTTCGCATTTAATGCCAAAGTGACTCGCTCCATACAACGCCTGACACCTCTAAAGCGAATGCTGACGCAGCCGCCAATCCATACTGGGCCAAAGTTACCAAATCACCCCTCTATTCGTCACTATAAATAGGGTACTTTTTCCAACTTCTGGGTAAGCAACTTTTATTGCATTTTGATCAATTAACTGAGCTCAAGAACTCTTGCAGTTCATTTTACCCTCCACTCAAGCATTTCACTGACTTGATCGTCGGAGGAACAACCGGGACATCAGCCCCACCCTCTTACGAGTTTCTCATTTGTGCAGGACAGCCCTTCTCAAATCCAGATATTCGGAGAAAGTTAGCGGATCCCCATTTCTCTCAGATCATTGTTAATTGACTGTGTGATTTTAACCATCAACTATTTTCATACTTAAAACTTTACTTTTTTCTTAATCTTTTCTCTCTAAAAAATCTGCAATGCTACAAGCTTGTTTACAGAGAAATGATGGAAATTTTCAGATTTGCTTTATAGAATTTTTATAATCTGTTGTATCCTAGGAAGATAATTCACTTAATCTGAAGCAAACTTAGATTACTAAGTGGGGTGAATATTTCTTTAAGGAAAGTGATCTGCATGCCTCAAATTTTGCCTCCTTTATAGTATTATTACTAACAAAAAGTCTATGAGGAAATTGAGTCCTTGATATACTCCTTTAGCCCAATTATCAAAGTTTTGGATTTGAATTATTTTCCAACCTTCAAAGTTCAAATTTGCAAAACAGAATGTGGGATATATCATATTGTCAAAGGATTTTTATTTTTACATATCTAGAAGGTGTATAACGGTACGCATACCTATTTGGAGTTCCATGTTTCTAAAATAGAAAATAGAGGAGCAAACGTAAACTGACGCAAAGTTTGTACTGTGTTCATGTACTCTCTCATGTCTACTTAGGCTTTCGAGGGAATACGAAAGAGCTCAAATGAATACCAAAAATGATATGAATTGCTCAAAAATACAAGATGTAATAATTCAACCATATTATATTTATCTCAAAAATGCAATATATGTACAAGAAGTGATACATTTTATAGGTATTCAACGAAATAATTTTTTTTTCCTAATTCGTGCTCTGTATATCTTAAAACATATTGATGTTGGCTATTTGAAATATGATATATTATTAAGAAAATGCTATTTTACAGCAGAATTCTTTTACATTTGTTTGTAAGTTTTAAGAGTTTGTGGGTATAGAAATAGGGTCCGGATTCTCTACAATCTTGATTGTAAAGAAAGGTTATAATTAGCTATATGGAGTAATAATATTGATTTATCTTAATGGGCCCTATAATTAGGTATTTGTATATAATAGAAATAAGTCAACAATTGACATTTTTAGGGTTTTGTCTTTAGACCAAGTTTTACCTTGACTTATTTTAAAACCCAATTACTTTTCTTTGTATATTTAGACCCAATCAACTTTTTCTCTTTGTCTTTAAACCCAAATAGTATAATTTATAATTAAAATATATTATATTTGTACTTTTAGGATGTAGAACCCCAAAATAGCCTCACATCTCCTCAAAACACACACACACACACACACACACACACTCTCTCTCTCTAATATATGAAATTAAAATAAATTTTGTTATTTTTAGAATTATCAATTCTTATTAATTGTAATAAATAATCATGAGGAATTATGAATAATAATGTGAAAATTATAATGAAGAAAATGACAAATTAATGCTATTATTGTCTTAAATGGTTAGGTGAATTTATGCTACAAAATTAGGAGTTGAGGAATTGGGAGAATCTATAACTTAAAATACCACAAAAAAAAAGATGAATCATTACCAAAATTTAGTATTCAAATCTTAGGAATTAAAGGAGTTGAGGAGTATTTAATGGATTTATGAGAGGTGAAGAAGGGAATAAGAGATCAAAGGAGGTGAAAGAGAATTAAATGAGAACAATAGAGGGGAAAATTGGACTTTTGAAAAATTTTAGGAGGGACAACATAAGTATAAAGTGTATTCGATAATTTGGGTGAAAAGATAAATACACAAAGTTAATTGGGTCTAAAGATAAAAAGAAGAGTAATTGGATTTAAACATAAATTATGGTAAACCTTTGGGTCCAAAGACAAAAACCCCCCATTTTTTAAGTTGGGTAGGGCAGAACTTTTCTAGTAAGTTGCTCCACAAGCCCATGCAATGACGTAGGTGAAGATAGAGAGGACATGTGCGACCCACAGCGTAACAAAAGATGGGAGACTTAGTTATTGTCGGCACTTTAAGTATTTTATTCTTCTTATTATTGAAAATGAAACAGGCTCATGCAACAATAGATTTGGACATCTTTTAGTTGATGGAACTTAAAATGGTTACTAAATCACTTAAATGATAATCATTTAATCTTAAAATCGAATCAAATAAAAGCAGTCCTCATCCTCATGTAACTAATATAGCATCTAGGATCAGCTGTCGGCAATGTAATCCCGTTTATACTTTGAATGATTAGAATTTTGGATAAAAAAAAAGTTAATTAAAACTAGTAATCCAGATATCAAAATTTTGATTTATGTACCTTATCTTGTATTTAAAATGTAAATGCATTTTACGAAATAAAATAATTTGATTCTAAAATCCTGGGTCCGTCATGAATTAAACTTGCTAGTAAATTATAGCACTTTAAAGAAATTAACTTCAATTATACATCTGAATGTTTGCTTGGGTCAAGATCCTTGATTCAATAGATCAGAGAAATAGCACATGGAAAACTAAGTATTTACAACTTTTGTGCTTCTAGCCATATATCATATATGTATATTATTCCCCATGACTTTCCAACAGGAGTTAAACTTAGATATCTTCATTTAAAAAATTGTACTTGCTTTCATATAGATATCCATCATAATCATACCGCTGTTGATTTCGTGTTCTATTCTCAGCTGCTCAATCCATCAAAATTGTTCATTCGTGTTGACTGCTAAAGTGATATAAGTGGAGCTTGGTGACTTGGAGGATCTATCGCTTACTTGGAAAATTTTATTATAGAGGACCCTCTGGAAAATCATAAATCGAACATTTTTTTGCATGTTTTAATACACATTTTAGAGTTGGTGCCACTGATAAATTGTTTTGACTGTATTGATACAATACTAATTGGTGAATTGCACTGATACAGTATTTTAATTGCACTAGTATTAGTTACACTAATATAGTATATTGATATTGCTATTTTTATAGACAGCAAAACACCTTTTTTTTTTTTACTTCTTTCCTATATAATTTTCTATAAAAACTCTACTATATATAGGGTTTTTTTTCCATTCACTTGATTGCAAAGAGATAAATATATAGAACAGTTGGGGTAACTTGGGAGAAACTGTTGCATGAACTGTCAATAACTTTGGCAGATTTTATTGTTTGGAGTAGGCAATACCTCAAGTTTTTGTAACTCAAGCAGTAAAAAAAGTTTGAGGAGCCGTATGTACGAAAATATTTTTTTAAATTTCTTTTATTTATATTTATATAGGATTTACTACAATCCTCTGACCTCTCCTAAGTCTTTATTGTTTATCCATGGTCTAGGTCAGGCTCCAAACTGATTATTGAGTTGCCAATAATTTAACCCTGTTCATTTTAAAACATTTTTTTAAAGATTGTTCCTTATATTGACAATTATTTTGTTGTTGCATTTCCAAATAATCAATGGAATATTTCTTTACTACTATATATTTATTTTAACTTTTCAAATTTTTTATATGTATAACATTTTCTTACTTTTATTGTCTATGAGGGATATAGATAGAGAAAACATCAACAAATGAACTGTGTACTAATTAAAATATCATTTTTATTTGATAAAACCTACAAAGATATTTAAAAATTAAGAAAAACTAAATATATTTCTTGAGTTGTAAAGTAATCGACATAGTAAACGCGAAGTATTAAGGGATGAGTTTAATTTGATTCCTATATTGACAAATCACAGTGTTAGAAAATTAGCGAAAGCAAGGAAATTCATGGTTCAAACCCGGCTTTTGTGCATAATGACTTAAACACCCTCATTGCGTTAAAAATGTCGGATCAGCTCGATCCTTTTAGCACTTCAAGGCCGAACAGAGGTCCAAGGTTTGGTTAAATCACTTCTATTAAGACATCACATGTCATTTACCCAATAGTCAGGGGTATTTTCGGAAATGAGAGAATGAAATCATCATCATAATAAAAAACATTTAAAGCCGGAAGAAGGAGGTCATAATTATGAGAAAGGTCATGGGTTCAAGTCACCTGCCATCATTAACTCAACTTCAATTCTCTCTTTAATGCAAGTTGAGAGCTATCTCTCTTTCTCTCTCTTCACAAATATTGAATGCCAACTTTCACTCTCTCTCTCTCTCTCAAGGCTATTCAAGTGCTCAACCAATTACCCTTGTAGGCATACTATTAAAAGCCTTAGATAGTGTACAATATCTAGGAATAAATTTTGTAAGCCAACTCCGACCATGAAAAGAGCGCAAGATAATGCTCTATAGAAAGGGACCCCTCAACCTTTTTAGTTACGGTCATGGGGTTTGGGTCAGCAGGTTTGTGATTCCGGTTCGGGCTAACTTATTTTGGGTTTGTACTTTGGGTCCACGGGGATGGATGGGCGAAATTCACAAAGCCCCCCTTGAAATTTGGGTGAGATGCACAAAACACCCTTGACACCTGGAAACTTGGTGAAACCACCTTAGTTTTGGATGTTTCACAAGCACCCGGGCGAATGAAGATATGCAGGTATTTATAATGGGCTAAACCCAGATGGAATGAACTATTGAATGCAAATGAGTCCAAATAGCCTGCTAAGTAAGCAAGTATTGAGCCATTTAGGTGCAAATTTTTAATAGGCTTAATATCAGAAAACCCCCCCTTAACTTTGGGAAATTATCAAAAAAAACCCCTGAACTTTCAAAATATCAGAACCCCCCCTAAGTTTAGGGGTTATCAGAAAACCCCCTTTAACTTTAAGGTTTTATCACAAAACCCCCCTAACACTGATTATCCCAAATTATCAGCGAACAAAAGTACTCCCGGTAGTGATTTTCAGTGGGAGATTTTTTTGTCAAGAACTCAGAGAGAGTTTTTCTGTAGGAAATCAAATTAATGTGTTAAACTAAATTATTAATTTTTTTTATCACGCGGGGGTGAAATCCCTTCTCGGGAGTATTTTGTTTCGCTGAAAAATTGAGATAATAAGGGATAACGCCGTTAGGGGTGTTTTGTGATAAAACCTTAAAGTTAAAGGGGGTTTTCTGATAACCCCTAAACTTAAGGGGTTTTTTTTTTTGATATTTTGAAAGTTCAGGGGGGTGTTTTGATGATGGCACAAAGTTAAGGGGAGTTTTCTGATATTAAGCCTTTTAAATAAGTGAAGAGGGCAGATTGAAATTTCAGAAGGCTTTAGAATGTAATTATGAAGGTGCAACTGCACTCTAAGACACAGTATAGTTCATCCCTGGTCTGCCAAGGGAAAGAAGGATAGAGAAAACGAGGGAAAAAACATATGGGGAGGATTTATTTATTTTTTATTTTTAATTTTTTAACGGTTTTACTGAGAGTAGGGTTATTTTTCTTTAAAGGGATATATACTTCAATTTGTAAAACATTTTAAAAATTCAGTTGGATATTGTGAAACTTTCCAGATTCTAAGGGGGTTTCTGATCTTATTATTTTAAAAGTTGAGGTGGATTTTGTGCAACTCATCCTAAAATTTAGAAATGTTTTGACTGTTAGATTGCTAAATCTATCGATTATAAAGAAGTGTTAATGTCTAGTGTGTTAGCACTTGGTGGGGTCTGCCCAATTGAGTGGGTGGATGGGCTCAAACTGGTTCTTTAGTGAACTGGTTCCTAATCCTAAAGGGTTAGGGTTTTACCCTCTACTCTATATATATGCACTTATGTAAAGATTAGAAAGAGAGAGAAATATACTCTATATATATGCACTTATGTAGAGATTAGAAAGAGAGAAAAATATACTAATGTCATCTCCTTCTTCTTCATCAATTCTGTGATTTATGCGTTAGTCGCGGGGTGATATGCGGGGGCTTCTCGCCATATCGGTGTGGTCGCCCTCCGGCCGTTGTCCGAAGATCAAGATTAGATGCGTGGCGATCCTTCTAAAAGATCCAAAATAAGTAATCTCTATACAAGAGATTTGTGTATTCTTATTTTTTATGCATGGTTTACATTGGTATCATAGCGAGATTAGGGTTATTCGCGTCAATGATCTTATTTTTAGAGTTAGATCTATTTTTATTGCATCTTATGTTAGTTTGCATTAGATCTGCAGTTTATTGATGGCGAGTTTGGTCACTGGAATAGATAAAGTGAGGATTTTTATTAATAAAAAATTCATTTTTATTTAAAAAATTAAAATTTAAGAGTAAAAATCTAATTTTTGACATCTGTGATGTCAGATCTACAGTAAATATTTAACTTTTATGAACTAGTGGGCAATTTTAATAAATCAGGGATTTATTAATTTTTCTAGATCTAAATTTTTTTAATTTTTCAGTTTTTAAAACCTTTTTTTGTTTTCTAAAAAAAAGAGTATTTGATACACTATTAGAAAGTTACATCAGCAAATAGTAGCTCTTATAAAATAAGAGATCCCCTTCGGAGATGTGGCAATTATCGAAACTGAGACCAAGTGTCAGATGTTGTGTGGCTTAAAGCAATGACTACATTATCGTATTATTGAGTAGGACGATAGTGGGAGCACTCTATTGGTCACCTTGAGTGGGCCAGGATGAGGTTGTTGTATACTTATATGTTGAAGCGACCGAAGTGGAATCCCCACGTCCACTTTACCTGTTTACTATCAGTCAGACTATGGGTCTGACTTGGCACACGAGGTGTGGCATTGTCGGGAGATCCTATGCATATCGTGGGGTGATATGGCCGGATAAGTTCATTACGGGGTAATAAAACTTTGGGTCTGTACGGTATTCATTTAATGATGTATGCTCTCAGGGAGAGAGAAATAATACCGTAGCACATTGCCATATGACGTGTGCTAGGGTCGGATATAAGGAGGTCGAGGGATGGATCCCTGCTCCCTCACTGTGTGAGCCCTTATAGACGATCATAGACGATCACCAGTGATGGAGGGAAGTCATTGTACCATTAGAGACACTGAGCTATCTGGAAAGGCTATTATGAGAGTCCGCTACTTTGGCTGCTATTTCCTACTATGATAAGACAATACCGCACATATGTGGCGGTGTCAGGAAAGCGGCTGATTAACACGCTTAACTATTCAGGGCCAGAGGAAGATCGATCGACATGTCTCCTGATTGCATCACATGCGCAACTCTTATTTATGTTAGGGGCAAGGTTTTAAGAGTGCGATGAATCGAGGGCAGACCTGGGTGTTCATGTACGCTTCTTCGAGAGATTGAAGATACTTGGGTAGGCATGATTGATCAGATATGAGGTATGAGATACCGCATACTTACACTTTGTTTGTGTATTTTTTATTTTTTTAGTGAGATTTTGTGTCGATCCTAATGGATTTGGCTGTAATGCTACCCATTTGCAGGTTCTCAACGGTCCACACAACACTAACGATATATGGGCATAGTATTGACAAGGAAGGAGAATCTCAGAGAGATTTTGACAGGGGAGTCAACGGCTGAGGAAGTCGGCTCCGGAAGCAATAGATGAAACTCGTTCATTTGTAAGAGTGGGAGTATGTTAGTAATTGGTGGAGTCCACCCAATTGAGTGGGTGGATCCTAAGTAGGCTCAAACCGGTTCTTTACTGAACTGGTTCCTAATCCTAAAGGGTTAGGGTTTTACCTTCTATTCTATATATATGCACTTATGTAGATATTAGAAAGAGAGAGAAAAATATACTAACGTCATCATCTTCTTCTTCATCAATTCTATAATTTATGCATTAGTCACGGGGTGATATGTGATGGCTTCTCACCATATCGGTATGGTCGCCCTCCGGCCGTTGTCCGAAGATCAAGATTAGATGCGTGACGATTCTTTCAAAAGATCTGGGACAGGTAATTTCTAAACAAGAGATTTGTATATTCTTATTTTTCATGTATGATTTACATAGTGCAAACTCTTTATTCTTGTACAATTGGAGTGTGTGTTATTAAGACCCAAAATATATTAAAATTCTACAATATCACTTGAGGGCCATCGAAATTTAAATGTTAGGACTAGTCAGATGATATCATTTTCTTTAAGTAAACTGATTGGGTATAATCACATTTATATTAATGGTATTGCGAGGTCCCATATGCATTCAATGTGAAGGAAAAGCAAACACGAAAATTTCAACCTTATAGATTTCAGTTTGGCTTGTTTAATATTGTGAGACATAAGAGATGGATACATAAGAGATGGATACGAGTTCTGTTAATCATTAAATTTCTTTTGATTTCTTCTTACGCGTTGATGCATGGATTCAATAAGGCTCAACGCTCAGAATTGGCTCAACCTTTCTGAGCTGACCTTATCTTTTATGTCTTTAAATACGATGCTTATTTATGCCCGGAGGTTGCACATAAATGAGATGCTTTGATTTGTGAACTCTTAATGGCGACAGAAGTGACAAGAATTAGTTAAGGAATTAATATCTACACAGCAGAAGTTAGATGCATGCCATTTTGTTTTAGTGGTTGTTAGCCTAATATATGTTGGGGGGGCATTTAAGATGATGATAGTTAATTTTCTCCAAAAAAGATGATGATGGTTAATACTCTGCAAGCGCAGATTAAATTGAGCTCTTCTCTACTCGAGCTCTCATATGGGCTATAGTCACAACCCAAATATATGGCTTACCCCCCTTAACATTTTTGTAACTTTTCTTGATGTAGGGGCTGTTTGGTTGGATGTAAATGAAGTTGCATGAGTAAATAGAGCAATGAAATTTATAGATATATTGCCTAGTTTGCATTTTTGTAATTAGAAAATGTAAATAGTTTTGCATTTTGTAGAAAAAGCTTGCAGCAAATGCTACGGTCAATTTGGTGGGAGGAAATGCTGCAGGTTTCAAAAAAGAAAATTAAAAATTAAATTGCACCCCATCAAAAAGATCTTTGTAAATCCAAATAAGAAAATCATCTACACTCAAGTCTTCTTATATGGCAAAATTATGCGGCTTTTGCACAAACTAAGAAGTTCTTTTCAACCAAACACTGAATTTGCATTGAAAATATATTTCCTACAATATAATTGCAGATATCCAAACTATGAATTTGAAGTTAATTTTCTGTAACAAATGATGCATGCAGCATTTGTAACAATTTATTTTTACAACAGACCCAAAAAACCCCATAGTTAAGCTCATCCTTACAAAAAATTTATTAGACTTGTCTATTTTCTACATGGTTAACTTAATAAAATAAAATTATGTCTTTCCTTAACCCAAAGTCCTTATCCGAAAAAGAAATGATGATCCAAAGCTGAGGTTTATCTTTTCGTTTAAATGAAGATAAAAATAATTCTGTCTCTTTTTCTTGGTTATGTAGTATGTTGCATGAAATTTAGCTTTTCTAAACTAAAATACTAGATTAGTATTTTTTGTTGACCCCCCTTTTGACACTTTATTTTTTTTTTACTCCGGTGACAGTTTGGTATTTTTTTTGTTGATCCCGATGGTCAAATAGGCCAAAAACTTGGTCGCCAACAAGAAAATTTTGAAATTAGTTCCTCAAATCTTCACTATTTTGATTTTAGTCCCCCAAATCATTAAAATTTGAAAGTAGTTTACATATTTAACTTAATTGCAAACCCAAACCTATTTCAAATTCTCATCTTCTCCATGTCATCTCTTTACAAATCCCTTACCCATTTAACTCTATTACAAATCCAAACCAATTGCAAACTCTCATCTTCTCCATTTCAACCCTTTACAAACCCTCTTACCCATTTAACTCAATTACAAACCCAAACCCATTTCAAAATCTCATATTCTCCAATTCAAACTCTTTTGAAATGGAGGGGTTTGGGTTTGTAACTAAGTTAAATATGTAAACTACTTTCAAATTTTTAACGATTTGGGAGACTAATATCAAAATAGTAAATATTTGAGGAACTAATTTTAAAATTTTCTTATTGGCGACCAAGTTTTGGGCCTATTTGATCATCGGAGAACAAAAAATATCAAACTGTTGCCGGAGTAACAAAAAATACCAAAATGTTAAAAGGGATCAACAAAAAATATCAATCTAGTACTTTAACCTTCTAGAGTTTTGTTAGTTCTATTATTTTCGTTAGGTGTGTATTCTTTGGTCTGGCTGAAGAGAATATTCATTTTATTATTGTTTTTGTACTTTTTGGCAAATTAATTGGGCCGGCTAGGCCCAACACAAATATATTGAACCGAATTCAAATAAATCAGTTTTCTTAACTGTTGGATTCTTCTATGATTTTAGGCATGTTACCTACTCCTCAGTGCTCAAGTGTCGGGCAAGACAGTTTATTTGAGTGATCCCACAATCATATTGTAAATAGACTTCAATAATAATAACATCATAACTTGATTTTCTCACCTTATTCCTTCTTTAACTTTGAAGCTATTCTGGATTGAAGCTATTCTTTCACGTACGTTTCTTTTGAGATTATGAGTGGCAAAACAAGTTACAAAGTTTGATGCGCTGTACAAACAATTTCATCAGGGGCGGAGTTAGTAAGGGTCCATTGGGGCAATGGCTCCCCATTGAATAATACAAATTATATAGTAGATATTGGGATTTTTCCCATATTGGTCCCTTACATCTTCCATATTTTGAAATTTGTCACTCAAATAATGGAAATTGCTATTAGGTGCCTCAATTCTGATGTTATTTTGAAATTAACCGCTCAAATGTTCCTATTAGGCTCCTCAATTCTTAACTTTGAAATTAATCACTCTAATCACGAGCAGAAGTAGCAATTAGAGGGATTACAAGTAAAATCTATTGTTGTGGACTATTAACTCTTCCAATTCTCATATTTTTTTTTTCAAATTTAATCTCTTCAATCACTATTTATATTGCTGAGTGGAGGGACTAATCTAAAAATACGTCAAAAATTGAGGGACCTAATAGCAATTTCCATAATCTGAGGGACTAATTTCAAAATATGAAAGATTTAAGGACTAACATAGTGGCTCAATTATGAAACAATTTCTTAAAAGGGGTCAAATATCTTTTTTTTTCTGAGGTGAGGGTTTAACCTTTTTTGGACCCCCCTTGTCGAAATTCCTGACTCCGTCATTGAATGAATATTATGAGACCAATAATATTTTGATAAATGAACAAGAACCATCTATAATATTTTTCTTTAAGGAAAAGCCTGAGCCTAAGAAGAAGTGTCTATAATATATACAATTATATCTTTCAAAAAAAAAAAGTTCAACTTCAATTATTCTAATCTAATATACAAAATTTATATCTTATGACACATGAATATAGGTGAATGTACGCAAACTGATGATAAAAATTAATAAAAAGTTTAGGGATGTCAAAATATAAAAAAGGAGAGAAGTACAAAAATCTTTTTTTTTTTTACATGTTAAATTTTAGCAATAGACCTCACACTTCTATGCCATACCTCTGCCTTCTTATGGGGAAAGGTGATTTTTTTTTTTTCTCTTTCTAGTTATAATCTGACTTTTGACATCAAATTTCAGATTCTTTTAAAAAAAAATCAACAAATAAAACAAACTATAAAAATAATGGAGATGCAGGGGATCGAACCCTGTACCTCTCGCATGCAAAGCGAGCGCTCTACCATTTGAGCTACATCCCCATCAGGCAATTATCATATTTTCGTTACAACTGAAGTAGTATATTAAAAAAATTAAATAATTCCTTCGATCATTAAGTAGGCAGAGATCCGTCCTCAGATTTGACAGCGACTTTCTTGTTATTTTAGAGAAAACCTTCCTATTCTATTACAAAGAACGAGATTTATCACCTGAATTGGAATTTAATGAGAGGCGGGATCACGTTATATCTGAGAAAGTTGAACTTAATCAAGAAAATGATGACCGAACGGCACTCACCTTGGATATTAATTGATAGGATGTTCAGAAATAGTGACACTCATAGTAGAGGCTAATCAAAGGAATACGATGTATTTTTTTTGAAGCAAAGAAATACGATGTATATAAATGCATTTAGTGTTAGTGAAATTAGTATTTGTATTGTGTTAGTTTTGAAATGATCATTTAGTGTTAGTGAAATTAGTTCTATTTAATGTATATGCATTCAACATGATTAGTCAGGTATCGAGTCATGGCAAATAATCGGTAGAGCAAAACATAGTACATCAAGATATGAAAACATTATTTTTACAACTGAAATTGTAAGTACAATTTTATGCAATTAACAATAGTTATAGTAAATAAACTAGCACAAAATTGTCACTTGTATTGCAATTAGAGTTGCATGCAATTGTCATTTGCATGCAAAAAGCAAGGGACTGTGTATGTACCCAACTTAAAATAATTTTAAAAATGTAAGGTTAATGGCATGCAATGAAGCGTGTTTAAATAAAGCCGACAACTTCGGTACTCCCAAAATGACTTTTAGGAGTACCGATGGCACTCATGGTAAATAGTTTTCGTTTATTTAGCTCTCTATAGTACGTAATTATCGGTGTGGTGGTTTTTTAGAGTTCCACTGTTGTTGATGCTCGAAATCTAACAATCAAAACGGGTTTGAGATTGAAGGTGATAGGGATCCGCCTCCTCCTCGAATATCCTGCTCATTGGGTTGATCTTTTTTCCCAGACAGCAAAAGCTCATAAGAGGTACTTGGTCTCCTTTGTACTCCGACGATCAAGTCATAAGTGAGCTTGAGTGGAGAAGAAAATGAACATTAGAGTTCTTAAGTGCAATGTGCGGGGAGAAGATGCATACTTTGCATTGAGAATAGTTTCTCTTTGTAGGAAAGAGAGGGCACTTTGGTCACTTCAAAGACTAGTTTTACACATGTCGCCTTTGTGTGACATGAGTCAACACCGAGGCATGGGTAATGGGTTATAAAGGCCATGCGCTAGCACTATAATGACAAAGTGCCATAATTATGATGGCTAATTTGTTGTTGGCGGGGCTCGAGGTCAACATATTATGTAGGTACTAAAGTTGTCTTCCGTAGCAGACGACTAACACCCCTTTCGAGTCGGCTCACGAAAGGCCGAAGCTAATGTGAGCAACCGAAAGTGGCACCTGAAAGCAGCTTGGATACTATAGTGTCGATTGCCGAATGATGGAGGAAGCTCGACTAACCGCCTTTCGAGTCGGCTCATCGTAATGCCGAAGTCGGACGTAATAACCGAAAGTGGTACTGAAATTTATTGTCAATGATGGAGGAAGCTCGACTACGACCGCTTTACAAGTCGGTCCACCGTAGTAGCCGAAGTTTGGGTACCTGAAAGCACCGAGTGGCACGAGCTGATTAATGATGGAGGAAGCTCGACTACGACCGCTTCGAAGTTGGTCATTAGCAACCGAAATGGTTATCAATGCCTAGTCGCCCATCAGAGCGACTTAATTAGAAAGAGGGCCGAAGCATTGAAGCCGGTCGACCGGGACCGCTAAGCCGAGTCGCCTAATCGTAGCACCCCGAGTGGTATCAGAGCGTACGGTTAATGAGTAACCTAATACTTGTGAGAGCAGAGAACTTCGTCCTGAATTCGCTTGTTTTATGAGGTTGACTCGTGTTGATTTTCATATAGGGACTAATAAAAATTATTTTAAAAATTTAATAACTCAATCATGTAAATTTTGTATCTTTTCGTGATAGTTACAATCAATTTTTCTTCACCATCTTTACTCCATTTATATTGGCCCTCACCTAAAACCACCCACCGACTTCAACCCATCGATCCTATTTCACACTTTTAAAATATTTATTTAAAAATAATGGTTTTATTATTAATTAAATTGACTTTTAAATTTTTAAAAATTTTGGTAAGATAATATTTTTTTAAATAATAATATATTTTAAAAAAATACTATATATTTTAAAATTAATATATTATTTTAAGAAACTTATATTATATCTATATCTATATCTATATCTATATCTATATCTATATCTATATCTATATCTATATCTATATCTATATCTATATCTATATCTATATCTATATCTATATCTATATCTATATCTATATCTATATCTATATCTATATCTATATCTATATCTATATCTATATCTATATCTATATCTATATCTATATCTATATCTATATCTATATCTATATCTATATCTATATCTATATCTATATCTATATCTATATCTATATCTATATCTATATCTATATCTATATCTATATCTATATCTATATCTATATCTATATCTATATCTATATCTATATCTATATCTATATCTATATCTATATCTATATCTATATCTATATCTATATCTATATCTATATCTATATCTATATCTATATCTATATCTATATCTATATCTATATCTATATCTATATCTATATCTATATCTATATCTATATCTATATCTATATCTATATCTATATCTATATCTATATCTATATCTATATCTATATCTATATCTATATCTATATCTATATCTATATCTATATCTATATCTATATCTATATCTATATCTATATCTATATCTATATCTATATCTATATCTATATCTATATCTATATCTATATCTATATCTATATCTATATCTATATCTATATCTATATCTATATCTATATCTATATCTATATCTATATCTATATCTATATCTATATCTATATCTATATCTATATCTATATCTATATCTATATCTATATCTATATCTATATCTATATCTATATCTATATCTATATCTATATCTATATCTATATCTATATCTATATCTATATCTATATCTATATCTATATCTATATCTATATCTATATCTATATCTATATCTATATCTATATCTATATCTATATCTATATCTATATCTATATCTATATCTATATCTATATCTATATCTATATCTATATCTATATCTATATCTATATCTATATCTATATCTATATCTATATCTATATCTATATCTATATCTATATCTATATCTATATCTATATCTATATCTATATCTATATCTATATCTATATCTATATCTATATCTATATCTATATCTATATCTATATCTATATCTATATCTATATCTATATCTATATCTATATCTATATCTATATCTATATCTATGCTACATATAAAAGAGGATTGGGGTGTTAAAACTTTTGAATGCCCTTTTATCCCTCTTAAATTTGATAATTCCAACTTTATATATCTACATATATACAATGACATACATACATATTACCATTTTATTAGAATTCTTAATAATTTCTCATTAATATACACCTCTTCGCCATCCATTATCTCCACTAATCATCTTTAATATCCTCATGACTAATCACAAAATATAATTCTCCATCTCTTTAAATTCTTATATCATAAACTTTCTTTTCTTTTCTATATATAAACATCTCATCAAACTACATTGTCAATATTTAGGGGATCAAACAACTTTAAATAATCTTTTACATGTGAAATGCAATCAAGGAGGAAGAGGAGTCATGACATCATCCTCTATTTCTAAGGTACAAATATGTTGCCCATGCAAGTTGTTGATATTTTTTAAGATATATTTTATTGTTTTATTTTTTATGCTAATATGTGGACTAATATTTTTTATGCTAATATGTGGACTAATATTTTTTATGCTAATATGTGGACTAATATTTTTTATGCTAATATGTGGACTAATATTTTTTATGCTAATATGTGGACTAATATTTTTTATGCTAATATGTGGACTAATATTTTTTATGCTAATATGTGGACTAATATTTTTTATGCTAATATGTGGACTAATATTTTTTTAAATAATAATATATTTTAAAAAAATAATATATTTTAAAAAAATAATATATTTTTGTAAAATAAAATAATTTTGTAAAATAATATTTTTTGGTAAAATATAGTTTTGTAAATGAATTTCAGTAAAAAATAATTCTTTTTCATAATTTTAAAAAAATATTATTGAATTTTTTAAACAATAATATTTTAACAAAGTATAATAGTATTCAAGGAAAATTTTATTTTTAGAAAATAATACTTTTCAATTTATTTTTCAAAAATAATAAAATTTTAAAATTATTTTTTCAGAATTTTTCCAAAATAGTATTTCTTCAAAAATAGTTTTTAAAGAAATTGTTTTAGAAAATAATATATTTTAAAAACAATATATTTTAGGAAAATATATTATTTTGAAAAATAATATATTATTTTAAAATATATATAATTTCTTTAAAATATATATAATTTGTAAAATATATATATAATTTTAAAAAATATGTTTTTAAATAATTTATTTTTAAATAATAATATATTTTAAAAAAATAATATATTTTAAAAAAATACTATATATTTTAAAATTAATATATTATTTTAAAAATAATATATTACTTTAAGAATAATATATTATAATAATATATTATTTTAAGAAACTTATATTATTTTTCAAAAATTTAGTTCTTAAAAATAATACTTTTGAAAAATATTATTTTATGAAAAAATAATATTTTTATTTTTCCAGAATAATAATATTTTTAAAATAATATTATTTTAAAAATATTATTTTAAAAAATTATCTTATAAAAATATTTTTAAAGATATTACCTTCACAAAATATTTTAAATAACTTTAATTTTTAAAATGTTTTTGAAGAAATTATTATTATAATAATTTTAAAAGATTATTTTAAATATTTAATGAATTTATTTTTTTTGAAATATTAAGTAATGATTTTGATTTTTAATAAATTTGGATCGAGTTACAATTTTGACATTTTTAGTAAGTTATATGTTATGTAAGGATGTTCTTGTGTGGTTCTGTATGTGAATGCAAGCCAAATAAGCGCTTTCTGTGGACAAATTTGACCAGGATTCATCACATTCAGAGTTCTTACAACTCCACTGCAAACTACAAACGCCCCCTGAGTGTAAAACAAGTTACAAAGTTTGATCGATGTACAAACAATTTCATTAGGGGTTAGTGAGTCCATTGGGGGCAATGGCTCCCCATTGAATAATACAAATTATATAGTAGATATTGGGATTTTTCCCATATTGGTCCCTACATCTTTCATATTTTGAAATTTGTCACTCAAATAATGGAAATTGCTATTAGGTGCCTCAATTACGATGTTATTTTGAAATTAACGCTCAAATGTTCTATTAGGCTCTCAATTCTTAACTTTGAAATTAATCACTAATCTGACGAGAAGTAGCAATGGGGATTACAAGTAAAATCTATTGTTGTGGACTATTAACTCTTCCAATTCTCATATTTTTTTTCAAATTTAATCTCTTCAATCACTATTTATATTCTTTGAGTGGAGGGACTAATCTAAAAATACGTCAAAATTTGAGGGACCTAATAGCAATTTCCATAATCGAGGGACTAATTTCAAAATATGAAAGATTTAAGGACTAACATAGTGGCTCAATTATGAAATAATTTCTTAAAAGGATCAAATATCTTTTTTTCGGTGAGGTTTAACTTTTTGGACCCCCTTGTCGAAATTCGACTCAGATCCTTTGAATGAATATTATGAGACCAATAATATTTTGATAAATGAACAAGAACCATCTATAATATTTTTCTTTAAGGAAAAGCCTGAGCCTAAGAAGATGTCTATAATATATACAATTATATCTTTCAAAAAAAAGGTTCAACTTCAATTATTCTAATCTAATATAAAAAATTTATATCTTATGGCACATGAATATAGGTGAATGTACGCAAACTGATGATAAAAAGTTAATAAAAAGTTTAGGGATGTCAAAAATATAAAAGGAAAAGCTCATAAGAGGGCGGGGCTTGGTCTCCCCTTTGTACCTCCGACGATCAAGTCGATGTAAGTTGAGCTTAGAGAAAAAGAAATGAACTTAGAGTTCTTAAGTGCAATGTGCGGGGGAGAAGATGGTACTTTGCATTGAAATAGTTTCTCTTTGTAGGAAAGAGAGGGGCACTGGTTACGACTAGTTTTACACATGACTTTGTGTGTGAGTCAACATGAGCATGGGTAATGGGTTATAAAGGCCATCATTGCTATAATACAATGGCGGTGCAATAATATGATGGCGACTTGTTGTTGGCGGGGCTCGAGTCAACTATTACGGTGGTAGAATCGGTAGTTGTAAACTCTTGTAGATCGACTAACACCGCTTCGATCGGTCTATCGTGCGGTCGAGTTAGACTCTTGTAGCAACCGAGTTAGCAGCTATGCTTGATTTGGATACTATAGTGTCGATTGAATGATTGAGGCTTCGACTACGACCATGCTGAAGGGTCCTAACGGTCAGTGATGCGTTAACAACGAGTAGTAGCATGGCGCCGATTCTTAAATGATGGAGGAAGCTCGACTCGACGCCTTACAAGTCGGTCTCTGTAGTAGCCAGAGTTTGGATCTTTGTAACAGTGAATGCTTGTGGCGAGGTGCTTAGAATGATGGAGGCTCGACTACGACCGCCTTCGAGTTGGGCGCTGTAGCAACGGTCGTCTGTGGCCTAGTCGTCTATGTGACGATAGAAAGAAGGCGAACAAGTAAAATGATCATTTGGGACCGCGTTCGAGTCGACCTTGTAGCACCAAAGTGTATAGCGAACGATTCTTGTAGTAACCGAATACTTGTGAGAGCAGAGAAATCCCCTTCGGTCCTGAATTCGCTTGTTTTGGCGTGAGGTTGGACTCGTGTTGATTTTCATATAGGGACTAATAAAAATTATTTTGGGGTACCGACAACTGTCAATCATGTAAATTTTGTATCTTTTCAGGATAGTTACAATCAATTTTTCTTCACCATCTTTACTCCATTTATATTGGCCCTCACCGAAAAACCACCCACCGACTTCAACCCATCGATCCTATTTCACAATCAGAAAAATTCTATCTTTTCATTTTATTGTTCCTCCCTCATCATTAGCGTGTCTTCTCCACTTGTTTCTCCAATCAAACCCATCATCTCCATTCTTATATTTTCTCTAATTTATTTCCTTTTGCAATATATTTTCTAGGTTTTTTAAAGATAATGGTGGATGAAGAAACTCTGGTTGGTTATAGCAAATAGGTAAGAAATCTATGATATGGATATAGAAATTTTTCTTCGGAAGGGCTTAATTAACAATTGAAAATCGAATAAATAGAAATTTACAATATTTTGATGAAAAATGGGTTCAATTAAACCTTCATCTCAATTGCACTTTAACTTGTCCTTGTGGGCATAATCGTTTGATGTTTGCAAGCTTTACTGAGGAAGAAGAGAGGAGAGAGAAGTGGGAGGAAAAATTACAATAGTACCCTTTTAATTAAAAATTAAATAAATCCCTATTTTAGAATGCAGAAGCAACTCTCATAAGCGATTTTGCAAATGAAACATTCAAATATTCATTAGTTTCCTTTGGTTAAACTAAAGATTATCTATATCTATATCTATGCTACATATAAAGAGATTGGGGTGTTAAAACTTTTGAATGCCCTTTTTATCCCTCTTAAATTTGATAATTCCAACTTTATATATCTACATATATACAATGACATACATACATATTACCATTTTATTAGAATTCTTAATAATTTCTCATTAATATACACCTCTTAATCATCCATTATCTCCACTAATCATCTTTAATATCCTCATGACTAATCACAAAATATAATTCTCCATCTCTTTAAATTCTTATATCATAAACTTTCTTTTCTTTTCTATATATAAACATCTCATCAAACTACATTGTCAATATTTAGGGATCAAACAACTTTAAATAATCTTTTACATGTGAAATGCAATCAAGGAGGAAGAGGAGTCATGACATCATCCTCTATTTCTAAGGTACAAATATGTTGCCCATGCAAGTTGTTGATATTTTTTTAAGATATATTTTATTGTTTTATTTTTTTATGCTAATATGTGGACTAATATTTTTTTTATGCTGTCATCATAGAGCACTAAGCAAGCTCATCTATTTGAATAAAAAATTAGAGCTACAAAATTCAGAAATTGCTTGAAATTGACACAATTGACAAAATATAATTGAAGATATTAGGTATCTCTAATTAGTTTTAAATCTTTATTTTTTTTAGTAGATTCCAAATCTTTATTTTTTAGTTCATAAAACAAGTTCATAATATTAATATAAGATGAGTGTCCACGTGCAAATCACGTGCATTATACTAGTATAACAAAATAAGTCATGTATATTTAAATCAGACTACGACTTTCTGTAACGTCTAAACTCAAAAAGAAAACCCAAAACGTGTCCATAAATGGTCATAACGTAAACTCGGTCCCCTTGGAACATGCAATCCGCTAACTTTTTGTACCGAAAGCAAAACAAGATCAAACATTTTAAAATTGCAAGGGTCTTGTAGCCAGAAGCTGAGAAGGGCTTTCTTTGCAAATACCAGAATTTGAAAGGGTTAATCTGTCTAAAACATTTTTCTTCGAATGAGTCAGTTGACTGCCCGAGCCAAATCGAGAATGGCGGGAACGGTTCAGATGAGAAAGATCACGCGCCAAACATCGGAAACAAGCAATCGAAACTCGACAAGGGGAACTTACAGTGACGTGTCTAAATTTAATTGCACAACGTTGCTGTTTGATGTTTGAATTCACACCGGATCAGGTCCAGCGGTTTCCGCTGTTTCTCCTTCCTCGTTGTCTCGCTGCCGTCTCGGTTCATAAAGCGCTCCCGTCCAAATCGACTTCCTTTGTTCTTCTATTTTCGATCGCGATCTCGATCTCGTCTCTTGATCCGTTCTAGAGAGAGAGAGGAGAGAGAAACCAAACCCTAATTCTTGGCGATCTTGTTTCTTTGATCCGCTCAATTCAGAGAGATTCGCTCTGGATTCGCTCTGATTCTTGATCTTGAGTTGGAGAGACCCTAATGGCGGTGGTATCGGCTCTGGCGAAGTACAAGCTGGTGTTTTTGGGAGATCAATCGGTGGGGAAAACGAGCATCATCACTCGATTCATGTATGACAAATTCGACACCACTTATCAGGTAATTTCTCTCAATTTCCCTCATTTTTGAGTTTCAGTCGCGTCGATCGACCTAATTTGTTGAGTATTTGCTAGGTCTTCTCGGATTTGTCAGTTTAGTTTCTAGATCTTAAATCAGATGTCAGATTATGTAAGCTTAGGGCCTAAGTTTTATTCGGATCTAGACGGTGAAATTTGATTCGCTGTAATTAGGATTAATATCCTGTGAAATGAAATCTCACCTTATTTGTTTGGTTAGAAATTAAGCAAGTCACATTCCTGTTAAGGGTTGACTTTGTAGGTACTCTGAGCTAGTCAGATCACCGCAGGGACAGGTCGTTTGAAAAATTACGAGCCATGCAGCTCCTTGTTGTAGGCAGGTTGGACCCCCTTGTCGAAATTCCCGACTCACACCAATGAATATTATGAGACCAATAATATTTTGATAAATGAACAAGAACCATCTATAATATTTTTCTTTAAGGAAAAGCCTGAGCCTAAGAAGAAGTGTCTATAATATATACAATTATATCTTTCAAAAAAAAAAGGTTCAACTTCAATTATTCTAATCTAATATAAAAATTTATATCTTATGGCACATGAATATAGGTGAATGTACGCAAACTGATGATAAAAAGTTAATAAAAAGTTTAGGGATGTCAAAAATATAAAAAGGAGAGAAGTACAAAAATCTTTTTTTTCTTTACATGTTAAATTTTAGCAATAGACCTCACACTTCTATGCTATACCTCTGCCTTCTTATGGGGAAAGGTGATTTTTTTTTCTCTTTCTAGTTATAATCTGACTTTTGACATCAAATTTCAGATTCTTTAAAAAAAAAATCAACAAATAAAACGAACTATAAAAATAATGGAGATGCAGGGGATCGAACCCTGTACCTCTCGCATGCAAAGCGAGCGCTCTACCATTTGAGCTACATCCCCATCATGCGGTTATCATATTTTCATTATAACTGAAGTAGTATATTAAAAAAATTAAATAAATCGTTCGATCATTAAGTAGGCAGAGATCCCTCCTCAGATTTGACAGCGACTTTCTTGTTATTTTAGAGAAAACCTTCCTATTCTATTACAAAGAACGAGATTTATCACCTGAATTGGAATTTAATGAGAGGCGGGATCACGTTATATCTGAGAAAGTTGAACTTAATCAAGAAAATGATGACCGAACGGCACTCACCTTGGATATTAATTGATAGGATGTTCAGAAATAGTGACACTTATATTAGAGGCTAATCAAAGGAATACGATGTATTTGTGTAGTGTTAGTTTTGAAATAATCATTTAATGTTAGTGAAATTAGTTCTATTTAATGTATATATATATATATGCATTCGACGTGATTAGTCAGGTATCGAGTCATGGCAAATAATCGGTGGAGCAAAACATAGTACATCAAGATATGAGAACATTTTTTTACAGCTGAAATTGTAAGGACAATTTTATGCAATTAACAATAGTTATAGTGAATAAACTAGCACAAAATTGTCACCTGTATTGCAATTAGAGTTGCATGCAACTGTCATTTGCACGCCAAAAAGCAAGGGACTGTGTATGTACCCAACTTGAAGTAATTGAAAAAAAAAAAATGTAAGTCTAATGGCATGCAATGAAGCGTGTTTAAATAAAACCTGATTTTGCAAATGAAACACTCAAATTTTCACTCGTTTCACTGGTTAAACTAAAGATTGTATAATACAATATGTCATGTATATTTAAATCAGGCTACGACTTTCTGTAACGTCTAAACTCAAAAAGAAAACCCAAAACTTGTCCATAAATGGTCATAACGTAAACTCGGTCCCCTTGGAACATGCAATCCACTAACTTTTTGTACCGAAAGCAAAACAAGATCCAACATTTTAAAATTGCAAGGGTCTTGTAGCCAGAAGCTGAGAAGGGCTGTCTTTGCAAATACCAGAATTTGAAAGGGTTAATCTGTCTAAAACATTTTTCTTCGAATGAGTCAGTTGACTGCCCGAGCCAAATCGAGAATGGCGGGAACGGTTCAGATGAGAAAGATCACGCGCCAAACATCGAAAACAAGCAATCGAAACTCGACAAGGGGAACTTACAGTGACGTGTCTAAATTTAATTGCACAACGTTGCTGTTTGATGTTTGAATTCACACCGGATCAGGTCCAGCGGTTTCCGCTGTTTCTCCTTCCTCGTTGTCTCGCTGCCGTCTCGGTTCATAAAGTGCTCCCGTCCAAATCGACTTCCTTTGTTCTTCTATTTTCGATCGCGATCTCGATCTCGTCTCTTGATCCGTTCTAGAGAGAGAAACCCTAATTCTTGGCGATCTTGTTTCTTTGATCCGCTCAATTCAGAGAGATTCTCTCTGGATTCGCTCTGATTCTTGATCTTGAGTTGGAGAGAGAGAGAGAGAAACCCTAATGGCGGTGGTATCGGCTCTGGCGAAGTACAAGCTGGTGTTTTTGGGAGATCAATCGGTGGGGAAAACGAGCATCATCACTCGATTCATGTATGACAAATTCGACACCACTTATCAGGTAATTTCTCCCAATTTCCCTCATTTTTTAGTTTCAGTCGCGTCGATCGACCGAATTTGTTGAGTATTTGCTAGGTCTTGTCGGATTTGTCAGTTTAGTTTCTAGATCTTAAATCAGATGTCAGATTATGTAAGCTTAGGGCCTAAGTTTTATTCGGATCTAGACGGTGAAATTTGATTCGCTGTAATTAGGATTAATATCCTGTGAAATGAAATCTCACCTTATTTGTTTGGTTAGAAATTAAGCAAGTCACATTCCTGTTAAGGGTTGACTTTGTAGGTACTCTGAGCTAGTCAGATCACCGCAGGAGACAGGTCGTTTGAAAAATTACGAGGCATGCAGCTCGTTGTTGTAGGCAGGTTGGACCCAATAGCGATGCGGATTGTCGTTATAGGCAGTTTGGACCCAATAGGTAGTGATTTGAAGGATATTGTACATTTATCATGAACTCCTTATTCGGATTGAATTTATAAATATGTTAATTCAAATATAGATGTTTATATGACTATACATGGTTTTATTTACATAAATTATTGAACATGTACCGCTTACCGAACACTCGGAAAGCACACCAAAAATAAACTAACATTTATGGTTGGGGCTTGAGGGATTGAGTTCAATGTCTCGAGGGCATGAAGCAAACCTATCTTATCTAGCGAGTATATGGGTAACAAAGTGGTCCCACTCAAAGAGTTTTATAATATGTATGTTTGAATAAGAGTTCTATTATTTGTTAAGGAGTTTTTAGTGTTAATACATAATGTAGTTTTGGTGATGTACATGCGTTATGACTAGGCAAGTGGATGTATAAATTGATGATCTATGTTTGGACTTGGAAGATGTAAATACAGAGCATATATCTGGAATATATGAGCATATTGGAGTTAGACCTCTTGTTAAGAAGATTTATGGCCGACTGCCACATGCCTTGAATTTTAAAGTTGATTAATCTTTTTGTGGGTGTTACTAACCAATTTCCTTGTAACTTTATGCCTTACATAGTATGACAGAAAATTAAAGTCATGCCATAATTGAACAATCTTGATAGGAAATATTATGAAATGCGTTTCTGGAAACTATTTCTAAACATAAAGGTTGATAAGTATGTGTTTCTCTTGTGAAGCTGTGTAGAAACTTATAATCTAATTAACTATGCAATCTGTATTAGTTATGCAGAATATGAAATAATTGGCTTAACACCCTCCATATGATCTACTCTGCTATTTTTATCCTTTAGTGCTCCAATTTTCTAATGCATTATAGTATGCGATTTTCAGGCCACTATTGGCATTGATTTTCTGTCGAAGACAATGTACCTTGAAGATCGCACGGTTCGCTTGCAGCTATGGTAAGCTGTCTGCATCCTTTTCCTAAGAAAAATGATGCTGCCTATGTTGAACTTTATCTTTCTTAGCTTATGATTTGATATTTATAATGGATATTCATACTTATAATTGTCGTAAAGAAAACCTGAATATACGATCTGAAACATTCTTGTAGGGAAAATATAGATGGAAATTTCATTATCTTTTAGCCTGTGATGGAGAGAATGACCGTCAGGTTGTATGCAAATGCATCCCGAAGCTAGATCATACTAACAAACCAAAACTTTCCATCTATAATATTTTACTTGTTTATAATAGTTCTTAAGGCGGATATAACATTGTATTTGTTTGCTTGTTGGAAATGATAACTCTATTTTCCATTCATGCTATTGTCTATATGGGCTATACTGTCATATTCTACTTATTAAAGCAGAGCCCATATAGTGAAATCACAACTAGATGGCTAGATAACTTGTCTATGTAAGGTCTAACCTTTTAATACAGTATTGTTTTGGTGGGTGTGCACATGAATGCATGTATGTTCGATTTTGTGCACATGCAAAGCTCGAGCGCACATGCAAGATTATCCAGATACACATGCAAGCATTGTTCATGTAAGATTGGATGCAAACTTGTTCAAGGTATATTATTTAACCATCAAATCACCATCATAATATTTGCAGCTAGTTCTCAGGTATTATTTTCTCTTCTTCATACTTAGCAGTCTCAATGTTTATTATTTTGACGGAGTATGTTTTTCATAAGTAACTTGGTTCATGTTAATGAGAGAAAAAGTGAAGTGATAAACTAGAATGGAAGTGTTCTTTTCTATAATAGCTCCACAGCCCTTGAGTAGAATTCTGTATAATATGTCCCATAATAGCCTGCAGTCATGATGTCATCTTGTGTATACTTAGGCATGAGTAATGGAACTAAAGCAAAGACCAAGAAACACTGCATATACAAGACCCTTTCTTATTCTTACCTGTCTCACAACACAATGTTATATGCGGATTTAAGAAGAAACTCAGAAATGCATGTCAAGTAAAAAAAAATCTCATAATATTCATTGCATAAAAACCTTTGTATAATTAGATTGCATTTTTTTTAATAGCAACAAAGTTATAACTCTTATATCATCCAGATGCTAACCATTGAATATCGTGAATCCTGCTCTTCCAATCAGTAGTGTTGAGGGCTATCTCCTCCACTATGTTGTTCATTATCATATCCTTCCTAACCAAGTTCACTTAGCTACCTCTAGTCCGTTATCCATTAATAATAATCTTATCACTTCTCCTATTTGGTGCATTTAGTGGCCTTCGTTGCACATGACCAAACCATCTCAAACGAGTCTCTTATTTTATCCTCAGCGGGAGCAACCTCCAACTTCCTATTAAATACATTCATTTACTATCTTATCCCTTACTGTATATCCACTGATCCAACCATCTATAGGATCAATGAAGTTTATGCATGCTTCCGCTTAGATCTATAAACAAGCAATAACTGTTCCCTTATCACTTCTGGGAGTACCTTATTGGACCAACACGAAAACATATGTCTATATGTGTGTGTATATTTGCGAGCGTGCATGTGCTTTAACTTTTTGTTTAACCAATCTGACATAACATCTTCGTGTCTCCTTAAATTTGCAGGGATACTGCTGGGCAGGAGAGATTTAGGAGTCTTATTCCAAGCTACATTAGAGATTCTTCTGTTGCAGTCATTGTTTATGATGTTGCAAGTAAGCAGTTTTAAATTATCATTTTGGCAAAATTTCCTCACATGCCATATATAAAAATTTGCAAGAGATATTCTTGAAAGGGACATTGGTTTCCATAATTTTCGAGGATATATATGTAGAACTTTGATTGGCATTGGAAGCATATTTTCTACGTATTCAACTGAATAGACCAATCATGTGAATTATACGAAGATGAGAACTGTTTTCTTCACCGGGTTTGTTTCCTCAGACATGGTTTAATTTTGTCAAGTGAGCATCTTAATATTTTAAGACAATTTTTACTAGGAACATAATGCATACACTTCACTATTGTAGTCCTTATTATTCACTTTTCAATATCCTTAATTATATTCTCAATCTTGTATTAAAACAAACATGGCATACATATTTAGGTAAATCATTAAGTTTAAGATAATCGCAACTAGTAACACTGTGAATTATGCTATCATTTTCATGATTATTGTTCCCTGGATAAGCTTGTATAGTTTACTCCTTCGGCAAAATCCATAATGACCAGTCCTCAAATACTTTAAATTGTTGATTTTAAATGAACAAAAGATTACACATCTAGGTTCCGTATTATGGGTCAAGCTTTGTTATGCCAGGCAGCGTAGGAGGAGCATGACGTTAGGAATCAACAACAGAAAATCCTTTTATTCAGGCTCCAGGATCTGATGTGTAGGGTTATATGGACAGTTAAGAGTTACTAAAAGTTTGATATCCGTATTTTGAAAAATTAAATAAATTAAAGAACCAATAGCAACAAAGTCTTCCACCCCAATCTTGGCATCCTAATCCTTTTTTTTTTCCCTCCCTTTCAGCTCCTGTTATATTGACAGTTTTAATCCTTCAATGAAAAAAAAGTTGATAAATTTATCTATAAAATATAGTTAGGTACAGAATAAGCTTGACCGACATATGCAATCCTTTGTCTTTACGTGTAACGATCATCCCCAAATTCACCTCTCGTTCTAGAGTAAAAACTATTAAATTAAGTTGTGGGCCTTGTAAAAATCATCCACAAGTTAACCACTCCTTCTGGAGTTGAAACTATTAAATTCAGTTGTGTGCCTCTCACAAAAGGTCTCTGCATCTAATAGTATAACTATGCTAAATTGTATGTCACATTTTTATTGTTTGCTTTGACAGACCGACAATCCTTTTTGAACACTTCAAAGTGGATTGAGGAAGTACGCACAGAACGAGGTGGTGATGTTATTATTGTCCTTGTTGGAAACAAAACAGATCTTGTTGAAAAAAGGTGATAAATGAGGAACATATTATTCTATTTATTTTTTCAATGCTTCTGCATTTACGTTTTCATTACTTAAGAGTATCCTCGTCATTTTCGAATACCTTGAGGTTCATTACATGGCTTATGTTGTCACTTTAAGATAATAATCAGAGAACTATTTGCTACCTTTATGTGCTGTTATTTACATGTTAATGTAATCAGAAGAAATTAGTAAACTTGTAGTTATTTATTGCTTTTCTTATCTGCTTCTAGCTATTACATTGTATTTTGGTTTTGGATTCAGCAGTTGGGTCTATTCAAATCTTTCTTATTCTCTATCTTACCCAGATATTTGTGGCTGGCATCACTGCTACATCCTGTTTCTCAGTTGTTGAAAATGTTCCTTGTAAGAAATCATGGTCTAATTGGTTGTTATTTTCGTAGTTTAAGAGAAGTTTTGAACTCATACTCACCAGTACAGGAGTTTACAAGTCCAAACTCTATTACTGAAACTTCATTTACTTAAATGGATTATATAGGCATGTAATGTGATGAAATAGTCTTTTCTTTTTTCATATGATTTTAAAATAAGGTACATATAATTCTTACATAGAAAGATTGGCTTCTATCTTGTGTTGTTTGAATGAATGAGGCTGGTAACTTCTAACATACCCTGCTATGAGGTGTATATATGAATGAGAAATCGTTTGAGTTTATTAATACTACACATGGTCAAGAGATATTCATATTTGTTGACTGCAGAACTAAGGTGGATTTCCTTTTCCCCCTTCAAAAACTAAAAGGATCGTGTCCTTTTTATTAAGTTTACATGATGCTCTTACATCTCTCTATAACTACCTATCATGTTGCTTTCATTGTGGTTTAACAGGCAAGTCTCTATAGAAGAAGGAGAAGCAAAGTCCCGTGAAGTTGGTGTCATGTTCATAGAGACCAGTGCTAAAGCTGGATTCAACATCAAAGTTAGTAAACTCCGACTATAAAAAGATTCAATAAATTTATCTCTAAAGAAATGAATATAACATGTGTTATGAAATGTAGCCACTATTCCGAAAGATTGCTGCAGCCCTGCCAGGAATGGAGAACCTCTCTTCTACAAGGCAGGAAGATATGGTCGATGTAAACCTGAAGCCCACAGTCAGCTCATCCAACCCTGAGCAACAATCAGGAGGCTGTGCCTGCTAGAAGAGAGAAAGAACTTTTTGTCTATACGGTGAGAGCTCTTACCAGTTGGTGATAGTACAATTTGAACTTCAACTATAAATGCGCAGTGCAAGAGATATCATCATTCCTTGTCGCTATGAGATGATACATCTACATAATTGATGGAATGAAAGAGCCTTAAGTTTCCAGAATCACTTGTTTCCTTTGTTCTCAGTACGTGTTGTTTGCTCAATAGTGTATGATGGATATTCCCATAATTTTGTTTTGTTTGTCATTCTTTTTTATTTCCATACCGAACTTGAATGTTGTTATGTTATAATCTTGATAATTTTGAATATGTGTTTTGTTAACTTAATTTGTTTTTGGGTTAGAGAGAGGTTTCAATTTATCGATATGTTCAGTGATTTACAGTCCAGTATTATTGTGATTACCTTTTGTTATTTGGCGTGAAATTGCTTTCTTTTATTTGAAATGTATGTCTTTCTCCCTCTCTTTTATGAGAGAGAATTTAATTAGGCATTCTACTGTCTTTCAACTTTCGAGTTACAACTGCTGGGTGTTTGAGACGTTATTTACGTGGTTGCACTGTGTCATGTATCTGAAAATGCTCAAGGCATAAAACTACTTCATGAGAACCGTGGATTATGCATCTTTTATCATACAGTGAGAATGTTTAATGTTTTTACTATGTATGGCTCTGGTGATGAAATTATATGCAAGTCAACTCTCGAGTAAAATTAACTTGAACTTGGACAATGTTGTAAGTCACAACTCACGAGTAATAAGCAAGTAATGAACCGCTGGAATTTGAAATGCAGCGGAGCTTTTTTTTCTTCTCTCATTATCATTATTAGAATTCACAGCGAGTGTAATTACATAACACTACAGTAGAAAAATTTATGTAAAATCGGTGATTTCTCTGCCCATAAAACATGTAATAAAAAACCCCTAACCCCTAGGCCACTTCCTTTCATCTATCTCTCTCAACGCAGTATTCAAAAACAAGATCTCGAGAACAAATAAATTCCATGGGAAAAAATTGGACTAATCAAAGTTTCTGAATTCTGAATCAGAGATTTCAGGTCGTTCCAAGTTGGTCGTCTATTTTGCTGCCTTCTGCCAGAAACTCCTCCGCCTTTGACTCCTCCGTAGCCTGTAATAGCTTAGCTAAGCCAGTGGTATTGTAAGTGATTGGATTGCTGGTATTGGATTGCTATGGTATCCTGGCGCATGAATGAAATTGGTGGCTGTTACTTGTGATCATGAAGTTGATTAGTGATAATTAATTGCTTTTTTCTTGTAGATAGATAAGCCATATGAACAAATGAGTTGTTGATTTGATATTCTGAGTGTCATTGGTAAAAAATAGTTGGAAATTGCAAGTGTATTTGCAAGGAAAAACTTACCAACAGATGCGGTTCATTATTGATCTGATAAACCAAAAATAATATGCTACTCCTTAAATTCATGTTTTGCATTGATGCAAGTGCTCTTCTTTCTTGACACATCACATATTAAAAATAATGCATTTCTTTTGGACCCAAAATTCAATGAGACCGGCTATAAAAAAGAATGATACATGTCAATTTTAGGAATTCCAGTTAAAATAGATGGCTAACAAAAGACAAATCACTCTCTACTTGGTCCAATAATTTTAGGAGAAAATTTTAAAGAGCTCTTTTTGTTAAATAATTAGCAAACCGACCGTTTTGTTATTTATAAATCGCCTCTCTTGGCCAACAGCCAAAAAGAGGTCGGTTTTGCAAAATATCAGATTTCAAACGCACGAGACTAGTAGTCCCAGACGCTTAGTGGCCGCTAATCGCCACTAATTAAAGACTATGAACGCACGGGACTACTAGTCCCATTAATAAACGTAAACTCCACCCACTTGAAAGGAGGTGCCCAAGAAATCGACGGACTAATAGTCCCAGATTTCGCACATTCCTACCAAAGAAATCTACGGGACTACTAGTCGTTATTCAACAAATCATTATCAAAAGGCTTATAAGGAGAGTTTTCATCCTCCCCGACGATAGTCGTTATTGGTTTATAATGGACCATGTATATTACCACCTCAATACAAAAGACAAGCGGGACGACCTCGCTCGGCGCATAAGAGGTACCATGGACCAAGGCCGGAAGGAGAAGCGTGCCCTAATAAAATGTGGACAATGTAATCAATTAGGTCATAATAGGTCTCGTTGTCCATCAAGAACAAGTTTATAGCAATTAATTGGTAATATTTTTTCTATCTCTATTTTTCATTGTTATTATAGGCTTATTTAGTATTATAGTCTTATTGATTCTGCGAAAACTAATAAGTTAACTTGTATATGTGCAGTATATACATTATGCTTCCTGCCTTAGTGAGGATATCCTCTACGATCGCCCATTAATCGCTCGAGAGTATAACATTTACATCGGTAATGAGTCTTATATTTTTAGTCAAATATTACTTAATGTATTGTTATGTTTTTAGTCTTATTGATTCTATTTTTTCCATTGTTGTGCAGAGAGGACCGGAGCTAGTCATGATTGATCATAGCCTCGGACATACGCGTTGGCCACTTGAAGATCCGCGTATGATTGCTTTAGTAGCCCAAGCTGGTTTTCTCACATGCTCAAAGTTACGGTGGATGAAGCTTGATTGGGCATTACTTAATGCATTGATGGATAGATGGAGGCCAGAAACTAACACGCTTCATCTACGTGTGAGGCTACTATTACACTCCAAGACGAGTCGTGATCCCCGGTCTCCGCATTGATGGCCCTTGTGTTACTGAGACCGATAGCATGTGTGGCGCCGAGTTTGTGATGACAACTTAGGACTATCTCCTGAGTCCTGCCTGGGATATATTAGATTGAAGTGGCTAAAGGAAAATTTCAGAAACCCCTTGCCGGAAGATGCATCTCAAGTCATGATTCAAAGAACATACTGCATATATCTTGCACATGATCTGGACATTCTTTCCCCGATTCAAGTAAACATAAAGTTCATTTGAGGTAAGACAACTATATTGGTTATCATTATGTTAGATTTTACTCATTATTCATAAAATATGACCAAATAAATTTGCCATGTGTTAGGTGGTTACCGCTTCTTGAGGACTTCGACAGGTGTGGGACATTATCATGGGGTAGTCTTTGTTTTAGCATATCTATATAGAGAAATGTCTAAAGTTGCTTTAATGCAAAATAAAGAACTAAAGGGTGCTTGACATTGTTACAAGTTTGGGCATGGGAGAGATTGGTTTTGAAACCAAGATTATGAGATACTGACTTTAGATGGAGAGATTCCATCAAGGCAGTGTATATGATTTTGGATTCTAAGTAAAGAAAATATAATTTTAAGTTTTAAATTTATTTTATAGAATCTAACCTTCTATCCTACACGCAGATGGAACGTCACTAAAGCATATGATGAGGCCCCAAGACAATTAGATTTTACAGAGGAGAGCTCGATGGGACAAAAATTTTTCGTGCATCAATTTTAATTCAATTTTAATTTAAGTCATTTTAAAAGTGTTTTAATTTTGAAAGAGTTACTAATATATGGAATATTTTGTAGTTCGAGTGGCAGCCTTACGGATCCTTCCTACCTCATCTACCATTGATTTGCATGGAGGGACACGCTATATGGAGAGCCAGAGTTCCCCTCGTTTGCTTTGAAATTGTGGAGATGCACTTGCCCGACGCGTTTAGGCGTTTGGTTTCGCGACGACGCCCACAATTTGTAGAAAGAATAGAGAGAAAGGCGTTCAAGGGTGGCCATCAGATTGATTGGCCACTTGTACATAATCAATACATTGCTAGATGGACTGAGCGGCATAACAGCATCGTCGAGCAGCCTTTATCCTCCGATGGAGGAAGTCGATTATATAAGATGGTATTGGGGGATAACCAGAAGATGGATACTCACTCAAACCTCGCCTCCAGTAGACGAAATCGAGATACGTTCCCAACAAGCAAGATATGTACCAAGGGGTGTAGATGACAGAGAATGGGTAAAGAAATTTGCGAAAAATTAAATAGTATTTTTAATCCATTAGCTTTTGGTAGCTTATATATATAATTGTATCTTTTTTACGTAATTTCAGATAGATGCTATGGATGAGATAGAGGGGATTGCAAATGACGGCATATCTACCGCCACGGGGAGATCGCGTACATGTATCGATATTGGCGGCGGATAGTAGGGAGGGTTCGTAAAGCTCTTCATCGAACTCATGAAGATCGGCATGAAGGTCGCGAAAGCGATGGTGCATGAGGAGAGGGTATATGCACGCCAACGAAGACGAGGTGGATCTTGCTCGCACGACAATGAAGCCGGGTCCTGTCACGTCACAAGAAAGGACGCAGCTCAAGTCGAAGGAGGACGCCGACGATCCGAGCTGCACGAAGAGGGAGACAACGGGGGAGGGGCGGACTTTTAGGTTGCATGTAGTTTATTATTTTTTGCTTGGACTATATTTGTCGTATGGATAGACTTGATACATTTGGAGTTTATCGTGTTGATATGTTTATGACGTATCTATTATGTTGTGATGTTGTGAATTTCTTATATTTGCATGTGAATTGACGAAATGTGTTTTAATCCTGTGTTAATTTCTTAAAGTTTATAACTTATACAAATGTTGTACTCTGATATCAATGTATATAAAGTGTTGGGGTCATTTTTCGCAAGTTTTGGTCAAACGAAACAATGTATACGAACTTAGCAAGCCTGTGCATGTTTTGTGCATCGTGATAGCTTCATTAGGAAATCCACCGGACTACTAGTCCCGTGGATTTGCCGGGCGCCAGCGCGTAGTAATACAGTTAATCCACCTGACTACTAGTCCCGTGGATTTGCCGGGCTTCGTGAGGCGTTGCACGGACCGTAGTCCCGACGCTTTCATAATCTTTTAATTGTGGCCGACATGCCATTTGCAAACCTACCTGGACCGCTAGTCCTCGGTGACGCTGAAGCCAAAAAGTAATCGACTCTTTTTGGCCCTGTCATTAAAATAAGTCATTTGCTAAATAATTAGCAAACGGTCGGTTTTGCTAATTTTTAAAAAGCCTTTTTAAAATTTCTCCATAATTTTAGGTCCAAAACTAATTTCTCTTTGGAACATTAGCTTTGTCCCTTTGGTAAGCATATGTAATATTAGTGGCTAAAACTCATGTGTATTTATAATAATATCATGTAGTTGCACTTATGTCTTTCGGTAAACATCTGGAATACCAAATAATTTATCCATGAAATTTATTTTATTTTTATTTTTATTTTTCTGAGAAAAGAAAATTTATCTTGTTGAGTGGCTAATGGCTATTCAGTGTTTTATCCAAGGTTATCAAGAACCAAGCACAGCAGCTTCACGCCTTCGCCCATGCCTCCGCTATATAAAACCTCCATCCCCCGCTTCAAAGCATGAAAATAAAGAGGAGCTCAGATGGACTCCATTGCTCTTCCCAAAATACCCCTTATCCCTTTCTCCCCTCACATAAACCCTAATTCCCGCCACTCTCTCAAATATATCCCTCCTCTCAAATCCTCCTCTTTCCTCCTAAACTCCCTCCGCTCTCCTCGCCCATTCCGCTCCGTCTCGTGCTCCGCGGCCTTATCCGGTTCCAGCGGCGGAGGCGGCGGAGGTGGCCTCTCCGGCGGCGGCGACGGAGGCGATGGAGACGGCGGCGGGGAGGCGGAGTCGAGATCGATTGCGGTTGGGGAGTCAGAGGAGGTCTCAGATTTGGGGAACGATGATGATGTTATTGTTCTAAGTGTTGAAGTAAGAGATTTGATTTTTTTTTTAATCTTTTTACAGAAACAAGAAAAAATAAAACTTTGAAGGAGATTTTTATTGTGGAATGTGGTGATTTAATTTTAGGGATGTCTTGCGATGGATGTGCTGCGAGCGTGAAGCGTATCTTGAAAATCATAAGATTCATAAATTCACTTAAATTTATGTTTTTATTAAATTAGAAATTAGTAGTTTTAGACTCGTAAGCATGGGAAAATTTTAATTCGGTCTCAATCAAACTGTGATTTTGCGCACTATAATGACCTTATTCTTGGAGAAATGTTATGCAAACTTAAACATTGCTGGAGTTACAATTGTTGTATTATCATTTCACAGCGATAAAAACATGTTTAGCAATGTGCATAGATGCCTATCCAAGGAATAGCCCTCAAAATAGAGATTAACTTGTTGAAGAATGGAATTGGGAGATGGTTTCTGTTTGCAATGTTTCATCAAATTAGCCTTTACAATGCTCAGGGTAGATGATATCGAAATTGATGTTACCTTATGAACGTATTTGGCGGATAATGATCCAATTGATTTTTTTATAGAATGAAGCGGCAATCAAGCTCAAATGCTTTGCGTGCTCATGGGATACTGGATTTGGAGCAATGTATAGAGCAGTCTGATTCTCATAAAGAAGAATTTTTGGGAATAGAAAATACCCAAACCTAGTAAAAGATAAATGAGTCAATTAAGTTCATAGCGAGATGCCATAACATGCTATTCAGCTTGAGATAATGAGCGAGAAATTGTAGCTTTTTCTTTGTCTTCTATAATATTATTGAAAAGCGTAGTAAAGCATTCAACAATGAAAGGATGAGTTGTTGAACAACTGGTCCAATCAGAGTCACAAAGCACTCTTGAGTTGAAGATTATTATTTGAAGTAGTATTCCTTAACCTAGAAATTCTTTTAGATAGCAAAAAAATATGCTTGGAAGTAGCTAGATGAAGTCAATGAGGCCTATGCAGGGTATGTATAACATAGCCAATATGAGGACGAGTGATGGTGAAACGAATGAGACAATCCACCAAACTTTTATAGTGAGTTTAGGAAGAGTATCACCATCACCACCAGAAAGATTTGGCTTTTGCAACGTTGGGAAATAAATAATACAAGTACTAAGAAGAATAGCATCAGTTTCAAGAGTGTTCGCACTGAGAAACGTAGATACCTTGATGGAACAGGCAACTTCAATGTCAATCCCTAAAAAGTATCTAAGTGGACCTTAATCTTTAACATGAAATTGATGGTGCAAGAAAGCATTGAAATGAACAATTTCTATATTGTTAGTTCTGGTAACAATGAAAGTTGTCAACATAAACTAACCACAGCATAATGGAAGTAGTGTGGATGAGCAGGGAAGAAAATTACGTAATCATAAAGAAGATTGGTGAGGTCAATCAAAACAATCAAGGTGCAGTTGGCACACATGGGCAAGAAATTGAGATGAATTATGTATACATTCTGGAGGAGGACTATTATTTAAGTGGAGACTGGTTTAGGAATTAGTATGTGGCAAAACAAAGGCTGTGATTAGAGGTAAGATAGCATTTTAATAAAAATAAGGGACAAAGTTTTGCATGAAAAGCTACATTATAATTGTTAATTGTTGCCTGTGTTGCAAGATCGAAAGATATACTTAATAGATACCAAGGAAAGTGTACTTGTCAGCTCTGAAATCAAACCTAGGTTTGTGTGATTTTGTCTTTACAAAACACACTGAAATACTTTAATCGAATGTTGAAATGATTGTTGAACAACACTTTATATGATAAATGCTAAACTGATTGTTGAACAACACTTTATATGATGCTTTGTTTGGATGGTTTGGTATAGTACAGACATGTAATTAACAAGATAGCAACCAAAAGACATGTTCCGCCCAAAAAATCAAGTGGCTAAGTTGCTTGAAAAAGTAAAGCACATCCAACTTCAAGAACATGACGATGCATTTGTGCAACACCATTATTTCGTTTTGATGTACAAAACTATGTTTGTGATTGACTCCACGATGAAGAAATTAGTAAAATTGATAAACTCAGAGACATTATTGGTGCATATAGTGTGAATTTTAGGATCAAATTGTGATGAATCAGAGCTATTACGGTTTAATTTGTATTGGATTACATAATGTCAAGTGAAATAAGGAGAACTTGTTTGGAACTTGAATTATATTTTTTGCGAACTTCTGCTGCTTTGAACTTATGCCTTGTGTAGTTGGACATCTTGTGTAGAGTAAGTAGCACAGAAGAATTAGGTTGTGTTCAAAAAAAGAAGCTGACATTAAATAATAAAAAACTGATGACTTTTATATCTACCTGTGACTTATATCGTGTTGCAAAGCAGCTCAATGATTTGGTATAATCAATACATGTAGAAGTTATTTCATTCCAATATGGTACTTCACAAAGTCTGAAATTGAAATCAGCATGCCATAACAAGTAAATAACAACACCAAAGGGATATTTTCTATTTCGGTCATCCATACAAAACAGCATTATACTCTGCATTGTTGGAGAGCAAAATGTCATTTATGAGAAAAGTTAAACCATTTGATTTGCGTTCTACGTCTTTGATTAGTTGTTAAATAGTTGTTTTTACCTAAAGGAAGTTGGTGCATGGCATAATGCTATTAGTTTATGTGGGAGATGTAATATTCAGATAATAACTAGATTATTTTTTGCAGCCTCAAGTATCTATAGCCACTGTAAGTTTTGAGAAGGAGACAGCAGTAGTATGGGTTGTTCCTGAAGTAAAGGTTGCAAATAATTGGCAGCAGGAATTGGGAGAAAAGCTTGCGAACCACTTAACAACTTGTGGATTTAAGTCCGGTCTTCAAGGTGATTTTGGCCATTATTATTAGGCGTTTGAATTATTTTATTGTTCTGTTATTGTGCTTAGAGATTTTTATTTCGTGTTGATATGTTTATGACGTATCTATTATGTTGTGATGTTGTGAATTTCTTATATTTGCATGTGAATTGACGAAATGTGTTTTAATCCTGTGTTAATTTCTTAAAGTTTATAACTTATACAAATGTTGTACTGTATATCAATGTATATAAAGTGTTTGGGTCATTTTTCTGCAAGTTTTGGTCAAACGAAACTATGTATACGAACTTAGCAAGCCTGTGCATGTTTTTGTGCACGTATGGGCTTTTCCAGCAAATCCACGGGACTACTAGTCCCGTGGATTTGCTGGGCGCTTGCAGAGTACCGAATCCACTCGACTACTAGTCCGTGGATTTGCCGGGCCAGAGTAACTGTTATGTAACGGACTAGTAGTCCCGCGTTTCATAATTTTATGATTAGGGCCGATAGCGGCCACTTAAACCCTGATCGGCTAATCCCGTGACGCTTTCGAAGCGCAGTTTTTGGTAAAATTCCTCTTTTTGGCCTCATGGCAAAATAGAATGATTTGCTAAAAATTATGTACCAGCTTTTGTAATATTTAGCAAAAAGCCTTTTTAAAATTTTCTCCATAATTTTAGGTCCAAAACTAATTTCTCTTTGGAACATTAGCTTTGTCCCTTTGGTAAGCCTATGGATTATTCGTAGCTAAAAATCATGTGTATTTATAATAATATCATGTAGTTGCACTTATGTCTTTCGGTAAACATCTGGAATACCAAATAATTTATCCATGAAATTTATTTTATTTTTATTTTTATTTTTCTGAGAAAAGAAAATTTATCTTGTTGAGTGGCTATTCAGTGTTTTATCCAAGGTTATCAAGAACCAAGCACAGCAGCTTCACGCCTTCGCCCATGCCTCCGCTATATAAAACCTCCATCCCCCGCTTCAAAGCATGAAAATAAAGAGGAGCTCAGATGGACTCCATTGCTCTTCCCAAAATACCCCTTATCCCTTTCTCCCCTCACATAAACCCTAATTCCCGCCACTCTCTCAAATATATCCCTCCTCTCAAATCCTCCTCTTTCCTCCTAAACTCCCTCCGCTCTCCTCGCCCATTCCGCTCCGTCTCGTGCTCCGCAGCCTTATCCGGTTCCAGCGGCGGCGGCGGCGGAGGTGGCCTCTCCGGCGGCGGCGGCGGAGGCGATGGAGACGGCGGCGGGGAGGCGGAGTCGAGATCGATTGCGGTTGGGGAGTCAGAGGAGGTCTCAGATTTGGGGAACGATGATGATGTTATAGTTCTAAGTGTTGAAGTAAGAGATTTGATTTTTTTTTTAATCTTTTTACAGAAACAAGAAAAAATAAAACTTTTGAAGGAGATTTTTATTGTGGAATGTGGTGATTTAATTTTAGGGGATGTCTTGCGATGGATGTGCTGCGAGCGTGAAGCGTATCTTGGAAAATCAAGTAAGATTCATAAATTCACTTAAATTTATGTTTTTTTTATTAAATTAGAAATTAGTAGTTTTAGACTCGTAAGCATGGGAAAATTTTAATTCGGTCTCAATCAAACTGTGATTTTTGCGCACTATAATGACCTTATTCTTGGAGAAATGTTATGCAAACTTAGACATTGCTGGAGTTACAATTGTTGTATTATCATTTCACAGCGATAAAAACATGTTTAGCAATGTGCATAGATGCCTATCCAAGGAATAGCCCTCAAAAAAGAGATTAACTTGTTGAAGAATGGAATTGGGAGATGGTTTCTGTTTGCAATGTTTCATCAAGAATCTTGCTATAGGTCTGCACTAAATTAGCCTTTACAATGCTCAGGGTAGATGATATCGAAATTGATGTTACCTTATGAACGTATTTGGCGGATAATGATCCAATTGATTTTTTTTATAGAATGAAGCGGCAATCAAGCTCAAATGCTTTGCGTGCTCATGGGATACTGGATTTGGAGCAATGTATAGAGCAGTCTGATTCTCATATAGAAGAATTTTTGGGAATAGAAAATACCCAAACCTAGTAAAAGATAAATGAGTCAAGTAAGTTCATAGCGAGATGCCATAACATGCTATTCAGCTTGAGATAATGAGCGAGAAATTGTAGCTTTTTTCTTTGTCTTCTATAATATTATTGAAAAGCGTAGTAAAGCATTCAACAATGAAAGGATGAGTTGTTGAACAACTGGTCCAATCAGAGTCACAAAGCACTCTTGAGTTGAAGATTATTATTTGAAGTAGTATTCCTTAACCTAGAAATTCTTTTAGATAGCAAAAAAATATGCTTGGAAGTAGCTAGATGAAGTCAATGAGGCCTATGCAGGGTATGTATAACATAGCCAATATGAGGACGAGTGATGGTGAAACGAATGAGACAATCCACCAAACTTTTATAGTGAGTTTAGGAAGAGTATCACCATCACCACCAGAAAGATTTGGCTTTTGCAACGTTGGGAAATAAATAATACAAGTACTAAGAAGAATAGCATCAGTTTCAAGAGTGTTCGCACTGAGAAACGTAGATACCTTGATGGAACAGGCAACTTCAATGTCAATCCCTAAAAGTATCTAAGTGGACCTTAATCTTTAACATGAAATTGATGGTGCAAGAAAGCATTGAAATGAACAATTTCTATATTGTTATTTCTGGTAACAATGAAAGTTGTCAACATAAACTAACCACAGCATAATGGAAGTAGTGTGGATGAGCAGGGAAGAAAATTACGTAATCATAAAGAAGATTGGTGAGGTCAATCAAAACAATCAAGGTGCAGTTGGCGCACATGGGCAAGAAATTGAGATGAATTATGTATACATTCTGGAGGAGGACTATTATTTAAGTGGAGACTGGTTTAGGAATTAGTATGTGGCAAAACAAAGGCTGTGATTAGAGGTAAGATAGCATTTTGATAAAAATAAGGGACAAAGTTTTGCATGAAAAGCTACATTATAATTGTTAATTGTTGCCTGTGTTGCAAGATCGAAAGATATACTTAATAGATACCAAGGAAAATGTACTTGTCAGCTCTGAAATCAAACCTAGGTTTGTGTGATTTTGTCTTTACAAAACACACTGAAATACTTTAATCGAATGTTGAAATGATTGTTGAACAACACTTTATATGATAAATGCTAAACTGATTGTTGAACAACACTTTATATGATGCTTTGTTTGGATGGTTTGGTATAGTACAGACATGTAATTAACAAGATAGCAACCAAAAGACATGTTCCGCCCAAAAAATCAAGTGGCTAAGTTGCTTGAAAAAGTAAAGCACATCCAACTTCAAGAACATGACGATGCATTTGTGCAACACCATTATTTCGTTTTGATGTACAAAACTATGTTTGTGATTGACTCCACGATGAAGAAATTAGTAAAATTGATAAACTCAGAGACATTATTGGTGCATATAGTGTGAATTTTAGGATCAAATTGTGATGAATCAGAGCTATTACCGGATTTAATTTGTATTGGATTACATAATGTCAAGTGAAATAAGGAGAACTTGTTTGGAACTTGAAGTATATTTTTTGCGAACTTCTGCTGCTTTGAACTTATGCCTTGTGTAGTTGGACATCTTGTGTAGAGTAGCACAGAAGAATTAGGTTGTGTTCAAAAAAAGAAGCTGACATTAAATAATAAAAAACTGATGACTTTTATATCTACCTGTGACTTATATCGTGTTGCAAAGCAGCTCAATGATTTGGTATAATCAAATACATGTAGAAGTTATTTCATTCCAATATGGTACTTCACAAAGTCTGAAATTGAAATCAGCATGCCATAACAAGTAAATAACAACACCAAAGGGATATTTTCTATTTCGCTCATCCATACAAAACAGCATTATACTCTGCATTGTTGGAGAGCAAAATGTCATTTATGAGAAAAGTTAAACCATTTGATTTATGCTCTCGCCTTTGATTAGTTGTTAAATAGTTGTTTTTACCTAAAGGAAGTTGGTGCATGGCATAATGCTATTAGTTTATGTGGGAGATGTAATATTCAGATAATAACTAGATTATTTTTTGCAGCCTCAAGTATCTATAGCCACTGTAAGTTTTGAGAAGGAGACAGCAGTAGTATGGGTTGTTCCTGAAGTAAAGGTTGCAAATAATTGGCAGCAGGAATTGGGAGAAAAGCTTGCGAACCACTTAACAACTTGTGGATTTAAGTCCGGTCTTCAAGGTGATTTTGGCCATTATTATTAGGCGTTTGAATTATTTTATTGTTCTGTTATTGTGCTTAGAGATTTTTATTTCCGTATTGAGATGCTTTTGAATTCATAAATATTGTTTTAAATCTTAAAATCTAGAATTTGCTTTGTGAACCTTCCAGATTAATAATTCTGCACTTGTCATTATGAAATATGAAATATGAGACAAAACAGCTATATTAGGTCATAATAAATTGTTATAATGGGGGTTCAAGATACTTCGTAATACATGCAGAGTTGTTTCTGTCTCTTGTCCAGAAAGTTCTCTAAATTCTCGTAATTTTTTTTAAATACAATATGCCAATCAAAGAATATTGCAAATTGCCCTTCTATTCTTTTCTGCGTGAGTTACTTCCACTAGCTTCGATACTCATAAACTTCTTGTGAGAGAGAATATACATCATCAGGACCAGAGGAAGAGAAAGAAATTGCTTAAGCCCTTTCTCACTTGTAGAGCTGGCAAGTGTAGCATCTGCGATGCACAAAATTCCTTTTCTGATCTCTCAAGAATCTCTTTTTTTAACCTTTCAAACACTTCCAGTATTACAAATTGAAGCTGTCGTAACATGTTGCCAGCCTAGCAGTTCTTTTTTTCTTTTCATATATTGTCATGGAGCTGCAGTACTAACTAGTTTACTAATTATCTGTCAGCCATTGGTTTATTTCCCATGTCCCACCAGGTCAATCTAAGTATCTAACAAGGCCTCAATCTGCTGCCTTTATATGTGACTTAAAGTGAAAATGGGGTTGTTGGTCTAATTAATTGCAAGGCATTATTCCATCCAATTACATAGAGTAAATCCCTTGCAATATCTGCCCATTCCTTGGGAAATCTGGTTCCTTCATGAAATATATGCTCAATTCACTTCCCCTGGAGGCTACAATTCAGCTTATAATTACCTGATCCTACTCAGCTTGAGCCTGTCTTCGCTTGGATTCGTGTTTCCACTTGACTGAACAACTTTCATACCCCACAGTGATAAGATGGCATTAATTCGATCTCAGAACAATCTGAGTGTTAAATTGTTTCCACCAGCCCCAGAAGGCTCTCATCTGATCCATGTTTGACATAACGGAAATGTTTAGAAGATGGTACTAAGGGTCAATTTGGAATTGCTGAATCTTATAATAAGTTGTTTATGTAAATAGCTTATAGAAGTAACTTATATAAGCTGCTGAAAATAGTCATTTAGTAATCATATGAAAAGCTGCTTTCAAAAGCAGTTAAGGTGTTTGACAAAAATGTGCTTAAAGATTATTGTCAAAAGATAAAGGTAATATATGGTATATAAACTAAAAAAAAGCAGAAACTGCTTATAAAAGCATTCCGAGGTTGCTTCTAAAAGCGCCACTTTAAAGTAGAAGCAATTTCAATAAGCATGCCGAAAAAAAGAAAGCCAATACCAAACTGACCCTAAGACCCTGTCTTAACTAAATTCAGACCCAGGGGATTTTATAGCAATAAGAAGAATTTGGCTGGATGAAACCTCAGGTGGAGTCGAGTTACCTTAACCAACTTGTGTAGGATTTAGGAATTGCTTGCCATGTATTTGGCATATCGAGGTTGACCTTGGATGAATTATTAATTGCACGAACAAACTACGATAACCGCCAGGGGCGGAGCCAACATATAGAGGGTGTTGTCAAGTGACACCACCCTCAGTCACACAATTAATGAACCATATGTGAGCTTTAAAACAAAGTGACACCCCTAATTATTTGGATAGTATGTAGTGACTCATCAACTTTTAATGGGCCATACCTAAAAATAAAGTTGCCCTAGGAATATAAACTTAAATGGCTCAATTCATCACATATCAATGAGCTATAAATATCATCAATTTTGAAAAAGAAAAAAAAAGATACATAAGTTATATTGAAAATGATGTATTTAGTGGTTCAGGCTATTGCGCAACGATTTCAAAATATGAAGATAAGTATAGGTCAATTGTAATTGCATTTAGTTAAATATCTTTTGTATCTCATTAAAGTTCCAAATTATATTGAATGTGAGAGAAAATTTAGTAATATTATATTTTTATGTATATTGTGACACCACTCTTATGAATTTCTGACTCCACCACTGATAACTGCAATTACTGATGATGTATTTGATTATCCATTCTACTTCTCTTGGAAAAGTCACTGACAATATACCGAAGCAAGTTTGACACACTGCAGTTTTTTAGTGGGACATTCCAACTAGTACGAACCCTAATTTTACAAGAAAATGAATTTGTTTATGAGATTTTGCCTTACTAAATGACCCTCTTGAAATTTTTCTCCAGCAAGTTATTCATAAGCTATTAAGATCTTTTGAAGTTTTAGGAAACATAATACTTCTTTTGCATGCTGTTATTCGTTGATTGGCAAGTTACCTTGTGTTGCAATTGCCTGCTTGTTTTCATCTGCGTGACGATGTATGTGAAACAGTTCTACGACATTTTAGTGTATCCTCTTCCTATGGCATGCTAGGAAGTTTCCATTACTTCTAACCACTGATTTGTATTCTTCTGAAATATAAAAATTTCCTCGATGCACAATAGTTTCCTCCAATATAAAGTTTTGCTAGATTATGTATATGCTTCCATAAATTATTCATCATGAAATTTGAATAGTTAATTTCATTTCTGCAGGTGGAGCTTGAGTACAATTTTCGCCAATGGACAGTAGGTCTCATCAATAACTGTTTTGTATCTCCTATCCTTACCAAATTGTTAAACAGCTAAAAATTGGGGATATTGCTCCCATGTATGGGCACTTTTGTATGAGAAATTATTGGCAAGTCTGCACATTGAATTCAGTTTTCACGATATTTATTAATGTCTTGAGCTAGCATTACAATTGACATCAATAAATTCGGTGCATATTGGCCTCTTCACAGACTGAATACTTGACAAGGTATTGTACGACACGAATATGGATATAGGAATATTGGGATTCATATGCAGATCTCTGAATATCTGTATTGACCAAATTGTTAGAACTATTCTAGTTCTAAAACAAATGGACCCGAAATTGATTTTCATGGTCCAAGGATAAGCGTATAGGCATGTAAAACATATTAACGACTATGATAAGTGTATGGATAGTTTTTATTTCAAATTTTCAAATTCAAATTAGGAAGGGACGTGTGACATTTTTGAGATGTAAGACAAATAATAAATCACAAATTTCTTTTTTATATAAAGGGGATCTAAACTATTTCATTTTTCATCTCTATCCTTTTATGTAGTATAATTTATTCTTCCATTCATGGAATAACAAACCGATTTTCTTTATTTATGATGTCTCATTTAATTTACTTGTCCATTTAGGATTTTAGTTCTCATCTTAATTTGACAACCAATGTCTGCTGTAACAATGGTAACCACTAGTCCATTCTTCAATAAATATAAGATCTTCGTGTAACACCACTAATATCTATCCTCTCTATAAAAAGTGAAATACGGGTAAATTTCACTAAACCCCAATAAGTTTGGGCATTTGACACTAAACTCTCAATACCTTTGAAACCCAAAAATCTTTGGTAGAAAGTTTCTAAACTAAGATTGTTAGTTAATGTGTGGTCAAATGACTAAAATACACCCAATAAATTTTGGAAGAAAACACCTATTAAGTTTTTATTTTTATCACTTAACCCCAATAACTTTTGGTAGAGAATCTCTAATAATGGTTGTTTTTATTTTCGTGGTTCTATATAATTTTTGGATTTTAGGAGGTTGTTTCTAATTGTCGGATTTTGAAAGGGGTTGTTAGTAATTTTTATTTTTTGTAATGAGCTATTTGTAAAATTCAAATTTTTGGGGTAGTTCTTTGTGTTTTTTAATTTTGTCTTTTTCCTTTTTAGATTTTTCAGAGGTCTTTTACAATTTTAGATTTTTAAGAGATTGTTTATTATTTTCATATTTTTAAGAATCTATTTATTGTTTTGGAGTTTTCAAGGGGTTGTCTATAATTTTTAGAATTTAAAGGTCGTGGCTAGTAGTTTTAGATTTTTCAGGGTTCTATGTAAATTTTAGAATTTAAAGAGTTTTATAATTTTTAGATTTTTGGGGGTCATTTGTATTTTCATATTTTTAGAGATCTATTTGTAATTTTCTATTTTAGGAGTTTTTTATAATTTTATGGTTAGTCCGAAGTAAGAATGATTCGAGAGGTATATATTGACCTTGAAGGATAATGTTCGGCTTGTATAATTATGTGCAATGTCTTATGGGGTTAACTGTGAAAAATTAAAATGTTTTGGCCGTTTTTTGAAATTCTGAAACTTATCGAGAATTTCAAAATATTTTCGGGCTTGATGCCAAACGACTAAACTTATTAGAGGTTTAGTGGAAATTATCTTTTAAAAAATAAAGGAGCCATATGACAAATTTTAAAATACAAGGCTGATAGTAAACCACTTATCTTTTCTTTTTATACAAAAGAGAAGAGAATTAAAGAATATGATTATTAATTTTTTAATTATGGATAATTAAAGAAAATTAAAATATAACTATTAGATTGTTTAATTTACTAAAACTTTGACTATAATTAGAAATTTCTAATTATAGGTAAATTTAATTTGATGAGAATTCTCATTATGAATATATTTAATTTTAGTAAAAATTCTTAATAGAAAATAAACTCATCATATAAGAATTCTAATTTAATACTAAGATAACATATGACATGTGACATTATTTGATGTGCTTATGTGTTCTTATTTTGTGCCTTTAGAAGTTTCACCAATTTCTCATTATATATAAGGATTTTTTCTTAGAAACCACATTTAAAGTAGAATCATTCTATAGAAACCACATTTGATTTTCAATTTATATATAAACCACTTTACAATATTTTTGTTCCAATCAACCACTTGGACTCACTTTTAAATCAAGTTTTTTGGGGTTTTTCGATATTAGTCCCTTAAATCACTCCTATTTTGATATTAATCCCCAAATCTTCATATTTTGATATTAGTCCCCAAATTGCTTAAGTTTGTTGATATTAGTTTCCCGGTTAGTTAGGGTTAGGGTTAGAGGGAATATTCCGTTAAATTTAACTGAAACCCATTACACACTCTTAAACCTCATACCCAAACCCATTTAACCCGGTAGACCCAACCCACGAACAGTAAACACTATTCATTTTCTCTAACAACACAAAATAAACCCTTTACAGAATATGACAGGGGAAAAAACCAAATGAAGATCGATCGAGGGAAATACTTACCACTACAATCTTCTCCGTGCTCGGATTTGCCACCAAAATCGATCTTTTCGCCTCAGAGCTCTCACCAAGTAGCGGATGGAGGAGATCGGACGGGTTGATCTCAGCCTAAGGCATGGGATTGTTGTTAGGGTTATGGTTCTGGCCAATGTGCCGGTGGTGAATTCCGCTATGGAGAGCCGATCCGGGTTTTAGGGTGAGGGTGGTTGGTGGTGAGGGAGGTGAGAGGGTGGAGCTGGAGAAATGCACGGTGGTAGAGTGTACTAGGCCGATTTATGAAATTAGGGTTTCGATGGGATTTTTGGTGCTCGGGGAATTAGGTGGGGTGAAGGTGTTTCCGTTGAGGCCAATGGTGAAGGGCGGAATCTAGTGCTTAATGGAGTCGATTTTTTGCATAACTTTGTCTCCAATCCTGTAAGGATCTTCATCTTCAATCTTCAGCGACCAAAATTATTGAATTTTTGTTCGATTTGGGGTCTATTTGGGCGTGATAACAATTAGGGCGAACAAAAACCCTTTCTTTTCCGTTTTGGAAAGTGGGAATACAAGAGACAGAGAAAGGGTGGGTGAGTATAGTTATTTGGTGGGCATTGTGGTAATTTCATACCATGGTTAGTCCACTTACAACCATGGTTAAAGGTTTTAAACGGAAATAGTAACAGAAGAACTAATATCAACAAACTTAAGCAATTTGGGGGACTAATATCAAAATATGAAGATTTGGGGGATTAATTTCAAAATAGGAGTGATTTAAGGGACTAATATCGAAAAACCCCTTTTTTTGATATTGCTGTAATAATTAGTTGCCAAAAATCAAGCATGTTAGAGGGATGATCCTTAATAGATATTATGTGGAATCAAGTACCGAAAAAATTAGACTAAAAAGTGGATCCAAGTGGTTAAATGTAACAAAAAAGACTTTAAAGATGGTGGATGTATAAATTGAAAATCGAAGGTGATTCGTGATAGAATAACCTTATTTTAAAGATGGTTTCTAGCAAAAACCCTATATATAAAGGAGGGATAAAATTTTCAAATTGGTCTGTCTCACATCTGATATGCATCTGAGTCTATTTTACTCCCATTTAATGGGTCTATTTTACTCAAATTTGATTTGTATCGGTAGTTGAAGTAAACATACCCGATTCATATATGTATCAGCGATTAACAAACAGTTACCTATAAACTATGTACTAAGCATGTAATCTCAGAGAGGGGTCACGCTCTCCTTTTTTTATGTTTGGGGGGGCTTAATTGCACTTTGGTACCTCAAAGTTTCCCCTCTTTTGAATTTTGATATCTCAAAGTTTATTTTTGCCCCTTTGACACCTCAAAGTTCACAAGTTCTGAACTTTGACACCCCAAAGTTAATTTTTGCCAATTTGATGCCCTCAATGTTTTGAGAATTGTTTATTTTTCTGTCAAATTGGGCTCATGTGGTGACATGTGGTTTGATTTGTACTTTAATACCTCTAAAGCCAATTGTAAACGTCCATGAAATGGGTGGCAAGTTATTGCGAAAATCCAAATAAGATGTGACTGTAGATTTGGCAATTTCCACTCATATGAAGGGCGTTTATAATGACTATGGGGCTATTCATTACATGTTTAGTATGTGATCTGAATTTAACAAAAAAAAATAAAAAGTACTCAACAGAAGAAGGATACAAAGATTCAATTTTCTAAATCACTGGGGGTATCAAATGAGCAAAAAAAATAACCTAAGGATATATTTAAAGTTCAAAATGAGCGAAACTTTAGGGTATCAAATGGGCAAAGATAAACATCGGGGTATCAAAGTTCAAAATGGGTAAAACTTTGGGGTACCAAAATATAATTAAGCCAAATTTCAACTCTATAGTTATTATTCATAATTAATGTAACCTGAATGGAATTATATTGTCAGAAAGCAAACTTTTCCTGCCTTCTTTTTAATGAATTAGATTATGACAATAATGAAGGGGACGAACCAGTATCTCTTGATGTCTTTCATGTTACCCGGGCTAGGGTTACTCCGAGAGGGTTACAACAAGAGAATGACACTTCACGATATAACTAATACGTACATGATATAAAGAAGTTACGTGCCTTCTACAATGCATGGCGTGACAAAATTGGATAATCTGCTTCGCTCATATTAATCTGCATTACATTGAACACCTCAACCACTACCAAAGCCTCATCATCACGCAAGACGATAATAATAATAATAATAATAACCAGACCCAAAATTGAGTGCTTCATGTAGTCTTTTAATTTCTGATCCAACATCTATACATTTAGTTAAAGTTTTAAAATACATCTATCAACTTCCCAATAATAATTCCATGTATACATACCCAAAATGCTTGTTACTCGAGCAAGACCGAAGCTCTTGAAGTGCACAGAAGAAGTGCATAGAACAAGTTGCAAAAGTCTTCCCTCGTAGAGCATTTCGCAAAATAATGACAGACGAATACATACAAAGAAAACACCAGCAGTATAGAAGAGTTGGATTCTTAATTCTTTTCACAGGCAACACCCTACCAAAAAAATAAAATCGACTTGCGCACAAGTTAATCACCTAAGGAAGTGCACGACTTTCAAACGCTTAAATAAGCTATCATTATAATCAAGCGTTTGCGCCCACAAAATATACACAAAAAAAGTATTTCGGGTATGTCTTTTGTGTGTGTGTGTGGTGGTGGGTGGGGTGCTACGCCACGCCCAATGCTTCTGAGCAATAATCATATCAAACAACCCAATGAAAGCCTATTACATTTCAAGGGAACACAGTAAAAAAAAAAAGTAAAACAGAAATGAGCAAAACGATATATTCCCATATAGTTTCATTGGTAAATCAACTCATATATCGCATACGTTCAAGATCTCAGCCAGTTCTCGTAAATTGAAGATATGTACATAGCTAGGTTGCACATATGTGGGTGCGGACATGTACATGGGCCACAGTAGATTTATAAATATAGGCTATGGGGACACAACTATATAGTAATAATTTACATTAGATCAAATATTAAATTAAAATACCTATAACATTTATATTTTCTTTTATTATCTATAATAGCTAAGAATTAAGCTAACTCAAACAAAGAATTCAGATCTTCTGTCGTCGTCGAGCAACTAAGAATGGAGACCTTCATTTCTTTATTAGGTTCGAAGAAGATGAAGTGGAAACGGAGAAGAAAAGGTAAAACCGGCTTAGTTTTGGTCACATGGGATACTATTGGAATTTTTCAAATGTTAAGTTGATGGGTTTCGGTTTTTGAATCAAATGTTAAGTAATGGGGAAATCAGGTTTCACTTTGAACCACAAGTGTGACGTGTCTGTGGTGAATCTGTGCCCAACACGTGTCGGACACGGACACAGCACCCAAAACAATGTGTTTAGGTAACATAGGTACAGAGCTTATATTCCTGGACTTCCAAGATTCAAGTAGACAATGGACCAGAGTGAAGACAGCAAAGTCATGCCCTGAACTAACCAACATTTGAAACTCAGGTATCCAAAAAATATCATAAGCGATGACGGTTAATAAAAGAAAATGTAACTAGCAGCAAGGAAAGCATGATAAACTAGCATGATAGAAAAGTGCCACGGTTGGGGTTCTTTCATAAAGTGGGAATCTATACAATGTATACATAAAAATCAGGTCTATTGACTAGAAGATGTTGGTATTAATAGAGATAATACACGCCAGCAATCATGCACAGCAAAGATCCTAAAACAATAACAATCTATTGCAGCAATACTCACCTGTCAAGTGATACGGGCTCAGGGTCACGGAGACAAGGTTTGAATGAAACCACACTAAGCTATCTAAAGCTACCACATTCAATAGTTTAGTGTGTTATCTATATCGGAAATTCTACACAGGATAGACAGCAACATTCACAAATAGTCTTACAAATATTGACTAGAAATACACAAACCTACACATTTCTCATAATACATTGCCAATAAGCAAGCAAGCATATGCAATCTAGGCTACGAATGCCAATTTTATAGTAATCAGAATTTCTCATAACTAGTCACAGTTACTATAGCAGAAGTGTAAACAAAATGTTACGAATCACACAAAATGAGAGAAATAACATGGTCATACCAATGTCAGAACTAGTGAAAGTTGAACACTTGCCCTCTGCAGCCATAAAGGACAGCAGCAACATCCTGCAGTCACACAGGACAGCAACAGCATCCTGCAGCCAACAGGTGAGTTTCCACTATATTTTCCCCCATCTACCATACTTCACAGCTACGACTTGGGCAGCATTGCCACATGTTGAAAGATGACAAAATTCAAATTAAAATCCTATCAATTCACAACATAGAAGTAAACAGTGTACATCTATAATTTATCTGGACATAGCAATCCATTTTCATGTATATGAAAAAGAGGATCATATTGACCTGTCAACAAATCCCTGAAGCTGAAATGGCTTTTTGGTATTTCACCTTTAAAGCTTGCGTGTAATTGACGCAACGAATCCTTGAAATATCAGCAACACATGTAAAGGGTAGAAATAGATGTGGTTGATGATACATCAGCATCGTAAGAAAAATGCAGAATATGAAGCTGCATGGTCATCACTGCTCAATTACTCCTTTCAAGCTCACAAAATAAAAACACCAGCGACCACAACAAGATTAGAGTAAAAACTAAAGACCAAAGGGTTAAGACTGTTAAAGACAATCCTTACCATTCACAGGACCACCATAATGAATTACTTAACTTGGATCATGTCCAGAAAAAGAAACCTTAAAATGGATGGGGACAGCGAGATACTAACAGGAGCATCAAATCGAATATCATCAACATCATCATCTATGAATGGAAATCATCATCACCACCAACATCATCAACATCATCATCATCATCATCATCATCAAGAATGACAAACAGCATCAGCAAGATCATTCATTTGCATTATGTCACAGGCAGCGGACAATCAGCTACAAGAACGCACTCTCGTACAGAACTAAAAAGTGCAGGATATCATGTTATCATAAGTAAGATTCACTAACCATAACATAACCAACAAAGAAAGCAAATAAAGAACAAAAGTCTTCAAAGTTCAACAAGAAGCTACTTGCACCAATGCAACCACAACACGGTCAAAATGATAATAGCCAACATACAGTGACATGATAGAAAAAGCACAACCTTAGAATCAGTTCAGAGCTACCAAAAGCACCATAAAACTTTCATGAAATTCTCCAGAAAGATGCCAGCATGTTTGCAACTCCAAGGGAGTAGTTCATTAATCCTGACAAGCAATTTAAATGATGACGTAATGCCCTGAAACATGCATGACAAAAATAGATGCCATGACAAGATCATATAAAAGTAAATACCTCATCGGAGCCCTGTGGAGATGAGCTGTGATAATCACGACGTCGACCACGAGGAGAAGCACTTCGAGAAGCTGGAGATCTTTCAGCAGGGCTACGCCTAACTGGGCTTCTATCAGGTGAAGAAGGGGTTCTGCGAGGAGACAAGCTTCTTCGGGGACTAGGGCTACGTCGAACAGGGGAAGCACTGTGCATAATAATCCATATAAGCAAATACTGCACTTCATGAAAAATAAAAACACAAGCGCTGATAAAAAAATATTGCTAACTTACCTGTCAAAGGAGCGACTCCTGGTCCTCCTTCGGTCATCATCATACCTGCCTCTGCCACGACCTCTATAATAATCAGGGCTCATACTGCGGCTTCTACTTCTACGGCGATAATCCCTATCGTGATACCTGTGACGACCATACCTTTCTCTGCTTTGACTACGACTTCGCCTTCTATAATCTCGATCTCTGTAATCATCACGATACCTGAAAATGGACTAACAGAAACATTAGAAAAGTGCCCCAAGTGCTACAACATAGTAAATGTTATCGTAACATCTACTACTTACTATTCTATTATGGATGCTTATCTGAAGTCTTGAAATAACATTACTATTCACACTTTTTAAATATCAACCATTGTCTTACTATGAAACTATATATAGAAGCTTCCATAGCCGATATCAATTTGGTATGGCAAGTTTTAGAGGCAGATAAAACTTCATTCCGGTCTATAATGTGGTTGTGCCCATATCATTTGACGCAAAAACCCGAGTGTAACAATTGATGTGCATATTATGCATGCCAACAAATTACAGGTTTTATGGCTAAACATCAGTTCAAAAATACATAAAGAAAAGTGCATATGAACACCAAATGTCCAAACAATTAAACATGTATGACTTTTTTGTCTATTTTCAAATTTTAATCTCTCTTTTACATTGGAATCACAAATAGAATATCCTTCTAACTAAAGAAAAGTGCCATTCATGTATCATTGTGTCAATACAACAGTTTGAGGATCTTTTGCTCGTAATATTCAATGTCTCTCTCAGTAATTCAGCGTTAGGTTTGATAGTATTAAAAGACTAGATGTAAGATTATTGAATGACATTTTGGACCCCGAACATTGGAGAAAAAGTACAAAGCTGCTAGTCCATCTTAACAAAGATTGATAAGTTTAGCGCAGAGCAATAGATTACCATGACTCAAGTTAACTGATTGTCCTAAAACATACCTTGGTCTTGGGCTACGGCTTCTGGACCTCTTTGAAACTTCCACAATCCTTCCTTTATGACTGCAACCAGGTAGAGAAAAAAATAAATTTTTATTGGACATTAATAGAAAAGGCTATTATGAATAATCTTCCTACAAACATGAGTGTGCATAACAATCAGTATGTTCACCGAAGATTTACTCAGTAAATATGATCAAGAACAATGATGATAACAATGACCATATTTGTCCTGGCAATGATGAACTGTACCACAGAATGGACTAAATACACAGCAAAATCATATCATCAAGTGCATCACACCCGTGCTTACTTCTCAAATCTTCTAAATTTTGTTGTGTGAGATTTTGATGTGCACTTTGCTATTTACTTTCCCCAACAAGCAAGTGAGCAAACCACACATGCACACACCAACCAACATGCATTACCATCTGCAAATGTATCCCACTCTTCACTTGGTACCAAAACACATTGCTAGTCACCTCTACAAAATTAAATGTTCTTTGAATCTAATACATTGTACACTTCCACTTGTAAAATTATGTTAATTGCTTCCAATGTTTTAGAAAGTGCAAGGCGCTTCTAGGCGCCGGATCGAGCGCCTAGGCGCTCGCTTAAGCAGAACCTAGGCGTTTTTAACATCAAGAGAGGAAAGATTCTTTTTGAAGACTCAAAATCCTATCACCATCGTTTACCTAAGATGGGCCTGAATATAGAGATTAGAGTTCTAATCCGATCCATTTTGACTTGGTCATTCTCCAACCATTACCATTCCTAAGCGAGCAATATACCCATTATGCGCGGTGCAGACCGAGTAAGCAACCAATGCCCCCTATGCCTCCCAAGATCTAGGCGGATGTCCTAAGTACCGCTTGGGCCTGGGTGGCGACTCAAATTGCTTTTGAAAACAATGATTGCTTCCTTAAGTAGTAAGTTTGAATGTACTGATCTCAAACAAATCTGGTCTAAACCTCTTAAGTTATGTTACTCTTGCCCTATATATATATATAAAAGTTGGTGTATACTATTCCCTATATATATATATATATATATATATATATATATATATATATATATATATATAGAGAGAGAGAGAGAGAGAGAAATCTCCTATAAACTTAAGTTTATAGGGAATAGTCATACACCAACTTTTCTATCCATTGATGTTGCCTTGGGATCCATGAAAGATATGAAGCCCATTTTGAGATTTGTGCATCTCTTGATGGCACAAATCTAAAGGCAACATCAATGGATAAAAAGTTGGTGTATACTATTCCCTATAAACTTAAGTTTATAGGAGATTTGCTATATATATATATATATATATATATATAAAGTTGGTGTATACTATTCCCTATAAACTTAAGTTTATAGGAATAGTCATACACCAACTTTTCTATCCATTGATGTTGCCTTGGGATCCATGAAAGATATGAAGCCCATTTTGAGATTTGTGCATCACAAATCTCAAGACAAGATAGTGGATAAAAAGTTGGTGTATACTATTCCCTATAAACTTAAGTTTATAGGAGATTTGCTATATATATATATATATATATATAAACTCTTTGGTTTGCTTTATATATTTTACACCAATGGTGAACCATCTATCTCTTGAGCACAGGAGACAAGGTAAAAACTTCCTTGCAGATTGCATAAGCTTAATATTCTCGAGAAGTAAACATACTAACAAACCACCTGACTCTCGAGGTTTGTTGTGTCTTGCATTGATCAAACTCTATATGATAGAGGTTTGAAGCAATCTAACCCGATCTTTGGGTCAGCTTTCTCACTCAGCTAGCATATAGGCAAATACATATTGGTTAATGAGCTTAGGTGATTGTTTTGGTGTGATCCTATTTGTGGAACTAAGCATTACTAACCAGAAATTTTTAAACAAAAGTTTTAGAACAATCGTTCAGTTCAGACAACTAGATCAGTCCCATGTTCGGCTCCCAGGATACTTTATTTCTGCAAGGAAGACATTGATATGCTTGTATCTTTTCAATAGAGTTTCCTTTAATCCCTCTTTAGATGAGAAAATTATTTTTAATATATAACAAAGTTCTAAGGATCTAACTGAGCAAGAAATCATGTAAAAGTTAGTATTGAAATGTAAAAGATTGCAGCTGAAGTTTAAAAATTACAAATCTATATGGTCAACAAAAAAAAAAGTACAATACCCATTTTGTTATTTTAATCTATCTTTTCACAGGCATACAGATGAGAACTCGCTAATTAAACTGCAGTTCATTTCAAATGGTTAATTTGTCATGTCAATGTACCGACAAAACTCAGCCATAGATTATACATCCACAGGGCATATGTCAACTATTAAGCTTCAAAGAAGCATGAAACAACAATGTTCAAATCAGTACTTTTTCCTGTTAATTTACAATTTAAAAAGAAGTTGTAGACAGAATCTGTTATAAATATAAACAACAGCATTCACCACTTTACCACTTCAAAAAATACCATCAAACATCTGCTCACAAACATGGATGTACTGTATGAAAAGGGTAACGAGTGCACTAACAGGTTGGAAAGTAAACAAGTATCAGGAACATTGCTAAGTAGAAAAGAGCAAAACAAATATCTGCTCACAATCGTGGTTCCCGATCTTTTTCCCAAGCACTAAAAGTAGCAAAAATTGGTCGAAAGAGGCTTACATCAAGCTCTTAATTTGACCATTGTAATAAAAAATACCTATTCAATTTTGGAAAACAAAATCCTAGACAATAACATCATTCAACAATCAACACAAAATTAGTAAAGGCTGCACTAACAAAGAAGAAAAACATCATCATCATCAACCACAATAATCGCGAATCAGAACTCATAACTTACATCCGTTCTGCATTAGGCCCATATTTCGCAAATTGCACCATGATTTCTCTTCCATCCACAGTCCTTCCTACAAAAACAAATCAACAAGAGGGAAAATAATAAGGTAAGAAATTAAAATAAAACAAAAAAGAAAATAAAAACTCACCGTCAAGTTTGTCCACAGCTTTCTGCGCCTCATCAGCATACTTGTACCTCACAAACGCAAACCCCCGAGACTCTCCAGTCCTTCAATCAACAAAATATCATTCAAAAATCCCCAAAAAGAGAAATTTCTCAAAAATCCATTTAAAAAAAAAGAGAGAGAATCAATATACCTGCGATCCCTAGGAATGAAGATATCAACGACCTTTCCATACTTATCGAAAAGAGGGAAGAGATCATCAGCCGAAGTCCCTATCCATAAATCAATACATAATTAGAAACAAAACAGAGGGGAAAAAAAAAGAAGAAAAATGAAGAAAGAGATAGAGAGAGGGGCATTTACGGAAAGTGATGTTGAGGACGAGGAGAGAGAAGGTGTCTTTGATATCGGGAGGACCGGATCGGCCGAAGTGCGACATCTCGACGGAGATCGAGGAGAGAGAAAATTAGGGTTAGGGTTTCGAGCGGGCGGAGGAAGGAGAAGCAAAGGGAATCGGGCCTGCTGCGGTCTAGCGGAGAGAAGGCCTCAAAGGCTTACACGTCATCTTGATTTATTCGAATAGTGTGGATCGGGCATTTTGGGTTATATTTGGGCTTTACTTACTTGGTCCGTTCAAATATATCACATAATAGACCAGCAAAAATAATCTTTCTCTTGTCATGGTGTTTTGGGCTTTATGGGTTATTTGCGCTCAAATTTAATATGTTTGTTAGTTGCAAATGCAGCTTGTAGCTTTATGGGTTATTTTGGGCTTTGTGGGTAAAACAAACAGTTGCAACTTATCCAACTGTCCTAGTCACGCACAATGGTAGCTGCATTTCAACAATTATAACAAATCAACTAACCCCTTGCATTATTTTGTTTGGAGGACACGTTTGCTACATTGCTCATTAAATATTTTCGCCCTCTCATTAGATGCGTTAAGAAAGGGATAATTGGTGAGATTTACTTGCTCCTTGAATCTCTCGTATAATAGATCAAATAAATTCAATGAAATGTTTAAGGAAATTATGGACCTCACTAATAAGAACAAAATTAACTAGAGAATTAGGTACCTCACACAAGTTTAAATTTTCCTCCAATCTTTCTACTTGAATTGCTTATCCAGCTGAGATTGAGCACCCCAATCTTGCATACCAGTGACGCAAGTTCTTTGCAGATTCAGATAGCTCCTTCGTAATTCAAAATCAAGTTGCAGAAATTCATATCCATTTCCAAGCAATACTTGAGAGGTTAAAAAGTAATTGTGTACCTAAGCAGAATACTAGACATCAACCCAAACGGTTCAAATTTGAACTGTCAACCGAAAACCATCAACACAAGTGCGCGAGCAAAAATGCGTTTGAACTATGTCAGATGTACAAACTTAAGCACAAGTTGTGACTAGTACTAACTCATCACATCTGCTTTTCAAAGACGTAAAAATAATGCCTGCTTGATTCATAATAAAGAGTACAACATATATGCATATATAGGCTAACATTAGAAAACTGCAATCCGGTTTCTTAAACGAGGGCTGGAAGCAACTGAGATCTTCATGTACGCTTTGGCGGGGCGTACTGCACATTGTTGTCAGCACAAATGTTCTGCATTGGAAGTAAGCAACTTGTTAGATTTCGAATGCCACTGTAAAAGAGAATAATTAAGGTCAGGAATGTACCTGATATTCCTCGGGAAGTTCCTCAGAGACTGCAAGTGTATAACAACCAGGGATAAACCTCCTGCAGAGGGCAAGAGATCATCAGCCGAAGTCCCTATCCAAAATCAATACATAATTAGAAACAAAACAGAGGGGAAAAAAAGAAGAAAAATGAAGAAAGAGATAGAGAGGGCATTTACGGAAAGTGATGTTGAGGACGAGGAGAGAGAAGGTGTCCTTGATATCGGGAGGACCGGATCGGCCGAAGTGCGACATCTCGACGGTGATCGAGGAGAGAGAAAATTAGGGTTAGGGTTTCGAGCGGGCGGAGGAAGGAGAAGCAAAGGGAATCGGGCCTGCTGCGGTCTAGCGGAGAGAAGGCCTCAAAGGCTTACACGTCATCTTGATTTATTCGAATAGTGTGGATCGGGCATTTTGGGTTATATTTGGGCTTTACTTACTTGGTCCGTTCAAATATATCACATAATAGACCAGCAAAAATAATCTTTCTCTTGTCATGGTGTTTTGGGCTTTATGGGTTATTTGGGCAAAAATTTAATATGTTTGTTAGTTGCAAATGCAGCTTGTAGCTTTATGGGTAAAACAAACAGTTGCAACTTATCCAACTGTCCTAGTCACGCACAATGGTAGCTGCATTACAACAATTATAACAAATCAACTAACCCCTTGCATTATTTTGTTTGGAGGACACGTTTGCTACATTGCTCATTAAATATTTTCGCCCTCTCATTAGATGCGTTAAGAAAGGGATAATTGGTGAGATTTACTTGCTCCTTGAATCTCTCGTATAATAGATCAAATAAATTCAACGAATGGTTTAAGGAAATTATGGACCCCACTAATAAGAACAAAATTAACTACAGAATTAGGTACCTCACACAAGTTTAAATTTTCCTCCAATCTTTCCACTTGAATTGCTTATCCAGCTGAGATTGAGTACCCCAATCTTGCATACCAGTGACGCAAGTTCTTTGCAGATTCAGATAGCTCCTTCGTAATTCAAAATCAAGTTGCAGAAATTCATATCCATTTCCAAGCAATACTTGAGAGGTTAAAAGAGTAATTGTGTACCTAAGCAGAATACTAGACATCAACCCAAACGGTTCAAATTTGAACTGTCAACCGAAAAACATCAACACAAGTGCGCGAGCAAAAATGCGTTTGAACTATGTCAGATGTACAAACTTAAGCACAAGTTGTGACTAGTACTAACTCATCACATCTGCTTTTCAAAGACGTTAAAATGATGCCTGCTGGATTCATAATAAAGAGTACAACATATATGCATATATAGGCTAACATTAGAAAACTGCAATCCGGTTTCTTAAACGAGGGCTGGAAGCAACTGAGATCTTCATGTACGCTTTGGCGGGGCGTACTGCACATTGTTGTCAGCACAAATGTTCTGCATTGGAAGTAAGCAACTTGTTAGATTTCGAATGCCACTGTAAAAGAGAATAATTAAGGTCAGGAATGTACCTGATATTCCTCGGGAAGTTCCTCAGAGACTGCAAGTGTATAACAACCAGGGATAAACCTCCCTGCAGAGGGCAACAAATATTTCATGCCATAAACAAAAGGTCAGAAGTGTAACTTCAAGTGGAACTGATCCCACAAAAGCGAATATTTAGAACCATTCTAGAAGTAAATAAGTGTTTAATTGTTTTCTCTGTTATTGTAATAAAAAAAGTACATGATTTTTCAAATTTAATTCCGAAATAACAAAAGTCTTAGAATTTTGTTGAACTACTTTGGTTAATCTCCCAGCAAAGGTCAATAAAAAACTTCATGATATAAACCACCAAAACTTTAGAAGTATAACTATAAGATGTGTTAGATATAGTAGTATTAGGGTATCGGCTTTCCTTTGTTTTAGTCCCACATCAATTAGGATTCTAGAACCTCTCCTCTTATTCTTGTATTTAAACAATTCAATACAATGAATAAAAAAAGTCTTTTTTCTCTCAGAAGTCTCTTCTCTTTCCTAAAGCTCTATTCTTAACATGGTATCAGAGACATCCTCTTGATCCCAGAGAGACCTCTCTCTTTTTCTCTACATCGAGCCGCCGAGGGGGTTTTGCCGAAAACTCCGCGCTTCCCCTCGGCGGCCTCGATACCGGATTCAACCTTGACGCACTGCCCCATCACTCACAACCTCCGCTCATAGTAAAACCCTAGCCCTAATCTCGCCACTTGGCATAATGACATTGTTCATCCGTGGTCTACTGTTCATCCACGGAAACCTCCGCTCACAGCAACCTAACCTCGACACAATGACACTGCTCATCCGAAGGTTACTGTTCATTCACTTCATCGCATGCACGCAAGGTGTTCGACAAATTGCCTAGGCGAGATTTCTCCCTCCTTGGCCGGCCAGCCTCTGGCCAAACTCTCCCCAGCCAAGCGCTTTCCCCTCACCGATGCTTGCAAGATCTGGTCACCGTGCCTCCTCTCGCGACCGCAGGTCCGCCCTCTGGCGATCACCGTGCGTGACCGCCGATCACTGCTGCAACATCATACCTCGCCGCTTGCAAGATCCAGTCACCACGCCTTCTCCCGCGACTGCAGGTCCGCCCTCTCGTGACCACCGTGAGTGATCGTTGATCACCGTTGCAATAACATGATCTCGCATCCTGTAATTTTAGCCACCGATGTGCTCCAATTGAACCACCTCTCGCCAAGTCATGCCAATAGCCAACTATGCAAATTTGGCTCGTCTTATCCAAACTCTCGGTTCTCTACCAACCGCGAGTTTGACGGGGGGTGTTAGATATAGTAGTATTAGGATATCTGCTTTTCTTTGTTTTAGTCCGATATCGATTAGGATTCTAGAACCTCTCCTCTTACTCTTGTATTTAAGCAGTTCAATACAATGAATAAAACAAGTCTCTTTTCTCTCAAAAGTCTCTTCTCTTCCCTAAAGCTCTATTCTTAACAAGATGAAATTGATCCCACAAAAGAGTTTGACATATTTAGAACCGTTCTACAAGTTAAAGTTTCCTATGCACTGGTTTCTCTGATACTGTTACAAAGTTTATTATTTCTCCTCAAATTTAATCTAATATAACTTGATGCTGAGGAACGTTTGAATTAATTTGGTTAACCTCTCCATAACCTTTATTGATAATCCACGTGACCGCGTCATTGATAAATATGTAAAATCCAAGACCCATATTATGGTGTACATCTTGGTTGCATGTTACAGGCAAACAAGCTCTTAGATGGCGGGTTGTTTCTTTTTATCTAAGGTAGTGTTAATATCGTTTGACTATACGAGTCAGAGTTAAATTAAGGACATTATCTTACTATTAAGTTATTTTCATGATGAACTAGGATTAAATCTTTAAAAGTGATCTCCACTGTATTGATTTAGCAAACTTGCTTTTCTCCGACTTTACTTCATTAGTAAAACTTCCATCTACACGTTAAACACAAACTCTGCTTTATTCAAGGTTTAAAATCTTGGTATAGATATCGCTATTGGATCAAGGCTATGATACCAGCGATAGGGAGCAAGAGAGATATAAACGAGAAACACGGAGAAAGGGGAGAATTTTGAGCAGAGGTGAGAGAATAAATTTTCCGGAAAACAAGGAAACTCACAGTTTCAATCACAATCAAACTCTCAATTGTTCATGAAATGAGCAAAACTGAAATTTTCATATTACACCTCTTCATCTCATAAGAAATTCCGGCTGCTAGACAAAACTACTTGCAAATCAAATCTCAACTAACCTTATCTAGAAATAAAAATACAAAAGTAAGCAATTAAATCACATTGGACACCTTAAGTCAAATTTTGATAAGCTTAGAATAGTACATCTAAAGACAAAACTAACTCACTAGTAGAAGAATATCAACCTTATGTAAAAAGAAAGCAACTGTGGATAATGATAATGCAGTATGCTTCATCTCAATACTTATGCACTCTACTCTCAAATCAGGAAGCTAGTCTCGATCAAGGTAAACAACAATTTTCAGGAGAATATAACACAAACAGGAAAACTCCATATAAACAAATGTAACCAGAGAAAGATGAACATGTCGGACCTATATTGTTGTATAAGAACTAAGAACAGTAAGAAGTTGATGCCCAAAAATGTTTTTATATAGTTTCAAACATCAAGCAAAAAATTGCAACCAGTTGAGCAGGTATGAGTTGACTAGGGTCTTCAACTAACAATTGTGTTACACATCGTATATATGAGTGAAGCTGTTTTGCCGCAATTAGGTGTTTTGCAAAGAATTTAAGAAAAGTCTAGACATGCAAATCTTCATTTTAGGAATTATAAAATGTAAGTGGTTCCTCATATCAACTTTAGCAGTACTAAACTACATAAACAAATATAAGAAGAGCTGACAAGATAAAGACACAAATACGATATGTATGATAAAAAAGCATTCCATGTGTGCTCGCAAAACATTCACTGCCCCAGAAAATAATTTCACAGTTGCAACAGTGACAATTACCTATTCTCAACCATCGAGCCGCCCAACTTCTACTAGGTTCCATGACGGAGATAATCCTGTGGACAAGGAAATCAAGGATCACTTTAGTTCTTATCCCCTCTTTTACATTAAATTAGAAATTATAAAGAAAATTGTAGTCAGTATAACTTTGATCTTAACTAGAGTGTAGCAGTATGGCACCAAGAACAAAACAACCAAACCACCCAAATAGATGTAAGGAACAACATTTAACCTATCAATGACTCAAGACAACCAGAACTGTGTCATGTGCAGTAATAAATATCAGTCAAGCGATACAAAAATTTCCCAAGTAATATATACTGTAATGCAATCATGTTCCATACGTCAAGGAAAAAATTTGACGCCTAACTGATGACAATCACATGAATATAAATAAAGGCCTACCCTGTGAAATTTGGTGTAGTGCAGTTGACAACATTATCATGCTCCTTTTCCATATCCAAGAAGGGGCAATTTTCGCAGCCTGACTCTCTGAACTGGATAAGCCATCAAAAGAGGTTATCACTTCTGAGTATCCAAAGAAAAGACAAAAGACAAAAGAGAAACAAGCACACAAGTAATTACAAATAACATTTTATGATTTTGAGTGACAGGATATTGTAAAGAATTCATGATAAGCACCAAAAAGAGATGACCATAAAAAAGTAGAAGGTAAAGATTACAACCATATCCAGTAGATCTTGTCCTAGTAAGTACACATTTAAACAATGCAACAAAAGAAGAGGTGATTAAAATTTATCATGTAATCAATTAACATCATAACATCAAGCTAAATGGCTTCTTCTGGAGTCAATCATTATGGCTTTGGTGCAACAAACTTTATTTGTCTAGTCTACTGGGAGGAAGTTTTCAAATCTTTCTACAACATATTTCCATACATTATTCAGCCCACATATGACTTCTTCTTGCTAGGCATACAAAAACAGACACCTTTCCTTCAGGATTTTCTTAAATAAACCAAAAGTTTAAACTCTTCATGGTACTGTATACACAATGTAACAATCAAGTGTTGTACCAAGTACCAGATTTTTGGAGTTGACTGATCCCCATCATTCGTATCTTTGCATTTTCTAGAGAATAGAATAGTTATATTGGAAGCTGAAAATGGTCAACTATATGAAGTATCTCGTATCCAATTCAGTGTGCATCAAAACCTACCTGAAAAGTTGTACGAGTCCAGGGACCACCTAAATGTCATGGTATTACTCCTTCAACTATAGCTGCTATCTTACGAAGTCTGATCGAAGACGCCTTTCAACTCGCCTTGGACTCTCTCTCCACCTGAAGACACCTTTTGACTCAGACTAGGACTCTTAGAAAGATCGACTTGGTTGGTCGGGCTGAGTCTATTTTTGGGTCGGATCTTTTGTCATATGATCCGACCAGTCTGACTGACACGTGGTCAATTCTTAAGGGCTTATCAAACTTGTGATTTGTAGGGTATAACATCTATAAAAACTACATTGATTTTCTCCTCATTGCCATGTATATTAAACGATCGATCATATCACATAACACAATGATAAATTAAAGTTAGACTCAACAAAAGGGCTCAGTTTTGGGGTACCCCAAATTATGGGATCTTCAAATATGCAAAGAATTTACTAAACTTGCTAAAATCAGAATGTCGATCAATTCCAAAGACTTAGAAAGTTTTGATTTTCCATAGTAATTCCGTATCATTATCTGCAAAAGTTGCAATCAACAAACCCTAATTTCCCAAAAAAAAAAAAAGCACAGCATTGATGGTATGAAGAATGAAAGCCCTAGCTAATTTAGTTGGGGAGGAGAGAGAGAGAGAAAGAGACCTGATCGTAGGTCTTGACGAGTCGACAGCGGAGACAAGCTCTGAGCTCATGGCCGAAGCTCGTCGGAATCTGAGCGAAGCTCGCCATCCTGTCCTCCTCCTCCGCCATGTAATCGCTTCTCTTGCTGCTCCCCATTGATTCAGCTCTCCCCTCTTTGATTTCTTCTCTCTTGTAAAACTAGGGTTCGAAGCTACGATCCTCCAAATACGAAGAAAACAGATTAGGCCTGGAGTAGGTAACGAATCATACTGCGGGGTTCGGATCCATTTACGAACACACTTTCGGGTTATTTAGATATTAGTCCCTCATCTTTAATAATTCCATAGGACTCCCTCAAATCTCAATAATTATTCCCTAGTCCCTCAAATCCTGAGGATCTTGCAATTTGGTCCCTATGACCAAAACACCACTAAGTTTTATTTCTCTTAAAACCCATCTTGTTAAAAAAAGTTATTTTGCACTTTGATACTTTAAAGTTTATACCTTTTAACTTTGTACCCAAAGTTTTGACACTTTGATACCCTAAAAGTTTATAACTTTTTTAATTTTGATACACTAAGAATTTTCCTGACACTTTTGTTAACGATGAAATTTATACATTTTTACTTTGACCCTAAAATTATTTTTGACACTTTGATACTCCAAACTTTAGGGTATCACAAGAAAAAATTAACTTTGAAGTATCAAAGTTAAAAATGTGGAACCCTTGGGTAACAAAAGTGAAAAAATGTTAAACTTTTGGGTATCAAAGTGTGAAAGAAAAGCTTAGGGTATCAAAGTTAAAAGAGGCGAATATTAGGGTATCAAATTGCAAATAGCCATTAAAAACATTAACCGAGGATATTTTGCATTGAGAGACCAAATTATAATAACCCTAGGAATTGAGGGACTAATGAGCAAGTTCATAGATTTGAGGGACCTGGAGTTATTGAAGATATGAGGGACTAATACTTAATAACCCGTTCGCTTACTGCAGGGGTGTTTGTTTAAACAAGGGTGATAATGTAATTTACGTACTTTTTTCGGATAAACTAGGTGAGTTTCTCTCAAAATGTAAGGATGAATGAGAAGTGTGAATGTGTTTTCTAGCTTTCAAAAAGATATTATGTTTCACACATGAATAAGAGGTGAGAATGAACATTCCATTTGCATCCATTCTCGCATACCAAACAAGACGTAAAAGGGACCTAGCCAAGCAAGCTTCGAAAACGTTGGTCACTTGGCCTGCCTCTGGCTAAAGGTTCCCCATGTCGAGACGGACTAGATATATGTAACACATGATTTTTTTTAAAATTCAAATAGTTAATTATAAAAATTTATACTGGTATATAGAAAATGAGATAATGTTTGAAGAAAATAATGTATTGACTATTTTGACACAAATGATTATAAATGTATAAAAATTGAATTCAGTTATAAATTCTTTAACAAAATTGTATTACAATGATAGAGTAATGATATTTTGAGCTAATGAGCTGAAATCTTATCGTGAGCTAGACTAATCGGCTCATCAAATTCATGATCGTTACCGTACATCTTGTTCAAAACATCATCAAATTTATATTTTTGATGAAACTTATATATAGCTTTGAGTCTTCTAGAGTATGAATCAAACTAGTTTAATATGTTGATTTTTTAAACAACTTATAGCCGTCGTTTTTACATAGATAAAATAATGATTAAAATTTTCTAATCGACATAGTTTTTTCTACATATAGATTATGTGACGTGCAAATCAGGATAGATGGTGCTGATCATCGTATCAGACAGCCTATTAGCCTAGCTCACGATAAGAATTTTATTACACCGTCTCATTTTATCAATTTCCTGCTGTATGGTATTCACAATTTGGTCATCTGGCCCAAAACTTCAATTTTTCCAAAGATTTTTAAATCTTCACTTTTCAATATCTTCACTCTTAAAATTTTTTCGTTATTGTACATCTTTCTTAGACCCGGACTTTTGCGTATGACGAGTCCTCTATGCAGATGCACATCTCCACCGATCTAATCGATAGCATAAGAAACAATCTCGGATGGTATTGTAGACAATGAAGAAGGCAACATATCTCAGAACGAAGGCATGATAGACCTTTCCCTTTGTCTTAACAAGCAAAACAGCAAAATGTTAAAAATGTTCATCCTCTTACACTGACTCTCGGCACGAGCGTAGCTGCAGCAGAGTAGAGAAGCTCATTGAGGATGAGGGTATAGTTTTTTCTTGTTCAGAGGCAGAAAATGAGTTGATACAAAATTATACTAAATACTAGAAGGATGCTAGTTAAGATAAGGAAGTTTGCTTATTACAATATCTAGAATCATTTGTTCTATACTTGCACTTACATTTTTTAAGGGTAAATTACACTTAAGTACTCTATTGTTTACCGTACATACCCTCGACTGTAAAATCATTCACTTCAATCCCCTAAAGTTTCAAAACTTTGCTTTTTAGTATCATTGGTTATGCAAACATGAGAATTTCCCCCGAAAATTCTCATGCGACACTCGCGTGCTATTTTCAGAATATTTCAACCCTTATTTTTTGTTAAGTCTATTGTTAAACCCAGCAAAATCATATTTTAAGATAGAATTAGGATATTTTCAGAATTTTTCAAAATTATATTTTGGGAATTCTATTCTAAAGAAAACAATGTTCCTTACGTTCTTAAGTTGTCTAAAACCAGTCCTTCCTAGAACAACTAGTTAAATCCTTTTACTCGTTAAATCATTATCCCTAGAACAACTAGTTTCTCCCCAACCCAACCAAAACCCATCAAAGTATTGACAGGAGTGGAATTTAAGACATGAGAGATGAAAAATAGCTAGAGAAATGATAAATTTGAATTCGGAAATACATTCTCTGCATTAAAATTTTCTGCATTTATAATTGCAGCGCATCAAAAGTCCCTCCATGCTGTCGCAAATCATTTACCCACCCAAAACCACATTCTCAAAAAAAAAAAAGGAGGAAAAAAGATCGCACCTTTACCAGTAATCTCATAAATCATTTGCATAATGCTACTAATATATAAAAGTAATCTCCAAGTAATACAGGTACTTGTGATCATCATCACATATGTTATCATTTTTAAAAAAGAAAATTACTTTTCACAACTTTAACAAGACCGTTGAACACTCGCTAGAAAACAGTATTAGAATTGAGGAAGGCAGGCAAGTTTAAAACACATAGACAAGCCAGCTAAATCCATATGTGAGCGACCAAACCCAACTACACCCCACTACAACCCCAGCAGACCTTGTAAGAATAGGTAGTGATAGTGTTAAACAAAGTTTATCATCGTTCTTTGAGAACGAAGAACAATCAGAAGACAAACACATACCAAAAGGGTATCTAATCTAAATAAAAAGAGAGCAGGCGAAACAATCAGAAGACAATCACATATTGAAAGGGTATCTAAATAGAAAGAGACTGGAAGCAACTGAGATCTTCAATGCGCTTTGGAGGGGCATACTGCACATTGTTGTCAGCGCAAATGTTCTGCATTAAGTAAGCAACTTGTTAGATTTCAAATGCCTTTGTTAAGAGAATAATTATAAGAGAAAGAATAATTAAGGTCAGGAATGTACCTGGTATTCCTCAGGAAGTTCCTCAGAGACTGCAAGTGTATAACAACCAGGGATAAGCCTGCAGATGGCAACAAATATTTCATGCATCAACAAAAGGTTAGAAGTATAACTTCAAGTGAAATTGATCCCACAAAAGTGAATAGTACCATTCCAGAAGCAAATGTTTTGTGTGAAAATATTTTCTCCGTTACTGTATAAAGTGCATGGTTTCTCAAATTTAATGCTGATATAAGTAAATACTCAGAATTTTGTTGAACTATTTGGTTATCCCTGCAGAGGGCAATACGAAGCAATACAAACTTCATGATATAAGCCTCCGAAACTTTAGAAGCATACCTATAAGATAAACTTTGACATATTTAGGACCATTCTACAAGTTAAAGTTTCCTATGCAATGGTTACTCTGTTACTGTTACAAAATTTATGATTTCTCCTAAAATTTAATATAATATAACTTGATGCAGAGGAACTTTTGAATTAATTTGGTTAACCAAGCTCTTCTCCACAATCTCTATTGATCATCCACGTGACGGGTTGTTGATGGCAAATTGTAAAATCCAAGACCCATATTATGGTGTACATCTTGGTTGCATGTAACAGGCAAACAAGCTCTTAGATGGCGGGTTGTCTCTTTATATCTAAGGTATCGTTAATATCGTTTGACTCTCTACGAGTCAGAGTTAAATTAAGGAAATTTTCTTACTATAAGTTATTTTCGTGATGAAATAGGACTAAATCTTTAAAAGTAATATCCATAATTTTGAATTTTTGATTTTACCAAACTTGCTTTGCTCAACTTTGCTTCATTAGTGAAACTCCATCTACACATTAAACACAAAATCTGCTTTAAAATCTTGGTATAGATATCACTATTGGACCAAGGCTATGACACCAACAATAGGGAGCAAGAGATATATAAACAAGAAACTCAGAGAAACGGAGAATTTTGAGGAGAGGTGAGAGAAGAAATTCACAGGAAAACAAGGAAACTCACAGTTTCAATCACGATCAAGCTCAGTCGTTCATGCAATAAGCAAAACTGAAAATTTCATATTACACAACTTCCTCTTATAAGAAATTCCGGCCACTGGACAAAATTACTTGCAAACTAAATCTCAACTAACATTATCTAGAAATAAAAATAGAAAGTAATTAAATTAATTAAATCACATTGAATGCCATAACTCAAATTTTGATAAGCTTAGAATAGTACATCTAAAGATAAACCTAACTGACTAATATAAGGATATCAATCTTATGTAAAAAGAAAGCAACTGTGGATAATGATAATGTAGTGTGCTTCATCTAAATACTTATGCACTCTACTCTCAAATCAGGAAGCCAGTCTCGATCAGGGTAAACAACAACTTTCAAGAGGATATAACACAAACAGGAAACCATGTAAACAAAAGTAACCAGAGAAAAGTGAACATGTCAGGCCTATATTGTTGTATAAGAAGTAAGAACAGTAAGAAGTTAGATGCCCGAATATGTTTATATAATAGTTTCAAACATCAAGCAAAAACTGCTACCAAGCAGGTATGAGTTGACTAGAGTCTTCAATTAGCAATAGTGCTACACAGCATATATGAATGAAGCTGTTTTGTGAAGCTGTTTTGCCACGATCGGTGTTTTTCAAAGAATTTAAGAAAAGTCTAGACATGCAAATCTTCAGTTCAGGAATTATAAAATGTAAGTGGTTCCCCAGGTCAACTTTAGCAGTAATAAACTATACAAACAAATATAAGATGAGCTGACAAGATAAGAACACAAATACAATATGTATGATAAAAAGCTTTCCATATGGGCTCATAAAACATTTACTGCTCCAGAAAATAATTTCATGGTTGCACAGTGACAATTACCTATTCTCAACCATCGAGAGCCCAACTACTTGGTTCCATGACAGAAATAATCCTGTGGACAAGGAAATCAAGGATCACTCCAGTTCTTATCCCTCTTTTACATTAAACTAGAAACTTATAAAGAAAAATGTCTTAAGGCAAAACAACAATAACAAGAAAATATCAATTAAGATAATCAAACTGAAAGAAACTTGGGACAGTGTCCTTATGCAAAAAGTTCTCTTACTGCTTTGTCCACATATCCTAAAATTCTAGCTTGTTTGACTTTGAGATGTCTACTTAATTTCTTTTCCCATTTCTATCACTCAATATCTAGAGCAATTTTGTTCAGTTTGTTAGAAATAAGTTGTTTTAGAGGAGGGTCTTAACAATGACTGAAGCCTGATAAAAACATAGCTACCATTTTACTTAAAGAGCTTAGCATAAATAATCAGCTTATTAAATACATCATTAAATACTGTACATTTGGACATCATAGGCAAAGGAAGCCAAATTCCTCATATCATGCATTCACATGTCCTTTAAACAGATAAAGAGTAAAGGGAGACTTCAGAGTTCTAGTACATCTTTGCATATATTACTAAAGAGAAGTTTTATATAGCTTGATAATGCTAACAATAACAATTATTGAAAAGTCAGCAATTGACGGAGAGATTTGTATGCAATATACATTCATTTGTAACTGAAGGTTTGCACACTTTCCTTATTTCATTAACACTCAATTCTTGATAAATTGAATATGCAAGGCTCAATCTTATAGCAGCCAAGTGACAAACATGGCTAAAAACTAATTAGGAATTACTGTACACTTGACATTTATAAAGTAGATTGTTAATATAATCAGTTTTATCATAGAAAAGTATTTCCTTTATAAAACATCATCAGAATAAGTTTTCCATAAAAGATTTACATAGAAATTGAATATCAACCCCTCCCATAACTTCCCCACCCCTTGCCCCTTCCCTCTGAAACAAGCCCCATGCCCCTCTCTTGTTTGACACACCCAGAACATGTATAAATTGTAATGTGCTTGTTTGTAATTTATTATGACGTTGTAATCTAATTTAAAGGAACATATCAAAATTATCAAAATATCAAGCTTAAGATAAACTATGGGCTTAAAAGACCAGAAGTGAAGGTGCTACATTTAAAGTGCACACATTACAACATCTCAATTTTTATTAGTAGCTTCAAAACAAATTTTAGCATTAATAAATACAAATTTTCATCACGTAATCAAGTGTCTGAAAATTGTGAAAATGATGCCAAGAAAATTGAAGACGAAAAGAACCAATAATTTTTCATTGTTTCTATTAGTTCAAAAAAATTGTTTATTAATTACTTATTTCACAAATAGTTGCAGATCTTATACAAAATATTTTCTGAGTAAGTAACATAGACAATAAGTTTTAACTTCCAAATCTCATATAGAAATCAAGAATTCTCACCAGTGAATGACTGAATGTCATTGACAATGACATTCATAGGGGCTGCATACACATTTATTTAGAATGGAGATATTAAAATATTCACTTCTGTCAATAGTCTCACACACAAGAATTAATTTGAAAGGACATATTAAAATATTCACTTATGTGTAGCAGTATGGTAGCAAGGACAGAACAAGCAGACCCCTAAATAGATGTAAGGAACAACATTTAACCTATCCATGAACATCATGAGATGCTAGGCTCAAGACAACCAGAATTGTGCCATGTGCACTAATAAATCTCAGTCACCCGACACAGAAATTTCCCAAGTAAAATATTTATATCCTCTAATGCAATCATATTCCATAAGTAAAGGAAAAATTGGATGCCTAACTGATGACAATCACATGAATATAAATAAAGGCCTACCCTGTAAAATTTGGAGTAGTGCAGTTGACAACATTATCATGCTCCTTTTCCATATCCAAGAAGGGGCAATTTTCACAGCCTGACTCTCTGAACTGGATAAGCCATCAAAAGGGTTATCACTTCTGAGTATCCAAGGAAAAGACAAAAGAGAAACAAGCACAAGAGTAATGACAAACAACATTTATGACTTGAGTGACAGGATAATGTAAAGAATTCATGATAAGTACCAAAATCATAAAATCAAAAGAAGAGGTGATTAAAATGTATCATGTAATCAATAGGATGTAAAGATTACAAGCATATCCGGTAGAAATATTCCTAGAAAGAACACATTTAAACAATGCAACAAAAGAAGAGGTGATTAAAATTTATCATGTAATCAATCAAAATCATAACATCAAGCTGAAAGGCTTCTTCTGGAGTCAATCATTATGGCTTTGGTACAATATTAAGCTTAGTCTACTGGAGCAAGTTTTCAAATCTTTCTACAACATATTTTCATACATTATTCAGCCCACATATGACTTTTTCTTGCTAGGCATACAAAGACACCTTTCCTTCATGATTTTCTTAAATAAACCAAAACTCTGAAGTCTTCATCATTACTGTATACATAATGTAACAATCAAGTTTTGTACCAAGTGCCAAATGTTTGGAGTTGACTGATCCCCTTATTAGGTATCTTGGCATTTCTAGAGAATAGGATAGTTAGATTGGAAGCTGAAAATGGCAACTACATGAAGTATTTCATATCTAACTAAGTGTGCATCAAAACCTAGCTGAAAAGTTGCACGAGTCCATAGATCACCTAAATGTCTTGGTATTACTCCTTCAACTATACCTACTATCCTATCTTATGCCATTGTCCATATATATAACCAATATCCAAATGACATTTTCAGGAAGTCAGCATTAAGGCTTTTGTACTAGTGCTAGTGCACTACCAATTTTGTTCTACTAGGCCTCCTACCAAGCAAGTTCCCAAATCTTCCTATTATATACTCGTATGTTGATAGGCTAACACACAACTATATCTTATATGGCATACAACTGCAGCCACCTTTCCTCAGGATTTCCTTAAAGACAGAGAAAATGGACTCTGAATTAACAAGTTTTCTCCAAGTTCTAATTGTTCTGTGTTGGCTAACTATTGTACCATCATTAGTATCTTATTACTTCCAGACAGTGACACAAGTAGACAGTAGAGTAATTAAATTGGACAATGGGCAAGCACATGAAGTATCTCATATCTATTTCAATATGTTTCAAAAACTAGCTAAAAGGTTGTGCAGATCAATAGAATCACCTCCATTCAACCACAAACTTCAAATATAACCAACATCTTCTTTATGGAACTACGCGTACGCACTCACGCTCCATGCACGCAAGCATGCATGCACACACACATGCATATATATTTTCCTAACAGCCCAAGGTTTCAAACTGGGACCAGGAAATTTACACAAGGTCACTATTAGCATGAGGAATAGAAATTTGACTGAGAATGAAGGCACTAGTATGCAGGGTCAACCTTTGTTATCAAAACTTTTGTGACAGTAAGACCCTATTGGATTGAGTGAGTCCATTATCCAATTACCACTAGGCTGTCAAGGGAATTGCGAAAAAAACTCATATGTTTGAGCTGACAAATTTGGTTATCAAAGGCACTACTCAAAAGTTTCATTTGAAAGCACAAGTGTTATGAGTAACAATATTAGGGAAATATAAATGGTCATTATGGGTTTTCCTGAGTAAGAAAATAGGAGTAGCCTTGCTTGAAACTTAGCCTGGAAAGTTTGAGGCATTAAATGACCTTGCTACGTAGTGGCTCATCAGGCGGGTAAAGAATAATAAAACAAACTTGAAAAACATAAAAGGAATGAGAAGATGCTGATAAGAACCCAATATCTATATGGCTAACTATGATAATTATATTGACAAGATCACAAGTTTCAAGAAGTAAGCTCAGACAGTTATGAACTAAGAGAACGGTAGAGTATCTTATTCATTTACGGTTTGTAAAGTCAGTTCCGTTATTCAAGCTGGTTGTCAAGTTTTAGCATGGACTCTCACTTTTAGATCTCCCTTTAGCACTTGTACCACGTTCAACACATCACCATCATCAGGAATTGCACAGGAAAAAAATCTTTTAGCGTCATAATTGTCATCACAACCAGTCTCCTACCAAGGTGAATCTTTTAGTTCCATGAAAGATTTTCGCTCTGTGATCCACTGTCAATATTTTGTCAAATTATCTAGTTGCAGAGGAATTGGCTTAAATGCTTGGATACTTGGGATATAGGAAATCTTATTTCATTGTTCATGCAATTTAAGCTAGTAGAACCAAGGAAAAAATTTGACGCCTAACTGATGACAATCACATGAATATAAATAAAGGCCTACCCTGTGAAATTTGGTGTAGTGCAGTTGACAACATTATCATGCTCCTTTTCCATATCCAAGAAGGGGCAATTTTCGCAGCCTGACTCTCTGAACTGGATAAGCCATCAAAAGAGGTTATCACTTCTGAGTATCCAAAGAAAAGACAAAAGAGAAACAAGCACACAAGTAATTACAAATAACATTTTATGAATTTGAGTGACAGGATATTGTAAAGAATTCATGATAAGCACCAAAAGAGATGACCATAAAAAGTAGAAGGTAAAGATTACAACCATATCCAGTAGATCTTGTCCTAGTAAGTACACATTTAAACAATGCAACAAAAGAAGAGGTGATTAAAATTTATCATGTAATCAATTAACATCATAACATCAAGCTAAATGGCTTCTTCTGGAGTCAATCATTATGGCTTTGGTGCAACAAACTTTATTTGTCTAGTCTACTGGGAGGAAGTTTTCAAATCTTTCTACAACATATTTCCATACATTATTCAGCCCACATATGACTTCTTCTTGCTAGGCATACAAAAACAGACACCTTTCCTTCAGGATTTTCTTAAATAAACCAAAAGTTTAAACTCTTCATGGTACTGTATACACAATGTAACAATCAAGTGTTGTACCAAGTACCAGATTTTTGGAGTTGACTGATCCCCATCATTCGTATCTTTGCATTTTCTAGAGAATAGAATAGTTATATTGGAAGCTGAAAATGGTCAACTATATGAAGTATCTCGTATCCAATTCAGTGTGCATCAAAACCTAGCTGAAAAGTTGTACGAGTCCAGGGACCACCTAAATGTCATGGTATTACTCCTTCAACTATAGCTGCTATCTTACGAAGTCTGATCTGAAGACGCCTTTCAACTCGGCCTTGGACTCTCTCTCCGACCTGAAGACACCTTTTGACTCAGACTAGGACTCTTAGAAAGATCGACTTGGTTGGTCGGGCTGAGTCTATTTTTGGGTCGGATCTTTTGTCATATGATCCGACCAGTCTGACTGACACGTGGTCAATTCTTAAGGGCTTATCAAACTTGTGATTTTTAGGGTATAACATCTATAAAAACTACATTGATTTTCTCCTCATTGCCATGTATATTAAACGATCACATAACACAATGATAAATTAAAGTTAGACGCAACAAAAGGGCTCAGTTTTGGGGTACCCCAAATTATGGGATCTTCAAATATGCAAAGAATTTACTAAACTTGCTAAAATCAGAATGTCGATCAATTCCAAAGACTTAGAAAGTTTTGATTTTCCATAGTAATTCCGTATCATTATCTGCAAAAGTTGCAATCAACAAACCCTAATTTCCCAAAAAAAAAAATAAGCACAGCATTGATGGTATGAAGAATGAAAACCCTAGCTAATTTAGTTGGGGAGGAGAGAGAGAGAGAAAGAGACCTGATCGTACGAGTCGACAGCGGAGACAAGCTCTGAGCTCATGGCCGAAGCTCGTCGGAATCTGAGCGAAGCTCGCCATCCTGTCCTCCTCCTCCGCCATGTAATCGCTTCTCTTGCTGCTCCCCATTGATTCAGCTCTCCCCTCTTTGATTTCTTCTCTCTTGTAAAACTAGGGTTCGAAGCTACGATCCTCCAAATACGAAGAAAACAGATTAGGCCTGGAGTCGGTAACGAATCATACTGCGGGGTTCGGATCCATTTACGAACACACTTTCGGGTTATTTAGATATTAGTCCCCATCTTTAATAATTTCATAGGACTCCCTCAAATCTCAATAATTATTCCCTAGTCCCTCAAATCCTGAGGATCTTGCAATTTGGTCCCTATGACCAAAACACCACTAAGTTTTTATTTCTCTCTTAAAACCCATCTTGTTAAAAAAGAGTTATTTTGCACTTTGATACTTTAAAGTTTATACCTTTTTAACTTTGTACCCAAAGTTTTTGACACTTTGATACCCTAAAAGTTTATAACTTTTTTAATTTTGATACACTAAGAATTTTCCTGACACTTTTGTTACGATGAAATTTATACATTTTTTACTTTGACGCCCTAAAATTATTTTTGACACTTTGATACTCCAAACTTTAGGGTATCACAGTTAAAAAAAATTTAACTTTGAAGTATCAAAGTTAAAAATGTGGAACCTTTGGGGTACGAAGTGAAAAAAATGTTAAACTTTTGGGTATCAAAGTGTGAAAGAAAAGCTTAGGGTATCAAAGTTAAAAGAGGCGTAAATATTAGGGTATCAAATTGCAAATAGCCATTAAAAACATTAACTGAGGATATTTTGCATTGAGAGACCAAATTATGATAACCCTAGGAATTGAGGGACTAATGAGCAAGTTCATAGATTTGAGGGACCTGGAGTTATTGAAGATATGAGGGACTAATACTTAATAACCCGTTCGCTTTTACTAAGCGAGGGGTTGTTTGTTTAAACAAGGGTGATAATGTAATTTACGTACTTTTTTCAGATAAACTAGGTGAGTTTCTCTCAAAATGTAAGGATGAATGAGAAGTGTGAATGTGTTTTCTAGCTTTCAAAAAGATATTATGTTTCACACATGAATAAGAGGTGAGAATGAACATTCCATTTGCATCCATTCTCGCATACCAAACAAGACGTAAAAGGGACCTAGCCAAGCAAGCTTCGAAAACGTTGGTCACTTGGCCTGCCTCTGGCTAAAGGTTCCCCATGTCGAGACGGACTAGATATATGTAACACATGATTTTTTTTTTAAATTCAAATAGTTAATTATAAAAATTTATACTGGTATATAGAAAATGAGATAATGTCCAAACAATTAAACATGTATGACTTTTTGTCTATTTTCAAATTTTAATCTCTCTTTTACATTGGAATCACAAATAGAATATCCTTCTAACTAAAGAAAAGTGCCATTCATGTATCATTGTGTCAATACAACAGTTTGAGGATCTTTTGCTCGTAATATTCAATGTCTCTCTCAGTAATTCAGCGTTAGGTTTGATAGTATTAAAAGACTAGATGTAAGATTATTGAATGACATTTTGGACCCCGAACATTGGAGAAAAAGTACAAAGCTGCTAGTCCATCTTAACAAAGATTGATAAGTTTAGCGCAGAGCAATAGATTACCATGACTCAAGTTAACTGATTGTCCTAAAACATACCTTGGTCTTGGGCTACGGCTTCTGGACCTCTTTGAAACTTCCACAATCCTTCCTTTATGACTGCAACCAGGTAGAGAAAAAAATAAATTTTTATTGGACATTAATAGAAAAGGCTATTATGAATAATCTTCCTACAAACATGAGTGTGCATAATAATCAGTATGTTCACCGAAGATTTACTCAGTAAATATGATCAAGAACAATGATGATAACAATGACCATATTTGTCCTGGCAATGATGAACTGTACCACAGAATGGACTAAATACACAGCAAAATCATATTTTAAGATAGAATTAGGATATTTTCAGAATATTTCAACCCTTATTTTTGTTAAGTCTATTGTTAAACCCAGCAAAATCACATTTTAAGATAGAATTAGGATATTTTCAGAATATTTCAACCCTTATTTTTGTTAAGTCTATTGTTAAACCCAGCAAAATCACATTTTAAGATAGAATTAGGATATTTTCAGAATATTTCAACCCTTATTTTTGTTAAGTCTATTGTTAAACCCAGCAAAATCACATTTTAAGATAGAATTAGGATATTTTCAGAATATTTCAACCCTTATTTTTGTTAAGTCTATTGTTAAACCCAGCAAAATCACATTTTAAGATAGAATTAGGATATTTTCAGAATATTTCAACCCTTATTTTTGTTAAGTCTATTGTTAAACCCAGCAAAATCACATTTTAAGATAGAATTAGGATATTTTCAGAATTTTTCAAAATTATATTTTGGGAATTCTATTCTAAAGAAAACAATGTTCCTTACTTTCTTAAGTTGTCTAAACGTGTTTGGGAGTTAACTAAGGAAGGGATGGAAAGTTAAATACAAAGGAAAGATAAGGAATGGAAGTGAAAAGATAAAATATTGTTTGGGAGTTTAGTCGAATTAGCAAATTTTACCTTGTTTGGGAGTTCTATATTGAGGATGAAAGTAAAGTGAATATAGTCAAAGTTACATAAATACTATATATTGGATGAGAATGAATATTGGCCATTGATTTTAGTGTGATAAAGATATTATTGTTTTATTACAATGTAAAATTTTACACTCATTTAATTCTTCTCTAAAATTAGAGGAGAAAATGAGTGCAAATTTTACACCGTTCCATCCTCTAACCCTTCAAAAAAAACTCTCAAACGAGGTGAAAATAAAATTTCACTTTAACTTCCATTGGTTCACCTCTATCCAAACACACCCTTATAATCATTCCTTCCTAGAACAACTAGTTAAATCATTTTAATCGTTAAATCATTATCCCTAGACCAACTAGTTTTCCCCCAACCCAACCTCAAAGTATTGACAAGAGTGGAATTGAAGAGAAGAGAGAAGAAAAAAAAAAGCCAGAGAAATGATAAAGTTGAATTTGGAAATACATTCTCTGCATCAAAATTTACTACATTTATAACTGCAGCATAACAAAAGTCACACCATGCTGCTGCAAATCATTTACAACTCCGACCCCAACATCACCTTCCCAAAATCAAAACAAGAGAAAAAAAGCCAGAGAAATGATAAAGTTGAATTTGGAAATACATTCTCTGCATCAAAATTTACTACATTTATAACTGCAGCATAACAAAAGTCACACCATGCTGCTGCAAATCATTTACAACTCCGACCCCAACATCACCTTCCCAAAATCAAAACAAGAGAAAAAAAGCCAGAGAAATGATAAAGTTGAATTTGGAAATACATTCTCTGCATCAAAATTTACTACATTTATAACTGCAGCATAACAAAAGTCACACCATGCTGCTGCAAATCATTTACAACTCCGACCCCAACATCACCTTCCCAAAATCAAAACAAGAGAAAAAAAGCCAGAGAAATGATAAAGTTGAATTTGGAAATACATTCTCTGCATCAAAATTTACTACATTTATAACTGCAGCATAACAAAAGTCACACCATGCTGCTGCAAATCATTTACAACTCCGACCCCAACATCACCTTCCCAAAATCAAAACAAGAGAAAAAAAGCCAGAGAAATGATAAAGTTGAATTTGGAAATACATTCTCTGCATCAAAATTTACTACATTTATAACTGCAGCATAACAAAAGTCACACCATGCTGCTGCAAATCATTTACAACTCCGACCCCAAGGTCCCCAACATCACCTTCCCAAAATCAAAACAAGAGAAAAAAAGCCAGAGAAATGATAAAGTTGAATTTGGAAATACATTCTCTGCATCAAAATTTACTACATTTATAATTGCAGCATAACGAAAGTCACACCATGCTGCTGCAAATCATTTACAACTCCGACCCCAACATCACCTTCCCAAAATCAAAACAAGAGAAAAAAAAAAGAAGGGGAAAAAAAAATCGCACCTTTAACTCCCCCAAATCCAACATCAAGAACCCATCTTTCTCACATCATAACAAACCCTAGCCAACTTCACGCACTGCAGCCAATGCAAAACCTCCGCGTTCGAATCCCTCTCCACCACCAAGTCCCTCACCGTGATCTGCACCGCCCCCCGATAAACCCCGACGCTCCCCCGGACCCTAACCAGCTCCCCCAGCCTCGCCAGTTCCGCCTGCTTCCCCGCCACCTCCGCCTTCGCTTCCATCCCAATCTCTTTGTCGCGTAGGTGAGGGAAGTTCTCCAGGAGTTGGCGGTGGTTGAGCCAGAGGATGCAGGGGATGCAGCCGGTGCCGTCGTCGACGAGGAATTTGAGGAATTTCTCGGTGCGGTCGAGGGAGACGATGACGCCTAGGGTTTCGGCGAGGGCGATTGGGCGGCGGTTGCGGGTGAGGGTGACGGAGGAGGAGGAGGAGGGGAGGGGTGGATTGTTAGGGTTTGGAGGTCGACGGCGAGGAGCTTTACGTGGATTGAAGTAAGGGAGTCCATGGAAGCAAGAGGTTTGATTTGAACGGGGAGGAGTTTGAGGTAGGAAGAGGGGTTAATTTCACAAAACAGGCCCGTACTTTGGGGATGTTACACATAACCTCCTGTACTTTGTTTATTTCGCGCAAACCCCTGAACCTTGGGATATCTCACCCCTGACCTTCAAACTTTTCTCACTGCAGCCTTCTACATGTAATTTGCAAATAACTAAACTTTTATTAAAAGAATTATCATTTGTCATTTACAGCCAATATACCCTCTCTCCTAAAATTTTTGAATTTTTTCTACTAATAAAATTTTAGTTATTTGCAAATTGCATGTAAGTAGGGCTAGTGACAAAAGTTCAGAGTTTAGAGGAGTTTTATGAGAGACTCCAAGATTTAGAGGGGTTATGTGAGATAACCAAAGTATAGAAGGGGGGTTACATGCAACATCCCGCAAAGTTCAAGGGGGTTGTTAAATTAACCATAGAAAGAGAGAGTAGATGAGAGTCGGGATAAGAAAATGCAGAGACGAGAAGCTATTGCGGAATTAGAAAGACTTTGCTTGAAAAATAAGAGCTATGATAAACAAGTTGATAATGACCACGTATTCTATATCGACTATTAATACATACATTATGATTCTCAAAATGATGATAGGAACATATAGCATCCTATCTAGAATAAAAATGGCAGAAGGTGAATACATAATAATGCTCTACTCTTGGGATAAGAACTCGAGGGATGCATTCACCAGCCATGTACCCTCTAGTGTATCTCCTGTTTTTGTCAAGATATGTCACAAGTAATCTCATAAATCATTTCACAACTTTAACAAGACCATTGAAATTTCGCTAGAAAACAGTATTAAAATTGAGGAAGGCAGGCAAGTTTAAAATACATAGACAAGCCAGCTAAATCCATATGCGAGCGAACAAAAGCCAACTACAACCCCATCAGACCTTATAAGAATAGGTAGCGATAGTGTTAAGAGCAAGAAATTATAACCCTCGTCACAAATTTGAAGTCGGTAATTTGACACACAACAACGACAACAAAACCTTCATCTCAATTTTATTTTTGGGGTCAGACAACAAAAATTATGAGGGGAAAAACACATGAATGATAAATGAAAGCTCCCCAGTCATTGTAATTACAAATTTATTGAATAATGCATCTTTTATCATCCAAAAAGATGCACCAATAATGTTTCTCTACCATGGGGGGAACATCACAACCACATCTTCAGCCAAAGACGATCATTTTTACCTTCTAGATTGTGTCAGCTATCAACCCAGTGAATAAGAAAGGTTCAAGAACAGAACTAATTAAACAAAAGTTTAGCATCGTTCTTTGAGAACGAAGAACAATCAGAAGACAAACACATACCAAAAGGGTATCTAATCTAAGTAAAAAGAGAGCAGGCGAAACAATCAGAAGACAATCACATATTGAAATGGTATCTAAATAGAAAGAGAGCAAGCGAAACCTCATCCAGAGCTTCTCTAGGTCCCGCTATACACGAATTTGCACAAGACTTTTATTGGGTTCGACTCCCCACAGGAGAAGAGAAAATGCAAACAAACAGTGACCATAAATAAATAACATAACTTCCGAGTACTATCTCATCTTATCTCTTTGATGAAACTCTTCCCTAAGATATTATTCTATTCAAATTTACAATAAGAACATCAAAATACTGCTGGATTATAACATTACAACATTATGCCAACATCCAAAGCAGCAGGTCTAACAGTTGCACCAAAATCTCATGGTAGATCAGTCTCCATATCAATACAACTACCAAACATAGATTGATGGTTAAATTGATTGGTTACTGAGGCCTGATTAGTGATGGGACCATGAAGCTGCTCGTTCTGTCAAAGATGATATTTTTAGCAAGGGGGAACAAGGAAGGAAAATGCACCTAAACACCAATATGACAAGCCAACAATTCAAAGGGAATTACCATCATATGAGATTCAAGTGATCTAGCATCATCCACAGACCTTGAAACATGCTGTACGGGCTTGTGGAAGAGTAAATGTGCTATGGATCTATCTATTGGATTTGTGTTGGTCTCAGCATCCATAAATTCCACCGATCTGCTGAAGAAAAATGAGCATGAAAGAGGTTCAAAATAGTTTATGACTTATTCTCGACAGATGATATATTATTTTCTAAAATCCAAGTGTATAAATTGTGCACTAGAACTAATAGCGAACTGAACTTTCGATTCTATACCCAGACATAGAAAACTTCACCAAATCTGCAGACACTTCATTCGAATGGCAATAACATGCACCGCTACATTTCATGGCATAACAGAAGGAAAATGGAGCAATCTAATTAATTAATTAATTAATTTTAACTTTTTTTATTCTTATTTTTTATTTTTTTAGAAAAAACTGGTGCTGTAGCTACTATTTCAGAGACATGTCAACAGACACTGCTTTGATGTGGTCTAAACACTTCATGGTTTTAGATGGTCGCTTCAGCCATAAAAAAAATGACAAAGAACAGTGAAAGAAAAAAGAAGGAACTAAGAAAAATACCTAGATTAGCTACTAAGAAAGATACCTATTCTTCTTGATGCGCATCTTTCCTTCATTTTTTAACCTTGTCAAAGTTATGATTCATATAACAAATATGACACAGCAAAATTACCAAGTGCAGCAGCTAATAATAGTGGTAATATGTTGTCAGCTAAGAATTGCTAGTCAGTGAATGATATAACGACTCAATGCTACGTACACAATACATAACTTCATATTGTTAACGTAGGTGTTCAGCCAAGCCAGATTCAAAACTCATTTAAGTCTGATTAAAATCTACTGATCTAGAAGCATTGAACAATAGCATTACAGGATCAAACCATTGTCACTATAAATAGCTGATCTGGATTACAGCTTTTAAAGTATCTGATTGATAATTATAAATTTTATGGATGTGGGGGGATTTGCATGTTGATAACAGGCCTAGAGGGACTACTAGAATAACTGATTCAAGGTTACAATATCTAAACTGATTTAACAATTTCTGAAGAGACTGTAAACTCCACTAGTTCATCTACAAGCGCAGTTTAGCATGTTTGTTTATAAAAAGGCAGATCGGATGGACCAGAGTGGAATTGTGGAAGGCAGGTATATTCAGCAGATTTAGATTGCAGGCTTTCCAAGACTTACATAAAAACAAACAAATCCACTTTTGGGATTGACCACCAAAGACCAATTATTTGCATGAACACATCTGTTTAATGCCCAAAACTGATCGATCAGATGGGACATGATCATGAATGATGCATGACGGCAGTAGATCTTGCTTTCTACTTAAATATTATATCAGCCTCGTACCACATTCAGGAATCCTTACATATACATTCTGCTAAGCAACAGGTTCCATTAATACGAGTTATCAGATAAGAACCATCACCTATCAAAATAGTGACAACCATATGCAAAATCTGCAGAATGAAAATTCTAAAACAAGGATCACAAAACACAGTAAAACTTCCTGGCAAGAATTTGAAGAATGCATTATTCCTTTGATGCCTCCTTTAACAATATAAAGTGCAAAACCAAGACCTAGAAACACCAGGCATCTGTAAAATCTCCTTCGGTAGAAAGGAAAGATTTTCATAATTAATTATACTTTACTTTATGCAAAGGTTCCTTGATTCCTTGTAAATGTTTTGTAATACCAAAATTTCTATAAAAGATTTAACCTTATAGGTCTAAAATCCACATGACTCACATAGACCTTCCTATATTTATCACATGCAATAGCTATCTCATGAAATCCAAAATAGATTTAAGAAATAAAAAGGCATTTTTATGCGTTTATGGCTACAAAATCCTCTAGACTATACTAACAATGCCTGAGCTACCTTCCAACACTGGATAATAACAGATCCCCTTGATCTGATAAGCAGCACAGTTTGAGTGTCCAAAAGAACTTTGTTTAGAGAAACTAAATATAAGATCAAATTTTTTGTGATACATCGAAAAAACTTGAGCGAGTAGATTATATGAAAATAAACTAGCCAATATATTGAAAACGATGGTGGCATTGCCACTTGTAAAGATCCAATACACTATGTCCCTTATTGAATAACATTTAAATGAGTGACTCAAAATTTGGTGGTGCAATTCAGGACAAGTATCCAATATGAACAATTAAGCTGGAAGATAAACAAAATATAACAGGGGATACTGAGCATGAGCTGTCACCTTGTTTAGTAAACTTAGATACCAAGAGATAGAAGTAAGGAGAGGAATATCTATTCTGACGTGACTAGCAGGATTAGTCTCACCACTATACTATCTCTTGGGAGATAATTTAATAAAATGAGCTGCTACCTCATACCCTTTTTTTTTGTAAGATAATATATAACTAGCTGCCATTCCTAAAAAACCTAGAGTAGAACAAAAATTGCACAAGATAAGTTACAGTCACAGCAGTAATAGATTCACAATCTGGGGAAACAGTGAAGTATGAAATAGTCCAGATTAGCGGAACAAAGGAGAGACGGAAGTGAAAGGACGTGGTGGTTTTGGTTGGGGATTTGAGCTATGCTATATAAGACTCCAAAGAGATATACTAGTTACAAATCAAAAGAGATATCCTTCATTTCTAAGACATTCAACTTATATAATGTATGATATGCAGCTTTCAAGGATCCAATTCTCTAAATCTGTCCAGACAGAAATCTTTAAGGTTATGGTACTTTTATATGGATAGTGGGCACAAGGTGTATGCTCATGTGTGTTATAAGAAATAATAACCTTAGTGGTGGAATGTGTGTGTTTGATATCTTATATATTGGTGCCTTGTTTCGCTAAAAATTCTGGGCCATTGCATTAACATGGCACCGAGCTCTCAGTCATAACCACTCCAAATTGCCTTCCTAAAGATTGCTCTGGCACAGAATATAGCATGGGCTCTTACTAGCAACTGTTCCAATATTTCCTCAGCCTACTTCATAACAGTTCCCCAAGAGAGCATTATTTCATAAATCAACCACAATGCAATATGAACAACTTATTTATAGCACATGTTTCCTTAATTATATGATGATACAGTGTCAACTTCAATCTATCATCTAGATTTGTAAAAGCAGAGATTTTAGAGAATATTCCAGTTTCTACAATCAGATGAGAGACTTCGAGTAAATGGAGTAATATGCCCAAGAAAAGCTCAGATGCTATTGCGATGGAGTAATATGCCCAAGAAAAGCTCAGATGCTATTGCGATTGTAAATATCTTGGACACTGTTTTACGTTAAAAAACTTCAGTAACTTACCTATTTGATGCTTTGGTACCATGAATTCCTTTTGCATCAGTAGTGCCGTCGCTGAAATTTTGAGTAGTGAAACCATGCCTTTGCCTAGCACTCCTAGCCAACCGATACAAACTATCCCTTATGCATAGCTTTGTTCGAACATCCAACTGAAATCGACAAAAATAGCGCATGTACATGCATCAGAATCTAAACTCAGCTGCTCAGAATATGTAATGCACATAAGTTCCAAAAGTAATTGCAAAAAACAGGAGATACCCAGCACGTAAGTTTCCTATTGCTCAAAGATAATTGAATTGTCTAATTTCCCACACTATAACAACACTTTATGATGATAAGATAAACAACAGGAATTGGTGCTTGACTCTCACTGGAAATATCTTACTAAAAGGATAAGTGAGTTAGCTTCTGATCCTACAAACAGGTCTAATCTTACTGATAGTGACGTTGGAGGGTGGAGTTCTATAAAGTGATGAACATAATGCATAATTTATATAAGGAAAATGACCAAGTAGCTTATGTCATCAGTGAAATTTCAGCAAGCTCCTATTTTTGCCCAAGCTCTCATTTAGGTTGCAAGATATGCTTTCTCTAAGCAAGGGCCAACCTTCTGGAGCACATTCTCAGTGCCAATTGAAGCCCAATTGGGAAGCTGTTTTAAAAAAGTTCAACCTTGAAGTTTAGGATTGATTTATTTGGTTAAAACATCATTTTCGAGGTTAAAGGCTAACAGCAAGATGTGTCCCAAAGGCCATCTGGCAAATACCCAATGGGATGGCAGGGAAACTTTATATATAAGATCTATTTTCTGGTGGTATGTTGAGCAAGAAATAAACTTTTGCCTTTGATCTAGTGGAAAGATGGAATGTCCGGCAATGCCACATACTGCTTATTAACTTGAGGGCCTTAATTATCTACAATATGACATGCGTTTCTAAATTCCACTCTTTAACGAAACCAAGCAGTCATGTAGATTGTCAGAGATCCAGACAGAAAAAATACTGAAACTGATAGTCATTCACACATGGAGAAGAGAGTTGATATATGCAGTTTGAAATAACTACTTGTAATCTGCTGATCTATGCTTAAGTTTTTGAGAATAATAATAAGAAGCAGTCTTTCTGATGTATATGCACCAATCGAAGACGGAGTCTCAAATGATATGCAGTGTACTAGAAAGGGTTGTTTAATCGCATCGTCCCTTGGTCTTTAAACTTGTGCACATGAGATATATTACTAATTGATTATGTAAATCTGATCAATCCTACTTCTTTAGAAACAACATGTACTTATCCCCTACTATGCTAGTCAGTGCTTCTCTCTAGAACCCTAGTTGTGGGACAAGTCCATTTTACTTAATAAGAATGCGCACTTCAAAAGAGAATTATACCTGATGCATCACATCCTGAAGCTGCTGAAAGCCGGTAACCTTTGCTGAAATGTCATCAGAAGAAACTGATGCCATACCAGCACTCTCCATTACTGTTTGATGGTCCATGTCAACTGTTGAGAGTTCCATGCTTACATCCTCCCCTTTAGTGACATCTCTGGTTCCAGATGGTTTTCTCTGAACTGAATTTTTACTTCGGAAAGCTGAGTGTTGATGTGGGTGTTCAGCAGTCACTGTGCTGCACAATTGCTGCCCTCGATACAGTTTTTCCATATTCTCCTCTGGTGCCATAACTTGAGGCATATAAACTTGATCAGGAAAGTTCTCCAAGCATTGAGTGGGATGATTGACAATAGGGCCCGAAACTTTATAGGATGATGATGTACTGGTGGATCCTTTTTCAAAATCAAGATTCGAACTTATCTGTGCAAACGAAACTTGATGCGCTGCAATGCCGTAGTCCAGCTGTGATTGGGGATCAAAACTATGCATGTAGTTTGGTGCCAAATTATTTTGCTGCGAAAATTGCGGAGAACTATATATTTGAGGAGCTAAAACATCAGAACCCAAAAGCATTTGATCTGTGGATCGTTTTGTTCCACTGCCTTCTGATGACTGCTGGCCTTCTATCTGCTTCACGTTAAAAACTTCAGTAACTTACCTATTTGATGCTTTGGTACCATGAATTCCTTTTGCATCAGTAGTGCCGCCGCTGAAATTTTGAGTAGTGAAACCATGCCTTTGCCTAGCACTCCTAGCCAACCGATACAAACTATCCCTTATGCATAGCTTTGTTCGAACATCCAACTGAAATCGACAAAAATAGCGCATGTACATGCATCAGAATCTAAACTCAGCTGCTCAGAATATGTAATGCACATAAGTTCCAAAAGTAATTGCAAAAAACAGGAGATACCCAGCACGTAAGTTTCCTATTGCTCAAAGATAATTGAATTGTCTAATTTCCCACACTATAACAACACTTTATGATGATAAGATAAACAACAGGAATTGGTGCTTTACTCTCACTGGAAATATCTTACTAAAAGGATAAATGAGTTAGCTTCTGATCCTACAAACAGGTCTAATCTTACTGATAGTGACGTTGGAGGGTGGAGTTCTATAAAGTGATGAACATAATGCACAATTTATATAAGGAAAATGACCAAGTAGCTTATGTCATCAGTGAAATTTCAGCAAGCTCCTATTTTTGCTCAAGCTCTCATTTAGGTTGCAAGATATGCTTTCTCTAAGCAAGGGCCAACCTTCTGGAGCACATTCTCAGTGCCAATTGAAGCCCAATTGGGAAGCTGTTTTAAAAAAGTTCAACCTTGAAGTTTAGGATTGATTTATTTGGTTAAAACATCATTTTCGAGGTTAAAGGCTAACAGCAAGATGTGTCCCAAAGGCCATCTGGCAAATACCCAATGGGATGGCAGGGAAACTTTATATATAAGATCTATTTTCTGGTGGTATGTTGAGCAAGAAATAAACTTTTGCCTTTGATCTAGTGGAAAGATGGAATGTCCGGCAATGCCACATACAGCTTATTAACTTGAGGGCCTTAATTATCTACAATATGACATGCGTTTCTAAATTCCACTCTTTAACGAAACCAAGCAGTCATGTAGATTGTCAGAGATCCAGACAGAAAAAATACTGAAACTGATAGTCATTCACACATGGAGAAGAGAGTTGATATATGCAGTTTGAAATAACTACTTGTAATCTGCTGATCTATGCTTAAGTTTTTGAGAATAATAATAAGAAGCAGTCTTTCTGATGTATATGCACCAATCGTAAGACGGAGTCTCAAATGATATGCAGTGTACTAGAAAGGGTTGTTTAATCGTACTCGTCCCTTGGTCTTTAAACTTGTGCACATGAGATATATTACTAATTGATTATGTAAATCTGATCAATCCTACTTCTTTAGAAACAACATGTACTTATCCCCTACTATGCTAGTCAGTGCTTCTCTCTAGAACCCTAGTTGTGGGACAAGTCCATTTTACTTAATAAGAATGCGCACTTCAAAAGAGAATTATACCTGATGCATCACATCCTGAAGCTGCTGAAAGCCGGTAACCTTTGCTGAAATGTCATCAGAAGAAACTGATGCCATACCAGCACTCTCCATTACTGTTTGATGGTCCATGTCAACTGTTGAGAGGTCCATGTCAACTGTTGAGAGTTCCATGCTTACATCCTCCCCTTTAGTGACATCTCTGGTTCCAGATGGTTTTCTCTGAACTGAATTTTTACTTCGGAAAGCTGAGTGTTGATGTGGGTGTTCAGCAGTCACTGTGCTGCACAATTGCTGCCCTCGATACAGTTTTTCCATATTCTCCTCTGGTGCCATAACTTGAGGCATATAAACTTGATCAGGAAAGTTCTCCAAGCATTGAGTGGGATGATTGACAATAGGGCCCGAAACTTTATAGGATGATGATGTACTGGTGGATCCTTTTTCAAAATCAAGATTCGAACTTATCTGTGCAAACGAAACTTGATGCTGCAATGCCGTAGTCCAGCTGTGATTGGGGATCAAAACTATGCATGTAGTTTGGTGCCAAATTATTTTGCTGCGAAAATTGCGGAGAACTATATATTTGAGGAGCTAAAACATCAGAACCCAAAAGCATTTGATCTGTGGATCGTTTTGTTCCACTGCCTTCTGATGACTGCTGGCCTTCTATCTGCTTCACGTTAAAAAAAAGTTTCAAAAGGATAAGCTAACTGTAGCTTTGACGGTAATAATGAATATTCATAGTGAATGAATGCTGATTTAAAGAATTGAAATGATGTAATAAATGTTGAGGTCAATCCTGATGTAGTACACTCCTAAAATGTGTGCGCTGTGCAGTAGTTTAGCATGCTGTTCCATGTGATTGTTAAGTAAACATGTAAACAATTGTAGTATAACATATAATACAACTGAGACATATTCATGGAGCTTTAACCCATTCACACCCCACCCCACCAATCCACCCAGCGGCGCGCGTGCGCACACATACACAAATGACACACTGATGATGCATAAACATCTAACCACTCCCCTTCGAGTCTATAATACTATGTGTTCTGTGCAGAAAGAGCGCAGATTAAATTCTCATTAATCACTAACTAAAATAAAAATTAGCTATATGCAGTCTGGCTACAATTTTACCAATATCTGATGCTCTTATCACATATTACCTTTGCATCAGTTGCCTCACTTTGATTCAAGCTATACTCATTGTTAATCTGAGTGAGCCCTCCATTGTCTATATCATCTCCTCCATGACATGACTAAAATAGAACAATAAGGTTCAGTAAACAATAAAAATCAGAAGGATAAAAAAACCAATCTTTTTTGGGCCACCTTTTCTTTGCCTGCAGTAGATCTGCCTCTAGATAGAACATCGGTATCCAACCAGTGAGAATAATCCGAAGAAGTTGACATCTGATGATCAGCTGTGGCAGTGATGCTTTTGGGTAACAAGTTGGCATTGGTACAATGGGATTCCATTTTAGCATGTACATCAGCCAAATCTGAACTTGAAGATTGGAAGCCCGGCTCCAAAGCAGTCTCTGATCCATAAATTGCATTTGAACAAGATGAGAACCACGAAAGCTCATCTGCAGTGCCAGTTTGCTCTTGTCCAAATGTGGAATCCCAGTTTCTCCAAACAAAATAACAATATAAAATGAAAACAAAATCATAGATAGGGATGAATATTCAAATCTATAGATAAAAATTTTGGGAACTACCTGAACATTTTGTCAAAGTCCTCGAAATTTCCAATATCAGACCAATCATAGTAGGCGAGGTCTGCATCCCTGGTCTTTTGTTCACTTTCCAGGAAAGAAAAATGAGTAGCATCTACAGAAACACCATTAACTTGGGAAAGGCAAGATTTGCTATCATCAGTCAAAGTCCTAGTTCCTATACTAGGTTCTTTTGAGCACATGTTCCTCTTTTCTGCAGCGCATTCATTTACACAATATTTCAATATTCTTCCATCCTGAGAAGGTAAAACAGTGTCATCGGCAGTGTTCTCACCATCAGATAATGTTGGAACTACAATATTGGAAGTATGAGGCCGTGATTTCTCTAGAATGGATGAGCATCCATTTTTCGCAGAAGGATAATATGCATCTTCTTTACCCCACAGGGCCGTTTTCATTGCAGCACCCTTACTAAACATGCTCTTTTCAACATCATTTTTCACTTCATGCTGTGGCTTCTTATGGGCATCACTGGGAGCTGAAGATCCATCCAACAATTCACCGCCTTGATGTGGCACTATATGGTCATCACAGCTACCAAATACATCCCAGTCAATATCTTCAAGCTGCATAAATAAACCTATACCATTAGTTTCCACTAATTATAAAAGTTGCTGGTTAAAAGTTGCTGGTGATTTATGTAGGCAGACAAACTACTGCAAACTTTAAAGAGAAACTTTTCAGCTGTTTTCATACGGCAAACCAAAAAAAGAAAAGAAAAAAGGATGAGGTTTCTAGATCATTTTCCAACAAACAGAAGGATGTCATATTAACGTCTTGATATTGAGATAATCACAGACATACAAACAGAAAAGTCAAATGTAAAAGTTTAGCTAACATTTCGGTCTTTTCCCCCATTGTATAGAGATAAAAGTGAGAAACCCCCATCAAGGTTCCATTGCTTCTGCAACAGTTAGCTTAAAAAGAAGGCTGATATCTAAGCATTATTGCCTATTGGACAATATCCATTTTCATCTAGAACAAACTGACAAGTGTTTATTATGGACAATCACAGTAGCCTAGAACCACCTAAATGAAGTGGATTTAACATGACACCTTTATATGGATGTACAGGAAACCTCCCTAGGCCGCTTTTACAATGTTGACAATCATGCATTCAAAAACTAATGTCCTTTAAGATAATTGTTTCATCTCTCCTTCAATAAGCTCTTGCTAATTATCGTTATCCTGAGAAGATGACCACTTCTTCATCATTCGGTATAACACCCTGTATTTGATTGTGCTTAATCCTACAAAGACATACAGTCATAATTTCTACACATTCCAATAAGCAGGCTAACTAACACTCTGGCCTTGCTTAACATCAACTTATCAAGAATAGTTTATTGTAACAAGGTGAGGCTTCAAGCAGCTCAGATTCAACTTATTTGAAAACTTCATTCACCTTCTATTTACAAGGATACCTAGTAGCTGCAAGTACGCCTGCAAAGCTCTGCCTGATAGAAACGTACAAGATCAAGCATTCAATCAAAAACATGATGTCAGTGTGGCAGATAAACTCTATCAAGATGCCTACTCACCTTTGACATAGATCACACTTCTACCTATTAAGATGAATAGTGCATTTCATCAAATTGTACTAATATGAAGCCTATTAAAACTCCTAATAGCCTTCTATGGCATGTTCTTCATATTCATAATTGACTACACGAAAACATATTAGGCCCAAGTATCCTTCTGCGATTGAATTGAGTGGTTGCCATTTTTGGCCCTGAGTATGCATTCACGCAAATGTTATTATTCACTTGTGTATTCACTCATGTAGGTTTCAGGACAAAGTGGTAACTGAACAGATTCTCAGCAATCTGGATGGAAGTTTGGAATATAAAGGCTGACATCAAATCTGGAAGAAAAAAAATGGTATAGCCAGAGAGCCTATTTAGATTTCAGGTCAACCCGCAGCATGCAGCCTCTTGCTTCCAAGCGTTGGCAAGTCTTTTAAGGACAAAATCTGTATGGTAATGGATATTGTCCCATTCAGCATCAGTGTACAAAAGAAGCTCTAAGGCAAATACTGACAAGGAAACGAGATAGTCCCCATGACATAGTAAAATGGACATGCAAGACAACACGTTAGTCAAAATGAGCATGACAAACTAACCCTCAGCACACATATCTTCTCAACATTACGTCCCAAATGTTCACAATACAACATGACATCTTTATTACTATTATTATTAAGGTTTTTTTTGAGAAATCACATCATTACAGTCACATCCTCAGTATTGGTAACGAAACGCAGTTGAAATGTTTTGCCACACACCATGCCTTCTTCTAATTGTAATCTTTATCAACACATCTTCATCGTGTGTGGGCATGTCCTATTTCAAGATGAAGTTCCAACTACTGTCACATTCTTCTAACTTTCATAAACAAATGGCACATCAAGGTTCAATACAACAATCATATATATCTAAAAATTACACAAGAGGACTATTAAAGTTAAAACTTTTACTATAGTGTTTTCCATTCTGTTTTAATTCACAGGTATAGGTTTTAAATGACAGTACGATCAATAAAAATAACATTACCGTTATCTCATCATTACCATCCTTAATACTCAAAGGTCAAGTTTTCTCAAAATTTCAAGTCCTTAATTAACTCTAAACTTTTCAAACCCTTCCATTCTATGACTGTTTATACCTCCAAATATTTTCCAATCAGTTTTAATACGCAGACATAGGTTTTAATTGACAATATAATTAAATAAAAATAACACCATTGTTGTGTCATCATTATCATCCTAATTCTCAAATGGTCAAGTTTCCAAAAATTCAAGTCCTTAATTACCTCTAAACTTTTCAAACCCTTCAATTCTACTACTGTTTATAACTCCTAACTTTTTCCAATCTGTTTTAGTTCACAAGTATAGGTTTTAATTGACAGTACCTTCAATAAAAATAACATCAATGTCCTCTCTTCATTACCATCCCTAGTTCTCAAAGGTCAAGTTTTCTCAAATGTTCAACTCCTTAATTACCTCTAAACTATTCAAACTCTTCCATTCTACAACTATTTATAACTCTAACTCATTCCAGATCTGTTTTAATTGGAGGTATGGGTTTTAAATGACAGTACAGTCAATAAAAATAACATCATCATCCTCTCATCCTTATCATCCCGTAATTCTCAAAGGTCAAGTTTCCTCAAAATTCAAGTCCTTAATTCCCTCAAAACTTTTCAAACTCTTCCACTACGCAACTGTGTATACCTCTAAATCTTTTCTAATCTGCTTTAATTCACAGGTACAGGCTTTAATTGACAGTACAATCAATAAAAATAACACCATCAGTCATCTCATCATTATCATCCTAATTCTCAAAGGTCTAGCTTTCTCAAACTTTCAAGTCCTTATTTACCTCTAAACCTTTCAAACCTTCCATTCTAAAACTGTTTGTCTCCAAATTTTTTCCAATCTGTTTTAGTTCACCGTTATAGGTTCTAATTGAAAGTACCATCAATAGGGGGCAAAAAAAAAAAAAAAAACATCACCATCCTCTCATCACTACCATCCCTAATTGTCAAAGCTAAAGTTTTTCTAAATATTTCAAGTCCTTAATTAACTCTAAACTGATTGTAGAGTATAAATTAATAACCTAAAACAGTTATAAACCTAAAAATTCTATAAAAAAAATAAACAAAATTTCGATTCAAAAAGCATAAAAAAGAAATCTTTCTTACCTCCCCGAAGTTCCAACCTGACATCCCCCTGTAATACATTTATCCCGGTCCAAAACTGTACAAATCCGTTGGATCTGGTCTCATATTTGTTCCTTCAATCTAAAATCAAACAAAACAAACAAATTATCAATATTATAATCCAAGAATCAACAAAAACAATCCATCAAAGCCCAAACCCTACAGATAACTCAGCTCAAACCACCAACATAAGCTAAAATCAAATTAAAATCTCGCCTGAATCGGAAATTAGCGGCAAGCAATCAACCCAGAACCAAAAGTCTAACCCTAGCCCAAGATCGAGACGAATCGTCGAGGATTCTCTGCTGTTGGATTTCACTGAACGAGCTCTGGTTTTTTCTTTGCTATCCCCTTTTGTTTATCTCTCTCTCTTTTTTTCCCCTATTTCTAGGCTTATTTTGTTTTTATTTTTAACTGATGGCGGGCGGCGCTCCTGGACACGTGCCCATAGTGGGCTGAGGATAGCGGGTCCCACTCCCGAGCAATTCGTGGCTGAAACAAAAGGAACGGGATCCGATCACTTCCTCGGCTTCTATTGGCTGGGACCCGCTGTAGACCGTCGACATACCGCCACGTGTCCTTGGCGAGGGTTTGGGGGAGAAACTCGTGGACGAGAGAGCTCCTGGGCTCGGGGTGGGGCCCGCTGAGATTAGGGGTACGCTTAATCTGGCACGTCAGCAATTTATTGCGGATGCGTAGGAGCGATTGAGATTTTATTGGCCGTTGGATTTGTGGATGGACGGTTGAGATTTGGAGAGATAGATTGTGGGCTGTGGAGATATTTCTTTGGAGTTCGGTAGTGGGATCCTTGAAGCACACCCTGATTTAGATCAGCATTTTGGCTGGATGCAATTATATTGAAGCTTTTAATAAGGGATGAGCTACCATTTGATCTCGCCAACAAAGAAAGTATGGATCTAAGAATAATCTAAGTTTTTCACACTGACCATTACAAGGTGCAAAAAATTTAAAAGTTTACTTAAAGTGGAGTGAGAACATAATTAGCAAAGCTATATTTAAATATTTCTTAATGAAAAAATGTGTTTCGAAACTTCAGCAATATCAAACTTTGTGAAGAAATAAGGCTACAAGGCCAATTTGGTCATTGTAATGGGGCTTCATACTCAAAATGGTCTTAGTACTTTATTTTTTCTCAATTTGGTGTCTATACTAAGACTTCATATTCAAATTCTACTTTATTTTTTCTCAACTTCATCTTTGTACAAGAGCTTCATTCTCAAATTGGTCTCCCTACTTTATTTTAACTTTCATCATTTTACAGTAAACCCCTAATAACTTTCAGCATCACACTACATCCCGAAGAACTTTCAAAAATCACACTAAACCTCTAATAACTTTTAAAATCACACTAAATTCCTAATGATTTTTGCAGAAAACCCCAAATTTAACATCGTTACATCTGAATATGAAGCCCCAGTACAGGAACCTAGTTGAGAAAAAACAAAGTGTGGGGACCAATTTGAGTATGGAACCCAGTACAGAGACTACATTGGCCTTTTAGCCAAGAAAGAGTATGAATAAATGACTTGTACCTTTGACGAATTTTTATTAAACAAATTATGGAATAGTTTTAGGTTCTTTGAAACAAACCTTTAATAACATCTTCATTAAGATGCCGTTTGGCAAGGGACTAAAGGCGGAGGGTTTAGGAGAAGGATTAACTTAGTGAATCCATCAAGAAGGGTTTTAATTTTGTTTGAATTAGATAGTTAAAATGAAGGTTAACTTTTTGATGTTTGGCAAATAAAGAAGGGTTAAAGATGATAACTCCTTTATTTTTCCTAGAAATACCATTTTTAACCTTATTGAGATTAGGAAATTTTTCGGTAATTTAAGATAATTTTTCCAAATATCACATATCATATATTCCAAAATAGTAAGGGATGAAAAAAATTACCTTATAAAGAATCTAGTATAGTCATTATCATAAAATAAAAATTAAAAAGATTCTAGTATAGTCATTATCATAAAATAAAAATTAAAAAGATTCTAGTATAGTCGCTGTCTTTGAGATATAAGAACAAGTGATGAACAAGTCGGTGGCTAATAAGTGTTTTATGTATAAAAAGACAAATTCTTTGCATGCAAATATCTTTCTCAGTCTAATATCTCCCTCAACTAAAATATCTTTCCTAATGTTTTTCCCTCCACCAAAATATTCCCTTTATCAGATTACTATGACTATGTAACTGTTTTGTTTAATGGACACCTCTTGCCCTCCCGTGGGAAGGCAGAGTAGCTTACTCCGCCTTCTCATAAGGAATAGCAAACCCGTCAAAATGACTGATTTTCACAGGTTAAGTGGTCTCAACAGCTTTCAAGGGTTAACAAACCCCTTATCAATAAGTTAGCGTTTGGCGGGTTAATGAATGGTTAAACTCCTTTAACCCCTTCACTAACTCTTTGCCAAACGCAGCCTATTATCATCGTAACTGCTTTTTTGATAACTTGTTAACATGTTTTCATTATTAATAAAATCAATTTATTCATATTAAGGCAGCTTCCTAAAAGCCTAGATGCCCGACTACATTTAAGCCTGTTGCCTAACCCCTTGCACTCAACTGGGTAATCCGAGCCACTCGACAAAATAATCCAAGCTAGATTTCTGAACGTATTTTTTCACAATCTTGTAACACAATCACCACCAAGCGTGATACTCCCTGCCACATCAACACCAGGTAACAAATACCCACCCAAAGATTCTGAGCTCTTTATGAGAGAAGGAGCACAATCTCTAAGCTGGGAGAGAGACATAGAGAGATTCACACACAAAATTGGAATTCGAATGCGACTGGTTTTCAATATTTGAATTCGAATTCGGCTCAAATATCCCAACATTGCTGACCTTCTGTTCGAGTATAGAATATTTTTTTGAAAAAAAAAGTATGAGTGTTCGTTAGCTCATATGGTAGGGTGCTTTGACCTTCAGACAGTTGTCTTTGGTTTGAGCCTTGCTCTGGGCACAATGTGGACTTTTAATTATTATTTTTATCAAGAAGTGGAGACTAATTTGGACGTTTAATTTGTTTAAGGTTTTTGCATGTACACCCCCTATAATTATATATATTTGTAAACCTTTCCTTCAAAGCATCATAATTATTGATTTTATTATGATTTCTCCTCTAAATTGCTTCTTTCACTCAAGTTTACACCTAATTTTAAACTAATTATTTTTAAAAAATCTAATCTACCATTAAATAAATATATAATATTAACGAATATTTAATAGTCAATTGAATTGAATATGCCTTTAGGTAAATTCTATCCGTTTGTAAGTCCAATACTAAAAAATATTCGTTTAATATTAAATAAATGATCAAATCTAATTTGACCGAATATATGGACGAATAATAACCGAACTATTAATTATTTATTTCACTTCCACCTCTACGAGGTCTAGGTTATGCTGCCTGGATCTTCTCATGTTCTATCCTCTAATGATACGTGGCAATCCCTTTTTTCGTTACAAACCCAAGGGAGATTTAAAAATAAGATAAAAGTATTTATAATTATTTATCATATGCTAATATATGATATATAAAATACATGTACATATGTGTGTATACGTTGTATTTTTTATTTGGTTTTCAAAAATTTCTTCAGCCATTCTCTACAAGTACGTATATAACTCCAGTACAAAATACAATTTGCAGCGAGTAAGTCGCAACACGTGGACAGCCAGAATCTGACTCCAAACCGAGTGTAGCTACCAAAAAAACGGGCGTGTCTTTATAATTTCCCATATCTATGCCACTCATGCAACTGTGAACGCACTCATAAGAAACACCTCAACCTCACCTGGACTTTACTTTTGGGTCCCACCTTCACATGCCCTTACTCACTGGACAAGGGCCCCATATTGGGTACAATAATTGGTGAAAATAGCGCCCTACCCTCTGATTGCCCCCCTCTCTCCTCCCTTTTTAAACCGAGTCGTCGTCCCAAGACGTTCACGTTCTGTCTCTAGATCTCGATCCCGATCACCAGAAAAGCAATGGCGACGCTCTCAGTCCCAAGTCACGTGCCATCCCCATCAGAGGACGCCGATGAGCTCCGCAAAGCTTTCGGAGGTCTCTAATGCCATCAGATCTTTAAAGATCACGGTTGATCATTACAAAATTGATTTGCACCTAATTTTTGAATTTTTATTTATTTATTTATTTATTGATAAGGTTGGGGGACGAACGAGGGGCTTATAATCTCGATCCTGGCTCACCGCAACGCCGCTCAGCGTCGGCAAATTCGTCAGGCTTATGCTGATGTTTTCGGCGAGGATCTGCTCAAGGCGCTCGACAAGGAGCTCACCCGAGACTTTGAGGTTTAATTCTCTCTTCTTTGTTAATATTTGGTAGTTCATTTCTTGGGAAAACTATGTTTAGATTAATGTTAGAATATAAAACTACTACCCTCAACCCTCACTATAACTTCAGAACATTTGCGCAGTGGCAGTATCCTTTAACATAGTATTTATCAGAGGAAACCAGATTCGAATTTTTGCTGGTCACAAATTTTAACCGGATTATTATTATTATTATTTTTTTGATACCCTGCGGCGAGAGTCCCGTCACCACAACTGGCAGGGTCCTTTGACAAAATTGTTTTCCACCTTACCTATTTTCTTATACCTGCCATTTGTGCATTCTATTAACCTTTTATTCGATATGTAGCATATATTCACTCACTGAAAACGTAACCTTTTTCAACTACTAAATCATTTGGCTATATATTGAGTAATGGATAAAATATAGGGTATGTTACAATAAACCCCATGGACTTTCAGTGTTTTGTAGTAAACCCCCGTCAACTTCAAAATCACACTAAACCCCCAATAAATTTTGCAGAAAACCCCCCATGAACTTTCAAAATGTCTTTTTTATGTTGTTTTTTGGTTCTTGTTTATGGTGGTTATCTACAAAACTCAGAAAGTTCATGGAGGTTTTCTGCAATTCCAGAAAGTTATTGGGGGGTTTAGTTTGATTTTGAAAGTTCATGAGGGCGTTTACTGCAAAACACTAAAAGTTCATGGGGGTTTAATGTAATTTATCCATAAATATATGACAAGTTTCATTGTTTTTTTCACTTACCTCATATGAAATGCATTTTGTGAGTACTAGTTGACAGTTGAGATATGGAATGATTTCAGCATATAGAATGCTTCTAACATAGACCATTTTGATAGAACTACGACTCATTAGATTTATCAATACGTTAATTGACTTCAATAAAATTTAGAAAGCTTGTTAATGATATATAGTTTTAGCTAAAATAAATATCAAAGTACATAATAGCATGTATTTGGTTTTGACATTGAATCTATGTCATTTGTATCTTGGCAAAATACAATAGCTCCCTTAGTTGTAGCTCTGAAACAAGTTATTTATATTTGGTTTTGCTAATACAACCAAATTGTCTTCAGGTTTCTTTGTACTTGAAGAAAGTTTGACCCAACAAAACGTAATCCATAAAGTTATATGAGATTATTAAGGAAACAATTGAAGTATTCTGCTAAAACCATGGAATAACTATAAGATTCATAGAAACATTTACAAATAATAATTATCTATATAACTACAGATCAGTTATTTGCTCATGTCGACAATTTACATGGCATCATTCTAAAAGAAGTGGAAGAGAACATAGAAGATATTTTTATGTTAGATCAATGAGAATTGAGGATCCGACTAGATTGCTTGTAAAACCCCTCATCCTTACGTTAATGATAAAATATCTTTTATACAGAACTTCATTGTTCTAAATTCAATCTCTTATTTTTTTAGGGATTTAAAAAAATTTGTTTCATGAAGGAATATCTAATGATCTTGTTCCTATTATCGACATTTGATGAGCAAGTTGCAAACTTACTGCTCTTTATTTCTGAATTTAGCCGCTAAGGTAGTTGTTTTCATAAACTTATTAGGGGGTGTTTGACAACCTTAAAATAGGGCCAGCCTGATCCTTGATTGGTTTAGTGAGTACTGTGTTTGGCAAAAACTGGGCCCAGGTTGCTCCAATTCTTTTTATTTGACGCTTTGTTTGGCAAACTCCTCAAATTGGTCAAGAATGATCCGGCTCCATTTTAAGTTGTCCTTTTCGAGCTAGGAGGGAGGTGGATCAAAATAGAACTAGTTTTAGGGGCCATTTTTGGTCTAGGAAAACTAGGCCAAAACAGGTCTAATTTTTCTCAAAAAGAATTTGGGTCTGTTTGCCCAAACAGACTAAATTTTTGGTAACTAAACTGGTTCTATTTTGTTCCATCCCGGGTCCACAACTGGTTTAGTGGAAGAACAATTTAACTCATGTTTGCCAAAATGACCCTTATAACTTATTTGTACCGTAGCATATCCACAGAGAGTAGTATTTGAACAAATTTTACTACTATTATGCCTTCAAAATTTAGTTACAAAATCAATTGATTTTGCATCACTAGGTATCTTAATGACAAATATTATCTTTTATGCTTTATGTTAAGAAATCTGAACTTTACCTTCATCCTGAAGTTACTTTACATTGCTCGTCATGTTTATTTCACTGATTTATCCCACATATTAACATGTGTGATTGGATTTGATAACAGAGAGCTGTGCTCCTGTGGACACTGGATCCTTCAGAAAGGGATGCCTTGCTGGCCTTTGAGTCCACTAAGAAGTGGCATGCAAATGACAGGGCATTGATAGAGATAGCCTGCACCAGGAGCTCTGATGAGCTTCTGTTGGTGAGAAAGGCTTACCATGCTCGGTACAAGAGGTCGCTTGAGGAGGATGTCGCTGCCCATACCAAGGGTGACTTTCGGAAGGTAACAATAATTTTTATTTGTTGTAATCATGATTCACCACTACTATTGTAGGCGTTAAAAATTGCTTATCGGTGCGAACAAGACTTCGTAAGCGGTGGGTTGATAGCAAACGATCCATCCGAGGCGCGACTCGAGCGCCGTCGGCGTGATCTGCCCATAAAGCAGCGTAAAGTGAGTCGGCGAGGCGCACGGAGCCGAAACGACACGCCGTGGAGAAAACCCGACGACGGCTCAACGAGGCGAAGTTGGCTAAACTCAAACGTCGACAAGGCGGAATCAACCGTGCTTAGTCCGTCGATGCAAGCGAACCGTTTGAGCTCACGAAGTTGATCGGACACGGACTCGAACACAACGGCGACATCACCGAGCAAAACTAAGCCCTAAGACCAAGAATCGACGAAGAATCGACGGAGAAGTCGACGGAAAAAGCGGCAACGACGGGCGCCCGTAAACCTCGGCCAAATTGGCCAAGGTGGCTCGGCCACTTTGGCCGAGCCACCTCGGCCAACTTGGCGGAGTGCCCGGCAGTGGCGAGGGCTCGGCCACTTTGGCCAGAGCACCTCGACCAAGCAGGGTGCCTGCCGACCAAGTGGCGAGTGGCTCGGCAACCATGTGAGCCACCTCGGCAACTTGGCGAGTGGCTCACCAAGTGGCGAGCCACTGTTGGCTGTGTGGCCTTCCCCTCGGTTTTGTATAAATAGGGGGTCTTGCTCATGGGAGGTGGGATTTGGGATCTTGGTGGGGACTTGGGGATTTTGGCGGACTTAGAAGAGCCCTCGCGAGATCTCGGCCTTGCGGTTCGAGCACCGGCGAGCTCAAGTCCGATCAACGTCGGATCTATAGGCGGAAGGTAAACAAACTTCGGGTCGAACTTCTGAGATACCCTCTAGGTTAAGCTTCGTCTTAACCTCGGGGATAGCTGTGATTTCTCCTTGTAGATCTCACCGCCCGCGATCCTCTCCTTCGTGAGTGCGATCTCCGCAGCGATCCTCTCCTTCGTGAGTGTGATCCCCTCGGTAACCGTTTCTTCGTGAAGCGAGCCCCTCGTCTGTAGTTCGGAACCGGGTTTACACGGATCGGGATTAGCGGTGGTCAGCGGACGAACAAAAGTCCGGCATAGGCAAAGAACCCGCATGGCGGGATCCCGTAAAATAGAGATCCTCGTGTTTGTTCACAAAAGGAAGAGAGTTGTAATTTTCGTTTTCATTTATGCGCCTAAAATAAAGGCATTTCTTTTGTTTGAAATTTTGTTGTAGGCCAGCGAAGGCATGAATTCAAGCGAGCAATGAATAACAAACCAACTTTCCCTGAACAAGGCTGGCGACCGGATGGGAAAGCGGCTTAAGAAAAGCCGTCGTGTCATGCAGCGGATCCGATCCGGTCATCGGGGAGGTCGAGTTCGAGTTCGACCGAAGAAGTATGAAGAATACCTCTCCTCCTCGTCGAGATCCGGTTCCCCGCAAAGTCAAGATGGTCTCGGCGCAAGGAAGACCGATCGGCCTCAGTGCGGAGGCAAGAAAATCCACCACCATCGCCGTCAAGGCTGCGGACAACGGTGGTTCCCGGCCTAACAGCGGCCAAACCTTGAACCCTGTCTTTGCGAAGTCGATTCCGCCAATGGCGTCGTGACTCTCTCAAAGAGCCCGTCGGAAGCGGCGTCGCTGGCGAAACAATTAGCCCAGGCGAAGGAATCAATGGATGGGGTCCGCTATGAGGCGGATCTAAGATCCAAGTTGACTCAGAGGCTGAAATCTGAGATTGTAGCCGATTCCTACAGGCCGGCGACGGACGAATGGGTCCGAGTCAAACGGAATCGATCCACGCGAGGCGTATCCGGAGCGCAGCGCTCCTCAGCGCAAGCACGGGCTTTGGTGCAACAAGCCCGAGTTGAAGAGGAGGCGGCCAGAGTCGTCGACCTTCGGCTAGCTTGGAAGCCTAAGTCCGTCGAGGCTTCAACCCGGCAAACCAACATCAAGCTTAGCTGCCCGGCAGGCCACTCCGCTCCGTGCTCAAATCGAAATTGTGAGCACCTCAACAAAGTGGCGTTGACACGAAGTCACCTCCGTCTGTGCGAACTTCGTGAAGCTAACTCGCCGCGACCAGCCGGGCTTACCGTCAAGGATCGCTAGGTCCGTTAAAGGAATCGCTGGTCACTCCTAATACGAGGGTCGTACTCCACAAAGATAAGAAGAAACCCGCAGTTTACCGCGACCGCTTCAAATCGAAGTCCGAGCCCGTCGAAGATTCACACTGCGTGTGTGTGGCCGGTGACTTATGAAAGGCCTATTTGTTCTCGGAAGGAGGCGTCTCATCGGCGATGACAACGTTATACACGAGTCGTGCCAACACACGATAGGTTGCTCGGTATTCATCTTGACGAGTTGTACTATCGTCTTTGGGGTCTGAAGTAAATCCGAAGAGGCAGCCCGAATCAAACATGCCTTGCTTGTGCTCAAACCGATCAAGGCATTGTTATAGTGCAATGCTTCGCTTGACTCGGAAAAGCGTCGGTTTTGATAGGCTCGACGAGATGCCCGAACAAGTTAAGACACTTTACAAAAAGAGATGAAACCCGGGGTGATGAATTAGAGTGTTACCATCAATATGACCCGTGAGAGGGCGTCGTCACATGCGTTCGGGGCATCGCAGCGAATGACTTCGATTGCGGTCGGGAGCTGTTAGGCGACCCAATTATCGCAAGATGCGTGGGATTACCCTCGATGATGAAGTGTCGGATGCGGCTCCGCAATGGCTTCCGATAATACAATTTCGGCATAGGACAACCTTGGCGTTCATGATCAGCGGATCAAGTGTCCAGATGCTTGAAGAGGCCCTAACCAAGCAAAAGGCGACTTTAAGCTTGAGATGGGCGGCCATCACGGCGGATGAGAGCAATGCATGACCAACAGATCCAGCGATAATGAACCGCCCAGGCGAGCCAAGTCGTCATAATAATGTCAATTTAACGGATAGCGACACGAGACGAGAGGAGGTCCGGCGTAGATGGTCATCTTTCGGCAAACGCTAGCGATAACACGTCGTTCCTCCCCAAGTTTACCCGAACGGAGATGTAGGGGAGAACGAAAATTAAAGACCTTGAGAGCAAAATCAATACTTTGATTTCCGCCAAGAGGTAAAGAAGACGGGTATACCATGTCCTTACAAGGGGTGGGAATCAATCCGTATCAGACAAAATTCAACCTCATCAACTTTACACCGTTTGGCGGAAGGGATCGCCCACGCGACTTGATCTACTTCAAGTCTCATCTAGGTGTTATCTCGACCTTGAGCCCTGATGGTTCGGTCATTCGCTGGCACCCTTCGTGGGTGCCGATTGGTACCGCCTCAAACCGTGGAGCGCTAATAGCCGGACGATATGGAGGCCATGTTTCTCACCAATTTCTTCGACGATGACACGAGGTATCCATCGGTTCTTTGTTGGGCGAGAGCGAAGAGCGGGAAGCGATGGATAACCGAGAGGTTGAAATAAGGCAATGAATTGCAGAGACCGATATGGAGAAGTTCATTCTCCAAACTTGTCATAGCAACTGTCATTGGGCGTGTTGGAAGCATAGGGCACTGCGTCGAGAGACTTGGAAAGATTTAAGGATACGTGGAGAGCAAGCCGAGCATTCTCGAGGAGGAAGAAAGCGAGAGAGGTCACCTATAGTGGATGCTCACAAGCGTAACTTTGTCCCCGTGGCAAAGGTAAAGCACCGGCAAAGTCTGTAGGCGCTAATCAAGCGTTCGGCACCATGCCGTGTCGCGCGGCAATAGCGGCCTCAATGCGTCAACAAACTCGAGAATCGAAACCATCCGCCGAGGTTTCCCAAAACTTACTCGTTCAAGGCGAAGAAGTTAGGGCATCTTCAAATACCTTACGGAAAACAACAAAATCGGTTGCCCCAATTGTAGACCAAGAGGAGGCAAACAAGGTTCACGGATCCTAAATGCATTGCTTATCACGGGGCGGTACATCCTACAAAGTTACGCTACCATCTCAAGGACAAGATTCAGCCTTGATCGATGTTGGAGTCATTACTCGAAACCCTCTAAAGAGAAGAAGGTGGGAGCAAATGCGCCTCTATAAGCTTGGATCGGTTCCTTGGTTGGTTCCAACCGGCGCCCGGTTAAGGTAGGAATGAAGATGGTGAATGAAGATCCTCACGAACAGCGTAAGAAGGGCTCGTGCAGCACCTGACGGCAAGCGGAGAAATCCTTTGGGTCCACCGACTTCTTTGGAAGGCGATCAGTGGACTACATCCTCGGCCAAAAGGAAGACCAAGGGAAAAGGCAAGCTATGCCATCTTTGCTTGACAATTCGAGAGAAGGATGATGAAAAAGTAGCCACCTTCCAATTTCACGAGGGCACGAAGTCTTAGCTACTAGGAGGCGGATCACGAATATAGTTACAAATATCCTGAGGCTCCAAACCCAAATGCTAAGACAACGTCGAGCTGGGGTGACCACGACTCCTCTCACTCGTCGGAGAAAGGACAACAGCGGTTTTGCTAAAAGAAAAAGCGGTGAAGCAAAGGAGAAAGCGACCTCGAGTCGAGGCTCAACTCCGGCGTCCGATTCAATCGCTTGGGTTGAGGGATAGGCCGAACATCGAACTCTCCATACCGTTTCGGCGTCATGGCCGGTGGCGAACATCCGGCGAATAACTCTCTGAGTTGCTCCGGTTGTCAAAGGAAGCAGGAAGCTCTACAAAGCTGGTGGTTACGAGGTGTTTCTCACTCGGATCAAGCCGTCCGGAAGAATCTACACAACAATGCAACTTGGCAACCAAACACTTCCCCGCATCACTTTTACAAAGGAGGATATGCGACGAGATTCCAAGCACGATAGGCGCTATACTTCACGGGTATATTGGCTCTAGTGAAGTTAGCAGGATCCAAGTCGATCCGGGTTCATTGTGAGCATCATGCCCTGCGCCTCATGTATCACCTTGGAATCCGGTAAGGTGGCGTCAGCGGGCACAATGATCTATGGGTTTAACACCGGTGGTCTCGGCGCTTGGTAAAATCCGGATAAAGTGCCAAATGGGGATTTAAAGTCGAAGTCACTGCTATGTGATTGTGCGAGACTTCCTATAACTTATTGTTGGGTCGACCTTGGATCCACGGTAACGCTATAGTCCCATCTACTCTTCATCGTGTCTCAAATATGTAGACACGAATAATGAGGTCAAGGCGGTGGTCGCGGACAAGCGGCCGTTTAAGGGGTAGAGAATTATTTTCTTGATTCTCTCCTCTACGGTAATGAGTCAGCTGAATCATCGGCCAAGACACGGACGGCGGTGAAGAAGGCGTCACGAAGCGGGCTTGATTATAGTGGTGGTTTTGTTTTGAATGACATTGTACCCCTTGTAATCAATCTTGACGATGAAGAATCGCCGATGAACATTGTAATTGGCAAATTGCCGATGAATCAATAAATGGCGATTTAGAGTACCCTTTGTCTTTGAATGATGTAATAGCGAGTTTATACAAGCGACCAAATTACACTTGCTTCGGTCATCTTGCTTTACACAAAAGCGGTTCGAGATTCCTTAGGGACAACGCTCGTCATCCCACGAAGATCAAGTAGTGAAAAGACTTGGTTTACGGAAAAGGAGATCACGGTTCCAGCGAATCATTTCTTAGAAGAAGATGAAGATGACAACGGGCCTATCCTCCACACATTGGATATAGTCTGAAACAGGGTATCATGAAGAAGTGGGGAGTGCGACTTGACACAAGGAGAAGGTCTATGTTTGGCGAGGTCCTCGAGTCCCTCCTAAGCGCATATGTCCCAAAGGGAAGCCTGATAACTACTATGCATTCAGACGGGATTGGGATACTAATCATCCTCGAAGATGAATGCTCATGGTGATTGATAATAATCCACCCGATGAGGGAGGCGGACATGATCGATTCTTGGCTTGGGATTGGACACCGGCCTGGAGAAGCTTTCAAGGCTCGATGTCGAATATGGCCAATGATCGATCCCGCTACTATTGAGGGTGATGAAGATATGCCAACATGGGAAGACCCATGGATCCATCAACTCCGAGAGCAGTTTGGGGATAGGTTCGAACAAAGAGAACCCCCCACTAAGGACGAGGTAACCCAGGCTAATATGGGTGATGAGGAGCATCCTAAGCTCATAAACATCAGTAATACTCTTCCCTCGGAAGAAAAGGAAGAGTTGATCGCCCTAATCAGGGAATATATCGATGTATTTGCACGGAGCTACGAGGACATGCGGGACTCGACCTAATGTGGCAACACATCGCCTCAACATCAACGTGGGCGTCAAACTGTCAAGCAATCGCCAAAGGCGGTTTAGTCCACAAATCTTCTGACGTCGTAGGCAGTAAAGAAACTCATAGAATCGGATTCATCGAGGAAATTCAACACGGATTGGGTGGCGAATATAGTCGGTCATGAAGAAGAATGGTTCGATTAGGATGCGTATGGACTCTGAGAGACCTAAGCGCTGCTTGCCCAAAGGATGATTTCCCTCGCCATCACGCGTCATAGTTGACAATACGTGTGGATTAGAGGATGTCCTTTATGGATGGTTTCTCGGGTTACAATCAAATCAAGATGCACCGATGGCCTAAACACCGCGTTGAGCGCCGTCGGTATATTTTGCTACGGTCATGCCGTTCGGTTTAAAAGCGGCGCATACATGACGGCAAACTAAAATTTTCGGGATCATCTCGGGAAAAGCGGTCGAATGCTACGTCGATGACGGTCGTGGCGAAGTGACAAAGGAGATCATATCAAAGATCTTAGAACGGTATTCGAGCTCATGCGACTCATCGCCTAAAGATGAACCCCGCCAAATCCTTCCTTGGGATGTCCGTGGCAAGTTCGGCTTCGTCGTCACGACAAAGGAATCCCGCGTCGATCGATAAAGTGAAGGCCATTCAAGAGTTGCAACCTCAGAAATCGAGAGCTTCGAGGGGTTACAAGAGCGATTGGCGTACATCCGACGGTTCATATCGAACCTATCCGGGAAGTGCCAACCATTCTCTAAATTGAACAAGAAGAATGGTTTATTTGGGGCGATGCATGTCGAAGCGTTTGAAGAGATCAAATCGTATCTCGCTAAACCTCTGTTCTTGTTGCACCTTGTCGGAAAACCGTTCTGATCTATGTCAGGCAGCGGATCATTAGTTAAAGCCTTTTTCGCGGGGCGGCGGCGGCCAGTCCGAAACGGCGATGTATTACTGAGCGAACATTGGTGGGCGATCTCGATACCCAATGGTGAAGCGGTTATTGCATTAGTGTTCGCGATTCGTAAGATGCGACACTATTTAGTCGGGCGGGGCGATTTATGTTATCTCTGCGTAAATCGGTCCGGATATTTATGACCAGTAGGCTTCAATGAGTTGGCGTTTGGCGAAATGGGCCTTGCTCTTGTCCCAATCGACACGCACTTCAAACGAAGTCGGTCAAAGGGCAAGCGATTTGCGATCTCTTGGTACCAACCCGACAACGGATGCGGTTGAGCTATATGATGATCTTCGGATGAAGTCGGGAAGTCAACACTACGTCGCACCAACAAATATGGCGATTGTACTTTGGCGGACTTCTCGGGCCACTAATGTAGCAAGTACTCCGGATCTAAAATCTCGATTTGAGTTGTCTTGATTTCCGGAAATCATGTCATACCCGTGCTTATTCACTCCGCAGAACCTGTTCCAATAGCGTAGCCGAATACAACGCTACTTATCGGACTTAGCTTAGCCAAGAGTGGGGTCGAATATCTCGGCGTATGGAGATTCTGGCCCGATAGTTAAGCGGTCGTGGTGACTACGGCGAGGAACTCGACCGTCCCCTATCATCGGTAGCGTTGAAATGGCCGACTCATTCAAGAATTCTTCATCGAATATATCCGCGCCTCCAAAGCGCTCACGCAGATGCTGGCGGCATTAGGCGTGTCGTTAGCACAACCTTCCGAGACCGAGCAATTAGTTGCGGTCGGGACTCACCGACTCTTAGTACCAATATATGATGGGGTACAAGAAGACAAAGGGTAGTTACCAAAGAGGTACATGCAACCCAAACCAAGTTGGAGCCGAGATTGGCTTTCCTATCATCGATTACGTCTTACGGTATAGGAAGGCGTGAAGGAGAAGAGAATCAATCCGTGAAGAGCTCCAGTTCTACGACACGAAACCCGGATGCTATATCGTAGAATGCGATGGTCTTTTACTCCGATGCCTTTCAAACAAGGAGGCGAGAAGAAGTCCTTGGGAAGCACGAAGGTGAATGTGGTGCGCACTACCGTCCCAAGCTCTACGAGCGAATCAGAGAATGGGCTACTTTTGGCCCACGATGACTAATAGGCCGTCGAAATGCATTTCGAAATGTCCGCGTGTCATTCATTGCGAATTATATGCATCGACCTCGAGCGGTTGCATCCCGGCCCGTCACGGCCATTGAGACATGGGGAATGGGCGTTGTAGGTCCCATTTTCCTCCGTCGGTTAAAGGAGATCGCTTTATTCTAGCGATCACCGACTATTTCTCAAGTGGGGAAACAATCCACTAAAGGAGGTCAAAGCGATGCCGTCATCGATTCATCAAACACCATGTCATCTATCGACATGGTGTCCCAAACGGATCGTGCATGACAACGGTCCCCAATTTATCGCCAATTCCTTCATCAAGTTTTGCGAAAATTCAAGATACAAGATGTATTCGACGACCTATAATCCGGCGAATGGGTTAGGCGGCGTTCAACAAGGCGATCATCAAGATTTTGTCGAAGCTTGTGAAGAATAACAAGCGAGCTGGGACGATAAACTTCGGAGAAGCACTCGGGCATATCGCTTGATGCTGTGACAAGAACTACCCGTACTCTACGGTCTACGGGTGTGAAGCAATTCTCCGTTGGAAATCGGTCCGTCACTTGGCGTCGCCCTTGCGAGAGATGGCGACCGAAGAACAACATCAAAAACGCCTCAAGAACTTGAGATGTTAGATGAGAAGCGCTGGGCTCAACAATGCATTGAGTTCTATCAGCCGAATGTCGAGGGCTTTCAACAAGAAAGTTCGACAGAGAACCTTTAAGGAGGAGATCTGGTCCCGCCGCTGGCGACCGATAATCCTCACCTCTAAAAGAAAGGTAAATTGAACCCAAATGGGAAGGACCGTTTATAATAGACACGGTCTATTCAAGCGGTGCATATCGCCTTATCACCTGAGAATGGCGGCCGAATTAATCTTAGATAAATGGGAAGTTTACGAAAAGTATTATCCTTAATACATTCGGGATAACCCGTTTGATGGGAAGTTCCTCGAGAATATCTCACTCATTTTCATGAGGATAACCCTAAGGTATTGTGTTTTCCTCCAAAATTCTCTCACCGATCAAATTCATTGGCGGTGGGCCCACTAAAATCTCCTGGTCCACCACCCGGCCAAAATCCTCTCGATTCCCTCCACGAGCGAGAGGTCCACTCAAATTCAGTTGCAATCCTACAAAAGCTATCAGGTACCCTTCAAGATTCTCGGTGGAGATCCCTCTTAGTTTCTCATTGGGAAATAGAGTACATTCTTTCTTTCCCACATTTTACCGGAGATAGAATACATTCTTCCTCTCGAGCAAGAGATAGAATACATTCTTCCTCTCTTGTCTTAGATTCTCTGAGTGGAGATCCCACTCTTAGTCTCATCTTTCAAGATTCTCAAAATGGAGATCCCATTTTAGTCTCTCCCAGGCAGGACAAAATCCTTCCTTTCCAATATCAGGAGATAGGAGACAAGATCCTCCTTCTTCTCCATCAATAAGAGATAGGATACAAAACCTTCCTCTCTTATTTCAAATTCGTGAGCACACGGAGATAGGACACAAAACCTTCCTCTCCAGCGGCAAGAGATAGGATACAAAACCTTCCTCTCTTGTTCATCACTTATCAGGAGATAGGAGACAAGATCCTCCTTCCTTCCACCTTCGGAAATAGAATACATTCTTCCTTTCCCACCTCAATCAACCTTATGACGGTTCAATCCTTCTCCGGTCAAAAGAAGGCGCCAAGATTCATCTTGGGGTGTTTCATCACGAAGCCTAAGAAGGGATGAAGTCGACGCCTAACACGCGCCGCCGGTTTAGTCTTTCTCCGATTGAAGAAGACACCAGAGTTCGATTCTGGGGTATTCCATCCCGAAACCTAAGAAGGGATGAAGTCGACGCCTAACACGCGTCGCCGGTTTAGTCTTTCTCCGATTGAAGAAGACACCGAGTTCGATTCGGGTATTTTGTCCCAAGCCTAAGAAGGATAAAGCCAACGCCTACCGTTGCGGGTAGTCTATTCCCGTGACAAAAGACGGCTTCACGATTCAACATCGTAGCATTAAGTCTAAGAGAGTCTCATTCTTTTAGCACAGCGTCGCGTGCGGGCGGATCGAGATAATCCATGCGCTAGCCCAACTCAAACGGTAGTTGGTAAAGGCTAGTCAAATCCGTTGAGGGTGGGGTCGACCAATAACCCTAAAGTCGGCCTAACGCGCGGCGCGGTTTAGTCTTTCTCCGATTGAAGAAGACACCGAGTTCGATTCGGGGTATTCCATCCCGAAACCTAAGAAGGGATGAAGTCGACGCCAACACGCGTCGCCGGTTTAGTCTTTCTCCGATTGAAGAAGACACCGAGTTCGATTCGGGTATTTTGTCCCAAGCCTAAGAAGGATAAAGCCAACGCCTACCGTTGCGGGTAGTCTATTCCCGTGACAAAAGACGGCTTCACGATTCAACATCGTAGCATTAAGTCTAAGAGAGTCTCATTCTTTTAGCACAGCGTCGCGTGCGGGCGGATCGGATAATCCGCGCTAGCCCAACTCAAACGGTAGTTGGTAAAGGCTAGTCAAATCCGTTGGTGAATTGACCAGATAACCCTAAAGTCGGCCTGCTGCAGCGTCGCCGGTTTAGTCTTTCTCCGATTGAAGAAGACACCGAGTTCGATTACGGGGTATTTCATCCCAAGCCTAAGAAGGGATTAAGCCAACGCCTCACGTTGCGGCGATCTCTTGCCCGTAAAGAGTACCAAGCCTATGTATTCAATATCATAGCGACAAGTCTAGAAGAGTTTCATTCTTCGGCCGAGCGTCACGTCGCGGAGCAGTTTGGACAATCCATGCGTAGCCCAATTCAAGCGGTAGTTGGTAAAGGCTAATCAAATCCGTTGTGGTGAGGGTTTGCCAAAATCCTATAAGTATTGTGGTTAATTATTTCGCGAAATAAAAGAATCACAATAGAGCACAAAAGAGGACGAAATATGTTTTGCTTTAACTCGATACTTTATTGAGGAAAGCTTGTTGAAGTTCCTCTGAACCTCGTTACGAAAGCCTCCTCGCTGCCATTAAGGGCCTCATGATCTCCTTCTTGATGTCAACCCGGCTTACGCCCGAGTTCAAATTTCGCACGACCGCGAGAGTCTTTTTCTTTGTTGGCCTTTGTCGACTTCAAGGCGATCGGGGCTCTCCCTGCCGCAGGGTTCTGTTAGAGCTCTACTATCCTCGCTTCTCCAGCGGCACAAGACCAAAAGTGTCCCAGCGAAGCCGGCAACAACGGTCTCCAATGATGCACAGGCCTCGGCGCATGTGAACCCGAGTCGGTAATAGCAAGCGTCTGCCAAGCCGTCGAGCCGCCCGTCTCTGTCTCTATATATGAGGAGAGCTCGGCTACTTCAAAATCTTGTAGACTTTGGAGCTTAACCTCTAAATGGTCGAAATCATCGCAAGGTGGCACAAGCGGACTCAATCTTCGGATATTCTCCCATGCCCTACTCCAAATAGGATTACGGTATAAACTAATTCACGGTTCTTAGCGAAGTTCTGGAGAATATTACCATATTCTTAAGGATAACTCGATAACCCTCAATTTCCTCCGCTATGGGACCTCAAGGAGGATAAAATTCGACGAGGCTTATATCGGCCGGACAACGCTCTACCTCGAAGGACTCCTCACCTTGTATGTCGGTGCCGATTCATACATGCGCCGGGCCTACCAATCAACAATTGGGAAGGATACCTCCCACCGTGGATGAACAGCCAGCAATGTCGATGGCGGCCTTGACAACGGCGTCGTCAGCGAAGGATTCACCGATCAACGGTTCGATCTACAAAAGAATTCCCGATCAGCGGAGGAATCTCGAGGGTCAATTGGGCGACAATCCACCGACGCGAGTCAACAACGAAGGAAACTTGATTAGCTTCTGATTGAAATTCCAACAACGGTCAAGCAATAAATGCGACGCAACACCCGAGGGATCCTACAAAGCACCGGAGAACACGAGGATTGGAGGAATCAAATCTGGAGCCAACCTCAAAAGAAATTCATCTATCGACTTACGGTCGAGATTTCGACAACGGCCGACAAAAATGCGATGCAGTAAGCCCGACAATCCTACAAAGCGGAAAGGCTGAAGGGAATGGAGAGATCAAGCGCCGGGGTCATTCACAAGTCCTATCCGCCAATTAAGGAGTGAAGGGGCTCATCATGTCAAAGCATCGGACTCATCAAGAATGAGGCGAGGCGGCTTTGGAGGGAATATCTGTGGCGTTAAAATTGCTTATCGGTGCGAACAAGACTTCGTAAGCGGTGGGTTGATAGCAGGCGATCCATCCAACTGGCGCTTCGAGCGCCGTCGGCGTGATCGCCCATAAAGCAGCGTAAAGTGAGTCGGCGGCGTCTGAGCAATGAAAGCGACACGTCGTGGAGAAAACCCGACGACGGCTCAACGAGGCGAAGTTGGCTAAACTCAAACGTCGACAAGGCGGAATCAACCGTGCCAGTCCGTCGATGCAAACGAACCGTTTGAGCTCAAAGTTGATCGGACACGGACTCGAACACATGGCGACATCACGAACAAAACTAAGCCGGAAGACCGAAGAATCGGCGAAGAATCGTGGAGAAGTCGGCGGAAAAAGCGGCCAGCGGCGAGCTGATAAACCTCGGCCAAATTGGCCAAGGTGGCTCGGCCACTTGGCCGAGCCACCTCGGCCAACTTGTAGGAGTGCAACCAGTGGCGGGAGGCTCGGCCACTTTGGTAGAGCCACCTCATTGGCAGGTGCCTCGGCAGTGGGGCAGAAACCACACAGTGTGGCCTTGTATGCCCTGGTTTTGTATAAATAGGGGGGGGGTCTTGCTCATGGGAGGTGGGATTTCGGGATCTTGGACTGGGGACTTGGGGATTTTTGGCGGACTTCTGAAGAGCCCTCGCGAGATCTGGCCTTGGTTCGAGCACCGACGAGCTCAAGTCCGATCAACGTCGGATCTATAGGCGGAAGGTAAACAAACTTCGGGTCGAACTACGAGATACCCTCTAGGTTAAGCTTCGTCTTAACCTCGGGGATATTGTGTGATTTCTCCTTGTAGATCTCACCCGCTCCGTGATCCTCTCGCCGTGAGTCTGACGATCTCATGGCGATCCTCTCCTTCGTGAGTGTGATCCCCTCGGTAGCCGTTTCGCCGTGAAGCGAGCCCCTCGTCTGTAGTTCGGAACCGGGTTTACACGGGATCGGGATTGCGCGGTGGTCAACGGACGAACAAAAGTCCCGGCATAGGCAAAGAACCCATAGCGGGATCCCGTAAAATAGAGATCCCGTGTTTGTTCACAAAAGGAAGAGAGTTGTAATTTTCGTTTTCATTTATGCGCCTAAAATAAAGGCATTTCTTTTGTTTGAAATTTTGTTGTAGGCCAACGAAGCTGTAAACGAATTCAAACGAGCAATGAATAACAAACCAACTTTCCCCGCGAACAACTATATTTTGTGTTTTCTTGGGCTGCTTGCACATTTGTATTAGACAATTTAAAAAATATATCATGAACTTTCAAACAAACCAGACGTTTGTTAAAGAAACTGTCCTAAACCTTGAAAAATGCCTTCTTAACCACTCCGACAGAAAACATGCCATCTGGCTAGGATGCAATCTTTTTTAATCCCTTTTTTAGTCTCCTTAAGCTACTAATTTATCATCTAAATTAGTTTAATTACGGTGAGGTAGTGGATGAGGAGCTCCCTCAACTGATACAGAGGACGTGGAGGGAGTGCTTGAGGAGGAGGGAAGAGAATGGCTTTCGTTTTTAGGAAAGGAAGAAGGTGGACTATGAATATTTTTACGAGAAATTTTTTTAATATAAAAATTTTCTAATGTTGTTGAATGGTTTTCTCTTGAATTTACCTGAGTTTGTTTCAGAGAAATGTAAAGGTGTAAGAGTAGTTTCATGATTATGTTAGTGACCATTTGGTAATCATCTGCGGAATATAAATTCACAGTCTATTATTTTTTCAAAAGAAAAAAGTTCATTGACTGAAACTTCCTCAAAATTTGTGCTAGTTCTTGTACGTTGCTGGTTATATTTGCTGGTTATTTCAGTCTGATTGGTATTTTTCATGCCAATTAAGTGACATTACTGTTGAGTCCTCCAGGAATCACTTTCATTGATGCATGTCTCACAGAGAGTACATGAAGGCAACATAAACCTAAAGAAAGTATGTGAATGGAGGAATTATATATGTTTTTGCAGGGCAGCAGATGTCTGCAGAGCTCTTGTCTCGATACATGAGGAGAGCGGAGTATAGTGTGTACTTAAAGTCATAAAGATACTATGTTAATGGAAAAATGATTGTCATGAATAGCATGTGGAGTTCTTGTCTTGATACATGAGAGCGAAATATAGGGCTCATAAAGTCATACAGAAAGTATGTGAATGAAGAAATGATCAAGAATGTTATGTGGAGCTCTTGTCTTGATACATGAGGAGAGCGATATATAGGGCACATAAAGTCACAAAGAAAGTATGTGAATGGAGAAATGATTGTCATGAATTGTATGTGGAGCCCTGGCCTTCAATGCCATCAACCTTAGAACCTGTTTATCACTTGTTCTAAAATATCATTTTTAGTAAGTGGATATTTCTTATGGGAGGAAATTCTTCTTATTTAACATGTTGATACAATACCCTGAGCCCACAAACACAAATGGTCAACACAATTGTCAACTTACCTTGAAAAGTCAGGATTTTTTTTCCCCAGTATTTTTGATTAAAAAAAGTCAAACTTTATTATTCTTTGAGAATATTCTTTAATCGACTCTGAGTGTTATGTCATATTATATCAGGCTTTTAAATTATGCTTCATAGAAGTGTTTTTGCCTATTTCTTTGATTCCATTTTCCTGGTTGAAATTGGCATTGCACAGTAAATGTCAATATCTCTGATTCAGTATGCGGATAACTAGCTTTTGCTGCAAGTAAACTTATCACTATTTCTTATCATTTACCCTTGAACTTCTATTCTATTTTGGATAAGAAAAAAGAAAATGATATCAGGGAGCTTGGTTTATCTGACCTCTCTTTGTGAATTACCAGCTTTTGGTTCCACTTGTGACTGCATTGCGCTATGAGGGGGAAGAAGTGAACTTATCACTGGCAAAATCTGAGGCTAAGCTACTCCATGAGAAGATCACAGAGAAGGCATACAGCGATGAAGAAATCATCAGGGTCTTGACTACAAGAAGCAAGGCGCAATTGTTTGCGACATTCAATGAATACCACAATGAGTTTGGTAATCCAATCAACAAGGTAAATACAACTCTTGAATAATCCTTTTGCTACAGTTTATCATTAGGAAAATTTCTTAAGCTTTTTCATGTTCCCATTATATTGATAGTTGCTTAAACTTGTGTTTATTCAAAATTTTAAACTAAGATCTATATATATTCTTGCATTGTTATTTACATTATTTACCTTTTATACTCACAGTTTATCTCTGTTCACTATTCTGTGTATGAAATTCTTATTGGTGTTTTAAAATGTCAAAAAAAGAAAGGTATAATGCATGTATGGCAGTTATGGATGAAGGAGAAGCATTGCCAACATATACAGTTTTAGGATTGTATTCTTCATAATATTTGATCTAAATCATCGATTATACTTATCAGGACTTGAAGGCCGATCCTAAGGATGAATTCCTCTCTGCACTAAGGGCCATCACAAAATCCATCACTTGCCCTGAGAAGTACTTTGAGAAGATCATTCGTCTCTCAGTCAACAAGATGGGCACCGATGAGGATGCTGTAACCCGAGTCATAATCACTCGTGCTGAGGTTGACATGAAGCTGATCAAAGATGTGTACTACAAGAGGAACAGCGTGGCACTGGATCATGCCATTAAGAAGGATACAACTGGAGATTATGAGGATTTTCTTCTCGCGCTCATTGGTCAAGATGATGCATGAAATCTATATCTATCATGAAAACATAAACTCTTTGGTGGTATGTTATGGTAATCAAATAATGAGGTCCTGGTATTTGAAGCAGTGATCATTTGCCTTATCCTTGTGTTTTTGGCTTTGCAAGAACCAAATGATAACGTAATTAATGATATGTCAGTATTGACAGCTTGATTGTTTGCTATCTTCTTGAGTTTGTGTTGTGTTAGTGTTTAAAAGTCCTCAGGTCACAACTGACTTCATTACAGAAAGGATGTCATTGTGCAATATTCTCGTAGGTACAAATACACTTACGTATGCGAATGACCAACATTGACATAAGGATAAGACACAAACTATTATATGTGCAACTTCAAGCTGTTTAGAAGTCACGATTTCGGAATAAAAAGTTAAATTTGGTCAGGTTGCTTTATTCTCTGAGTTCGAGTGGTTAGGCCGGATGAACTTTCAAAAGAAAAAACTTAATCATGCAGAAATAAGAGAGAAATGAAGGTTTTCCAGGTAATTTTTCATCTATCAAAAATAAAATTCAAAAACCTAAAGAGTATGTTGTCAATAATATGAAAAAAAGTAAATGCTCTAGATATGAAAGAAAATCACGCCTAAGGATGAAAAATGCATCATGAACTCAGAAAACTTGAGCATGTTTTGGTTGGAAGCTGTTCTGTTTGGATTTGTGTTATTATACAATACAATCTTATTCATTACGCTTCTATCCATACGGCTATTGCCTAACTCAACCAGATTATATGGGTACACTTAGCTCATAAAATATGAATTTCTCCTGAAACATGAGAAAACAAGTATGTAAATACATTTTCAACAATGAAAAACATCGGCAAACAAATAATCTAATCAAATCAATTTCGATTTCAGAATAATATTCAGATTAATTAACAAAGTTCGAGCTGAATTTCCAAAAGCTACTCTCCCAAAAGACCACAACCTATACACTGTACAGTTACAATCCCAAGAAAGAGAACATAGGTTTTAATACATGACACTGACATCAGATACATGCCCTCGATAAGCAGCTCCAACCATGAACGAATTTAGAGATAAATCACAATATATATATAGAGGACTGTACTTATAGCTAATACTAGACACCAAGGACAACTTACTCAGTACTTCTAAACAAAAGGGATAACAAGATTTATTGGACATTGGACAACAACAGATCGAGCTGCTTACTGTCCTAAAATGCACAAGACTTTTTTGACAAGAGCGAGAAGATTCGCTTGCAATATGGACTGGAACGGAGAAGTGCAACATGAGGGTGGATGGCTTCAACTAGTGCAGTATATGTAGCACCCTGCATTAAGAAATGAAAGGAGAATCAGAATGTTAATGTGCTACATACTTATCTGATGCACATGATAAATGTATGTATAATTTGAGAACTTCCATTTAATGACGGCCATACCATAAAATACAGACTGCAATTTGCTAGTTTTAAAACCCGTATGAAAACATATATACAATTATTTTGATTAGAATATAAGAAGTTTAAACAGTTCTAGTTCCTTGATTTAGAAATTGAAAATGTGTTAGCACGCTTTGTAACCAGGTTATATTCTAATAAACATTCCCAAGATCAACATAACTAAGACACATGCAGAGCATCTACATTAGAAATTTGGATTCATGTACTGTTAATAATATCCTAAAAGAAAATAAAAAAAGTTATTCTAATGACTTTAACCATTTGGATTGTGGAATTTGACACTTGATCTCATATTAAGCATTTAAGCCCCTCTTACTTATGCCTGTTAGCTAGTGATTCACTAATCTGGAGATTTACATATAGGTTAGTAGACGATAGGAGAACTTCGTTAAGTTTTTCATGAAGCCTTTCTCAATTCAGAGGTGAAAACATAAACAAATCATTTTGGTGGGAGCAGGCTTTGAATCTTAGATGACAATGATGAAGATGATGATATATGTGATCAATATGGAAGACCTGTTTCTTACACGAATGGCCTTAAACATACAGTTTGCCTACAATTCTTTTGGTTATATCGCATACTACCAATATAAGTTATAAGGTAAAATAAAGTGGGTTGGTGATAGAAACCTTGGTGTATGAAAGAGCAGATTGGATAACATAGTTTGCATAAGGATGTTGCAGCAATTGCTCAAAATGGGGAGCTGACAATAACTCGACCACAATTGTAGCTTTAACATTTTCCCCAAACTCCTTGAAACATTTTTCCACCACATTGCTGCTAAATTTCTGCATTGAGAGTTGCACGTAATTTCCTTCAAACTGAGATGCCAAATTCTCATGGGCTGAAGGATGGTTGCCTATGATATATTGTACCACATAATTTCTGAAAATGGAAGAATAGAAAAACAATAAGTTGGAGGAATAACAAGAAACATATTAGACATTTGACACAGTGAGTTTTAAAAAGCAGCGGCAGCAGCATAACTTCATATTCTATATTTAGAACAGTTAATATCTTCAAAATCATCTATGCATCTATACATCCTTCATCCATCTCCATTTAGCACATATATAAACTATATTTATAATTCCTCAAATTGCAAACAAAACAATTACCCAAAACCATCTTGAGCAAGCTGTAGTCCATTGAAAGAGATTTCTGCAATCAAATTTGCTCGACATTCTCCAGTGGAACAACCTATGCAGCGTTGCAGGACACAACATCCATGCCGATGAGTTGCGATCTCAACACAATGTTTTGTGGCGGCATCATGTATGAACTGTCACATATAGTCACAGGAGAATTAGGAAACCAGAATTACAAGAAAAGTAGATTAATCGGCAAACCATATTACTTGGTGTGGAACAGAACAAGCTTAAATTCAAATTTGACTTCAGAATACCAAGTCCTCTAAAATTGAGTAAGTTTAATGCAAAGCTCATGGATTTCTATGACTATTTAACACAGAAGACTTGTGAATAAGCAACATTTTCTTAGCAGTGATAACTTTTATTAGGTTTTGTTACAAAAGAATAAATCACATTTTCTAAAGCTATTTATTTTCATTGCCTCCAAGTATGGTGGATTGGGGTGGCAGTACGTGGACAAATTAATGATCAGAGTTCAGAACCTAATTTTACTAGTGGTCTCAAATCCAACTTATGAAAATCATAATAATTTAGGATATGATTATTCTAATTTTAGGATTCATCATACCTGTGATATATATATATATATATATATATATATATATATATATATATATATATATATATATATAAATCTCATATAAACTTAAGTTTATAGGGAATAGTCATACACCAACTTTTCTATCCATTGATGTTGCCTTGGGATCCATGAAAGATATGAATTTTGAGATTTGTGCATCTCTTGAGGGCACAAATCTAAAGGCAACATCAATGGATAAAAAGTTGGTGTATACTATTCCCTATAAACTTAAGTTTATAGAGATTTGCTCTCTCTCTCTCTATATATATATATATATATATATATATATATATATATATATATATATGTCCCCGTTGTTCAAACTATGCCATATAGGAAAATTTGTATTGTAGCCTATCCATATACTATATGTGTCTGTATTGGAAATTTCTTTCTGTCCTGTTTCTGAGGTTTGCAACAAATTTTTATGTTAATAACCAATGATAAAAATGCACCACAACTGGATTACTGGAGGAAATTCTTACATCTAAAAGTAAGGACACACATGAGAGCATACAATGCATGGAACATTGACAATGATGATCACAAATTCTAAACATATAAATACGAAACAGAAGCGACACAGCTAGAAGCATAAATGATATACATATTCTAGAAAATACATAACAGGGTAAAGTAATATAAATTTCTATGTTATTATCAGGATATGTTCCACGCACACGTACAAGCAAGCCAACTTTACACACACGACGTAGCACAATTTCATGTTATTATCACCCTTTATTAAGTGTCATGTTCATAAGAGTACACACAGAAATGCACATACCCCCACCCCAAAAAAACAGACACACACAAGCGTGCACACAAAAAAAGAAAATTCCAGAAACGATTCAGACTGAAGTCCTAATAGTTATTAATATACAATACACACATTTTCTCCCTTCTAGTCTGCAAATATAAGTACGTTCTTGTCCATATGCATGCAAAGTACAAACTAAATTATCTAGTGGTAAAATAGGAGCGCACAATCTAGAAAATTGAAATATACTACGCAGAAACATTACAGTAACTGTAATTATCCAAAAGTATTCATATAGCATCTTAACCATAGGATTAAACCTGGCCAATTAGAACTAACATTAGTCTGACAACATAATGATATAAATAAGCAGCAAAGACCGAACATAAACATACAAGAGAAATCAAATCAGAAACAAAGTGAAGCCTAATAGAAAGATTAGAAAGTATGAAGTGATATACACGTCCAAGCAGAAAGAAATTTTTCTTGCATAATAATAAACTAACAGAAAACAAGTTAAAGAAAAACATACAAAGAAGAAAAGATAACTTACAAAAGTTCCATAGTTTTTTACCATAATCCATCTTGTAAGTCAGAGAAAGATAAGAAACACTCGTGGACATTGAAATCATGTCTTATATAGTATTAAGATAGGCATTCGATCATAAAAGTTAGCGGGCTATGAAAAAAGTTCACCTCAGTATCTTCTGTCCTGAGACATGTCAAGCAATGCTGTATCACATGATTTCCATTGATGTCCTTGATGAGATCAAGGAGCCATGGCCTAAGAGCTGCTGCAATCAGAGCAATTTGTTGACGAGTCCCAAGAGTCTCTATCAACTTCTGCACTGCTCTTGTCCTGAAATGATATATATAAACACATCAATAACAAGAAAGATCGTCAATGCTTACTGTTCAACGCAAAACATAGAATCCTCAGTTCCTATTATTTTCCTAAAATTAGGTTAAATCATGGAAGAAACACCAACAGATTTTAGTTGCTTTTCAATCTGATACAACTACTTCATAGAATTTTACATAGTCTGGGTAGAGGCGGCTGCAGGAAAGATAAGAGCTTGCCACTAAGCTTTAATGGTCGAAACATGAAATAGATGAAAAGAAAACTTCTTTCTTGGTAGGAAGCTTCCAAATTTCCTGGAGTAATTTATAGAATTCCTCATTGCCACTAGATGAGGAGGCTGTACAAAAGAATTGGTCCAAAATTGCTCCCTTTATAACCTTATTTCAACACTTTATAGTACCATAATGCAGGAAGAGGGCTGAGTATAGAGCTCAAGGTGAGCACAAGAAATAAGAATAACTGTCAAAAAATCTACTGAGAAAGCTAATAAACAACTCATTATTATTTATAGAAAGCTAAACAAAATTATTAATACCAACAAATTGAAGCACTATACAAAATTATAATGATCATCATTCTTCAGAGAGAGAGAGAGATTCTTATAATCTTGGAAAAGTAGCTCTACACTAGATGGGCTAATCCCATGAAGCCTCAGAACAAGTTGCAATGCATGAAAAACTCATGTTCAAACAGTCTAAATTCATACAACCGGTGAAAAACATACATGGCTCTCCTTCAAAATTGAGAAATAAATTCAGAATGCGCATCCCCAAGGATTTGTAGTTTTTGACCTAGGCAGCTTTGTTCCCCTCACTTCTTAACATACCAATATAGCAAGTTCCCTTCTCTATACTCCGAACATAATATAGGCGTACATAAACACAATTAACTAAATTTATTGAAATTGTCAATAACAATGTATATCTAGATAAATTATGACAGGAAAGTCCAGAGATAGGCAGTTCATGAAACACAAAAGAAGCATCTAACATTGTGCATGCTACATGATACCAATTGACTCAAAGTAAATAGAAAATGGTCAATAGACAAAATACCCATGACTGTCCAGAGAAATCCTGAAGATTGTCGCCGGGTCTTCAGTGAGTACGAGTAGAATCGTCATCCTCTGATCTTCACTACAAACATCAAATAACTTCTGAATCAAATAATTCCCAAAAGAGTCAGTCATAAGCTCGCCAATATGAGCAATAACCCCATCAAAGATGAAATCCACTTGATGCTTCCCCTCATCAAATTTCCCTTGCAAGTACCTACATCCATGCTGATCTTTTGCAAGGATATAAATGGATCCTATATTCCCCAAAAAATTATCATACAAACTCCAATTAACAGATCCTCCCCTTTTCCTCAAATTGTAATCAAACCTTTCAAAGTTTTGAAAGTTTTCAACTGGAGACAAGGATCGAGTTGGGGATCGGAGAATTGAGAGATTCAAAGCATTAGAATCCCAATATGGATCGAACCCATTAATCTTTGAGGAGTAAAATCCATCAGGAATTGAGTTAGAAGAAAAACCCACATTGCGAATTTCATTAAAGGGAAGAACCGAGCGAGGAGAAGGGTTAACTGGGATTCTAGGAGATAAACCCCCGAGATTTCTCTGAAGGAGGAAAGGATCAATGGGTTTTTCATTGATGTACATCGATTGAAGATGATCCATCAATTGGTTGACATCAGCCATGCCATGGCCATGGACGTGCAGATCATGGGACGCCAATGGCGATGGCAATGCGCGATGCAGATGATGTTGATCGTCATGATGATGGTAATGAGATGATGTTACATGGGGGATCTCATTCAACAGCATCTCAAACTCGCTCTCTTCGTTCTTATCAAGCGGCATGATTCCTTCGCTGTTAACCCAACAAAAAAAACCCACAAAAATAATTTATAAATGCGATGAAGAGATTGGATTGAAGAAAGTTTAGAATGAGGAAGAGAGTATTTTGGGAATGAGAGTGGATAAATTGGGAAGCATCTGGGGATATTTTGGGAGAGAGTTTGGTGAGGCACGCAGTTGTAGAGGAGGAAGAGGAAAGAGGGGAGGGGTTTAAGGAGTTGTTATATAGATATCGGAAGATTGGTAAAGACCTGCTCTTTTGAAACTTTTGCATTAAACTTCTAGTATTTTTAAATTTTGCAGACTTAGTCCAAACTATAATTATACTTCCTAAAGTACCCTTAAACTTTCGATAGGTTGATTATTTGGTGCCCTAGGGTTTTCAAAATGATGTTAATTTAACAATTTGACACTTATGAAGACCTAACTCTGTTCCCAACTTTTGCCCAAACTCAAAAACTAAAAGTTAGTAAGAAAGATTATTTCTTGTAAATATATATATATATGTATAAGAAAGAAAGAAAATTGTTTCTTGCTCATTTTTCTACATCAATATTATTGATCAAAATTGACGTTAATGCTTTTGCACTATAACGGATCAAATTGACAAAATATACTTTCATAATATCATATTTTTCACTAAACATATAATAGTGCAAATAACCCTTCATTTATTTTAGAAACTATCTTAATTATAGGGATTTAGATATTATTTGATCCATAGGATCTGAGAATATCTTCGTAAAGAGAAGAGAAACGAAACTTTTGGCCCACTTGATAAAATGAATGGTGCCCACAAGATCACATCTAGCATGATATTTTCACATACAAAATATCTAGCAATTTGCAGCATATTATAATTTAATAAAGACATGCGCAGATTATCATTCTAATTTGAATTAAAATATTTACCTATCATTCTAAACCGGATAGCAACACATTATCAAATTGCAAATTCGAAATTCAAATTATTTTGTTGAACTCCAGTTTAAATGTACACTACTATATCTTAGTTTCAAGATAAGATTGTGATTATCCTATCCGTTAAGCAAGTTTCAAGATAAGATTGTGATTATTCTATCCGTTAAACAAAAGATATGAATGAAATTAAATCATAGATTTATAGAAATTACGCTTAATTTTACAATCTCCTTGGATTCCAAAGTGTATTGCCCTGTCTTGAGATAGTACATACGGCAACATGGGAAAAAAAATATCTCTAGTTTGTAGCCTGGATGTTAGATGGAAGAACTATTTGGGTCCACTTATCAATTACGTGGTCCACTTCCTATTCATTCGTCTGATTATATTTTGACACTTGGCAGCTAGTTAGTTAGTTTTAAAAAATACAGCTTCAGGTAAAAAAGTGTAAAATGTTTGCAATACCAAGTCAATTACTTTGTTATGTTTGCAAATTTACCCTACAAGTATGAACTATTATACCGTGCATTCTTGCACATTGGATTTCATGCCCGTCATTTAATACCATTAAAATCTATAGGTCCTATTTGGCAATGAGTTAAGAAAAGAAATATGGGTGTTTAATCTCTTCTTAACCTTCCAAACAAGTTAATTTGGTCAAAGGGTTAATAAAACTTTTACAAGGGTTAAAAGTTAGTTAACCCCTTATTTAGAGGGGTTTATAAATCCTCCTAGGGAAGCAGTCCCTCTTGAGATAAGGAATGAAACTTTATAAACGAATATTTTAATAACTAATTCGTGATATTTATGACAACTAAAACCTCATTAACCCATTTTTATTTGTCAAACACTAAAAATCCTGACTATCAACTCTAACAGAACTAAATTATTTTAATCCTTTGCCAAAGAACACCATAGAGATTAGTAAAAATAGATATTTGAGAAAATCTGCAAATTGGGTAGATTATATAGGTGAAACTCTCTCTTTTTTTTTGGTAAGGAGTATGTTTGTCATTTCATGCCTTCTCGCCTCTTGGTTCCAAATTTAACAATGTTAAATGAGAAATGTATTTTAATTCAATGTCAAACAATTTGGCGGTGTATTAGCAAATTTTCATAGTTGGAAGGTAAATTTGGATGGTACATAACTTTAAAAAACCCAAGACATATTTACTGGCGGGTTTCGATTTTTTTTAAGTGGGCATGGGAAGAGTAGGAAAGGTTACAATACTAACCATCTTAAATTTGTGTTTATTTACATTTTAAAGCAAGTGAGATGAAGGATTGAGAGGATTAAAAAGAAGAAAATTTTCTCACTTTCTTAACCCTCCTAAAATGGATGGATTGGGAGAGGAGGGGTTGGATTTTAAGTGAATTGCTTTCTTCTCTTTCTATTTTCTACTCTAAACTAACACAAATTAGTTCCATCACTCTCTCCCTCCTCATCCCGAGTTCTCTGTCCAAACACAATTACTTACATTGCACTTCCCCCTCTCCTTTCCCTTTCCTTGGGTAAAGTTCAATCACCCCCCTCCCTCACCCTATTCTTTATCCAAACTAGTTGTTAGCATTTTGTTAGAGCTATTACATAGAGCGTGTTTAGAGGGGCTTATTTTTAGAAGGTTACTACATTATCTTTTGATGGTTTTTAACTTTTATGAAAAAGAAAATTTATATAAAAATATTTCAGTAGAATAACAATTTGTCTGGTTAAACTTAGCTTATCTTGGTGATCTTATAAGCTAGTTTTTCAAAAATTGGGTTACACTAGCTTTTTAAAATTAGACTTATAAGCTACTTTATTTGGTATTTTTCCAAATAGATAAATATGAAGAAGCTAATTTAAAAGCTAGTTTGACCAAAAAATAAGCTCCCCCAAGCACCCTCATAGCTGAAAAGAAATTGTTAATGTATATTATTTAGTAAAATAAAAGGGTTTTGCAAACAGAACCCCCTTTAGTATCACTCAATTGCAAAGAGACACCCATGTAGTTCTATTTATTGTGAATGGATCTCTTGTAGTTCTACTTGTTGTGAATAGACTCCGTGAGTGCTTTTTTGACTCTTAAAATCGTTAAAAATGTCTGAGGCAGCGGATAGATTTCTTTAGTTCTATTGGTGAGGATAGACGCCCAATTGCTAATTTTTTTACTCTTAAAACAGCTAAATAGGTTCGCTAAGGGGGTGTATTTGCACTTAGACCAATACCATAGAGGGTCTATTTGCAAAAAGTAGAACTATAGGAGCTCTATTTGCAATAAATAGAATTGATGAGAGTCTCTTTCCAATTGGGTGATACTGCAAAAGGGTCTGCGTAATTAACCCAAAATAAAAAGATGGAACAGAGGCCAACAGCTCTATGCCAGCCTTTTGTATACTAACATATGCTTCATACCTGCATGAACAGGGCTCTCATACAAACAAAACATTAACTGGCGAGCCCAGATTTATATTGAAAATGGTTCGTATTATGTTTAGAGGCCCAGAGCCCAATACCCGTCTATTTGAATGGGCTTCTTATAAAGTAGATAATACTAATAGTAAATATGAACTGGGCTCTTAGAACAATATGAAGCCCAAATTTAGATTGAAATGCAAGAATAAAATTTTCTTAAAACTCAAGTAATCACTCATAGATTGTCAAGCAGCAACTATAAGTTAATTTTTTATTATTTCCCCCCCTCCCCCATTTTGTTCATTTTATTTGTTAGAGGTAATCCTTAAATTGCAGGGCTCAAAGAAATTATCAAGAAGGTAAACTAAATCATGGAAGTTTGGAAATGAGGTATTACATAGCTAATCTTAGATAGGCAAGCATTGGTAATGTCTATCCTTGGATGCTCATCCCGCGTCGAACTAACCAAGTTCAGGCTTCAAACAAACAATAACAGAACTAGCCGATCTGAAAAGACTAACTCGTCAACGGTGCCCACACAGGTCTACCCTTCAAAGACAAGCAGCGTAAGCACAGGGGATATATCTCATGTTGTCATTCCTCTAATGCTTAGCTCGGTCAAATTAGTCTCCTGCTGAATAAAATAGGAAGATAAGTAAAGGGATTCGAGAATTTCCTTTGCATGTACCTTCACCTTGTGATGGAAGGAACACTTATACCATTTTTGTTAATTATTTTCGCAGCGTCTAACTTTCGTTATAATTGAATTATAAAATGACAAATCGTGTTGATCTGTAGACTACAAAGATCAGGCTTCTAATTAGTTACCTTTCGCAGGAGCTAAAGTCGCTGGTTGTTACAATTTTTCTTATTTGTATAGTTCACGATATTCCTATCTTAAATTTGTGTTTATTTACATTTTAAAGCAAGTGAGATGAAGGATTGAGAGGATTAAAAAGAAGAAAATTTTCTCACTTTCTTAACCCTCCTAAAATGGATGGATTGGGAGAGGAGGGTTGGATTTTAAGTGAATCGCTCTCTCTCTTTCTATTTTCTACTCTAAACTAACACAAATTAGTTCCATCACTCTCCCTCCTCATCCCGAAGTTCTCTGTCCAAACACAATTACTTACATTGCACTTCCCTCTCCTTTCCCTTTCCTTGGGTGTTCAATCACCCTCCCTCACCCTATTCTTTATCCAAACTAGTTGTTAGCATTTTGTTAGAGCTATTACATAGAAGTGTTTAGAGGGGCTTATTTTAGAAGGTTACTACATTATCTTTTGATGGTTTTAACTTTTATGAAAAAGAAAATTTATATAAAAATATTTCAAGAGAATAACAATTTGTCTTAAACTTAGCTTATCTTGGTGATCTTATAAGCTAGTTTTTGTGGTTACACTAGCTTTTAAAATTAGACTTATAAGCTACTTTATTTGGTATTTTTCCAAATAGATAAATATGAAGAAGCTAATTTAAAAGCTAGTTTGACCAAAAAAATAAGCTCCCCCAAGCACCCTCATAGCCGAAAAGAAATTGTTAATGTATATTATTTAGTAAAATAAAAGGGTTTTGCAAACGAACCCCCTTTAGTATCACTCAATTGCAAAGAGACACCCATGTAGTTCTATTTATTGTGAATGGATCTCTTGTAGTTCTACTTGTTGTGAATAGACTCCGTGAGTGCTTTTTTGACTCTTAAAATCGTTAAAATGTCCGAGGCAAATGGATAGATTTCTTTAGTTCTATTGGTGAGGATGACGCTCAATTGCTAATTTTTTACTCTTAAAATAGCTAAATAGGTTCACTAAGGGGGTGTATTTGCACTTAGACCAATACCATAGAGGGTCTATTTGCAAAAAGTAGAACTATAGGAGCTCTATTTGCAATAAATAGAATTGATGAGAGTCTCTTTCCAATTGGGTGATACTGCAAAAGGGTCTGCGTAATTAACCCAAAATAAAAAGATGGAACAGAGGCCAACAGCTCTATGCCAGCCTTTTGTATACTAACATATGCTTCATATCTGTATGAACAGGGCTCTCATACAAACAAAACATTGACTGATGAGCCCAGATTTATATTGAAAATGGTTCGTATTATGTTTAGAGGCCCAGAGCCCAATACCCGTCTATTTGAATGGGCATGTTATAAAGTAGATAATACTAATAATAAATATGAACTGGGCTCTTAGAACAATATGAAGCGCAAATTTAGATTGAAATGCAAGAATAAAATTTTCTTACTCAAGTAATCACTCATAGATTGTCAAGCGGCAACTATAAGTGAATTTTTTATTATTCCCCATTTTGTTCATTTTATTTGTTAGAGGTAATCCTTAAATTGCAGGGTTCAAAGAAATTATCAAGAAGGTAAACTAAATCATGGAAGTTTGGAAAAGAGGTATTACATAGCTAATCTTAGATAGGCAAGCATTGGTAATGTCTATCCTTGGATGCTCATCCCGCGTCGAACCAACCAAGTTCAGGCTTCAAACAAACAATAACAGAACTAGCCGATCTGAAAAGACTAACTCGTCAACGGTGCCCACACAGGTCTACCCTTCAAAGACAAGCAGCGTAAGCACAGGGGATTATCTCATGTTGTCATTCCTCTAATGCTTAACTCGGTCAAATTAGTCTCCTGCTGAATAAAATAGGAAGATAAGTAAAGAGATCCGAGAATTTCCTTTGCATGTACCTTCACCTTGTGATGGAAGGAACACTTATACCATTTTTGTTAATTATTTTCGCAGCATCTAACTTTCGTTATAATTGAATTATAAAATGACAAATCGTGTTGATCTGTAGACTACAAAGATCAGGCTTCTAATTAGTTACCTTTCGCAGGAGCTAAAGTCGGGTTGTTACAATTTTTCTTATTTGTATAGTTCACGATATTCCTATCTTGATTCTCTTGTCATGTTTCGCTCACGTGTCATATTGATAGCTCAGCATGTCCCGACCATCCTCGAGCTCACAGTTGTTCTAGATGGTTATCGATCTCTTTAGCCAGTCTGATTCTCCAGGGGTCATCCTACAAACCTTATGAGATATAGTCGGGAAGAGATAAATGAACCAAAACACTAGCTTGCCAATACTCTGAAAAGACTTGTCTTTTGACTTCACACTTCAGTGGGTTCCTAGTCTATTAACCCTCCATTGATTATCATCACATTTTTGGTGCATACAAATCAAGCTTCCCTCCTGCACCGTTTCACACAAACATGAGAGCTGTCTAGGACAGTGGACAGAATGGCTGTCAGCTTTTGAGTAGTAAAAGCTCTCTCACTTTTGAGATGGGCTCAGAATTGTAGGTGCTATTCTTGTATAGGAATTGAGAGAATGGAAAGGCTCAACAGCCCAACAAGCAGTATGCTTCATATCTGTATGAACAGGGCTCTCATACAAACAAAACATTGACTGATGAGCCCAGATTTATATTGAAAATGGTTCGTATTATGTTTAGAGGCCCAGAGCCCAATACCCGTCTATTTGAATGGGCATGTTATAAAGTAGATAATACTAATAATAAATATGAACTGGGCTCTTAGAACAATATGAAGCGCAAATTTAGATTGAAATGCAAGAATAAAATTTTCTTACTCAAGTAATCACTCATAGATTGTCAAGCGGCAACTATAAGTGAATTTTTATTATTCCCCATTTTGTTCATTTTATTTGTTAGAGGTAATCCTTAAATTGCAGGGTTCAAAGAAATTATCAAGAAGGTAAACTAAATCATGGAAGTTTGGAAAAGAGGTATTACATAGCTAATCTTAGATAGGCAAGCATTGGTAATGTCTATCCTTGGATGCTCATCCCGCGTCGAACCAACCAAGTTCAGGCTTCAAACAAACAATAACAGAACTCGCCGATCTGAAAAGACTAACTCGTCAACGGTGCCCACACAGGTCTACCCTTCAAAGACAAGCAGCGTAAGCACAGGGGATTATCTCATGTTGTCATTCCTCTAATGCTTAACTCGGTCAAATTAGTCTCCTGCTGAATAAAATAGGAAGATAAGTAAAGAGATCCGAGAATTTCCTTTGCATGTACCTTCACCTTGTGATGGAAGGAACACTTATACCATTTTTGTTAATTATTTTCGCAGCATCTAACTTTCGTTATAATTGAATTATAAAATGACAAATCGTGTTGATCTGTAGACTACAAAGATCAGGCTTCTAATTAGTTACCTTTCGCAGGAGCTAAAGTCGCGGGTTGTTACAATTTTTCTTATTTGTATAGTTCACGATATTCCTATCTTGATTCTCTTGTCATGTTTCGCTCACGTGTCATATTGATAGCTCAGCATGTCCCGACCATCCTCGAGCTCACAGTTGTTCTAGATGGTTATCGATCTCTTTAGCCAGTCTGATTCTCCAGGGGTCATCCTACAAACCTTATGAGATATAGTCGGGAAGAGATAAATGAACCAAAACACTAGCTTGCCAATACTCTGAAAAGACTTGTCTTTTGACTTCACACTTCAGTGGGTTCCTAGTCTATTAACCCTCCATTGATTATCATCACATTTTTGGTGCATACAAATCAAGCTTCCCTCCTGCACCGTTTCACACAAACATGAGAGCTGTCTAGGACAGTGGACAGAATGGCTGTCAGCTTTTGAGTAGTAAAAGCTCTCTCACTTTTGAGATGGGCTCAGAATTGTAGGTGCTATTCTTGTATAGGAATTGAGAGAATGGAAAGGGGCTCAACAGCCCAACAAGCAGTCTCCTTCACATGGCCCTGAGTGGAAAGAGCAAAAGGCAAAGTCATCATTGTTTTGAGTACTGATTATTCTCTGTGAGATGGGCCACCATGATATCCATTTATGAGTCACATGTCATTCATCCTTTGCCCCCCTCAATCACCCACAGAAATCCAACCCCCCCACTTTCACGAAACCCAACCCCTTCCTTCTTGCCCAATCTTCAGTAAATCTTTGAACAACATCATATCTAAGCATCTCCTCATCTCCCCACTCAAGAGGATTATCATGAGAGAGAGTCATAGATCAGTTGTTGAAGTTTGCAATGAAATAAGTATTCCAACAAAAAATAATAATGATATTTTCTATACACCCTTTATTTCTCTTGTACATATTTTGGTCAGCTGTATATAAGTTTGTCATCCATGCAATGCACGAGAATTGAACACGGTTGCGTGAGTGGCTACGGATCTGCAAAGAGAACAATGAACATTGACATATTCATGAGACATGCTAATAAGTTTTGATAAATTTGATGTAGAGATGACACTACATGGCATAGATAAACTGAAAAGTTTCATTTAATAACGTTTAAGATGTATATTGCTTTTGTTAATAATAATAATGTAACAAATAACAAAATAATTGTCACATGTCACACCTGCAACTTGTGACAAATGTTTTATCAAATAACAAAATTGTAGATTATGATCTATTTTCAGAAAAATAAAGCTAACTAGTTATCATCTCAAGCTGGATAAATTATGTCCATATTTCATCACACATTCGAGGACTTTCTGTGGAAAGATCATTGAAGTGAAAATGCAAACAAAAGTACTTGAGTTGATCAGCGTCCACAATTTAATTGGTGCATCATCTTTTACTTTATCGTATGGTATTATTTCATGATGCAAATAAGACAAGTGGGCCTTGTTTATGGAAGTGGGTTTGGTGCAATTTGGACAACAACAATACTTCGTGTTACACTCGACTGAATGCACATCACTTGTGCACGATGTGGGCCTTGTGTTCTGGTTTAAGTTGGTAGCCAACTGTTTTATGTTTCCTTAAAAATAAATTTAAACAATTATGATTAAAAAAACAAAAAAACTAAAAGTTAAGAGATGAAGTTTTCAGACTTGGGTTTGTTACAATACAATATCAAATAATCCCATAATTCCTTCAAATATATCAGTTCCAATTACAATCCTAATCAAACCCAAGTCGAGGCACATCAATTAATAAAATTGGATCAACACAAAGTTAGTGAAATATTCTCAAAGCTCTTGGCTGCTAAGGCCACTTCAAGAACACAAATTATATAATACACAGAAAGCAAATGAGAGGATTAATCCATATCATCCCAAGCTATAGCAATGCACCACCAAAGCACTTGCTCCCTCTTGTTTTGGTTGAAGGAGACAAAGGAATCTCAACTCCAATTTTGTATTCCAATTCATCCAACCATTAAACCACATCACAAAAAGAGAGAAGATTTTATGGGAAACCCAAAGAGAGACTGGGATAGACTCCACCTAGACAATGACACAAGAGGAACCAAACAAAATTCCTTACTCATGTCTTTTATTTTTGTATTGTGACAATAGTTACTCCACAAAATAGAAACCCCATGTACACACACACAGAAAAAGAAAGATAAGACAATGATGTATTGTGTGCATATCTCTCTCTCTACTACAAATAGAAAAAGAAAGATAAGACAATTCTTCATTGTTATTTATAATTAATATATTATGATTCACTTAATAAAATCATAAACAAGAACCAAATAATAAACTACTTTTGAGGAAAAAACCCAAACAATAAACTATTGTAGTTGAAAAATAATTTGTTTGCTTAATATCCTAGTAGGTATACACTCAAACGGTGTAGGGGTAGAAGAACCAAAGATCAACTTCACCTTCACAACTTCCCTTTTTCCCATTCTAGATCTCTTTGTCAATCACTACCTATAATATCAAGCTAAAACTCATCAAGCTTCCTAACATCATACCCTGATTGTCGTGAGGGGGGATTTAAAAAAAAAAGAACAAATAAAATTAACAATTACCATTTTATGTCCGTGACTGACAAAACATACAAACACCTGTGTTCCCTCTACTCTGAAGAATGAATCCAAGACTCGACCACACCATCACCAGCCTTCTGCCTCTTCTCCTGTCGGTCGTCGCCGCCGCCACCCTCTCCTCCGAACTCTTGCCACGACCTGCCGACGTGGCTCTCATGGCCCTGCTGCACTCCCCCCGAAGGCGCTGCAGCGACGAAGCCCCCGAGATCTCCGTACTGCGGAGGCGGCGGCTGCGGCGGTCCGAGAACTGAACTGTGAATGCCGATCAGGCCTGGATTGGCGAACATTGGAAAAGCACCCGCACCAGCGCCGGCGCCGCCGCTGGCGGCTGCAGTGGCGGCAATGGCGTCGACTAGAGACGAGGGAGTGGGGAGCTGCTTTTGAGGGAAGGGGCGAGAGGAAGGAGAGGAGGAGGAGGAGGAGGAGGAGGAGGAGGAGGAGGAGGAGGAGGAGGAGGAGGAGGAGGAGGAGGAGGAGGAGGAGGAGGAGGAGGAGGAGGAGGAGGAGGAGGAGGAGGAGGAGGAGGAGGAGGAGGAGGAGGAGGAGGAGGAGGAGGAGGAGGAGGAGGAGGAGGAGGAGGAGGAGGAGGAGGAGGAGGAGGAGGAGGAGGAGGAGGAGGAGGAGGAGGAGGAGGAGGAGGAGGAGGAGGAGGAGGAGGAGGAGGAGGAGGAGGAGGGGGTCGAAGAAGGAGGAGGAGGTTGGGGGAGGGGGAGGGGGTTGGGGGAGGTTGAGGAAGGAGGAGGAGGAGGAGGAGGAGGGAGGGTTGGATTGTTGTAGTTGGTGTTGCAGGTAGAGGAAGTAGTAGCGTTGGATGATCTCATGGAGGAGGATTTTGATATAGAGGGAAAGGGAGGGGGAGGAGAGTTGAGTTTTTATTTTTTGATGAGGAGATTTGTGAGAGCAAAAGAGGGGCGGCTGGCTAGAGAGAGGTCACGTCTCTTCACTTTGAGGGGGAGATGGAGATCGTTGGGGAGGAGTGGGGCCTGGGGTCTGGTGATGGATGGTGGACGGTCTTTTTGAGGAGAGAGATAGAGAGGAGGAAAGGTATTTTGATGAGAGGAGAGGAAAATGAAATATACGGATAGGGATATACTTGCTCCTGGCCTTAATTATGAAATTGTTATTTTTAGTAGGATCATGTTTACGTCATGGTAGTTTTCCTTTCACTGATTTTATATATATATATATATATATATATATATATATATATATATATATATATATATATATATATATATATATATATATATATATATATATATATATATAGTATTCAAATTTGAACGTTAAAAGGGTATTATTTATCGAGGTATATCTATTGCCAAATTAATAATATAATTTTTAAATATTAATAATTATAGAAACTTCAACTATAATTTTTACTATTATTTACAGAGTAAATTTTCAAAACAGCTTAACAAAATAATATACTAATTAGTAAGTTTTATCAATTTTCTATAATAAAGCAAGAAGATATTTTATATGTGCAATGTCCGTAAAGGTTAAATTTATCATTTGCAAGAACAAAAAGAAAAAGAAAAGATATGAATACTGCTTTCAAGGTTAAAAATGTTGCTTTCGCTTCAGCTTGAACAATGGTAAATGAAACAAAAAACACTGTAGCAAATAGAGCATGCTTAAGATTCAAAATTATACTGTAGCATGAATAATTTTTTAAGCAAAAAAAAATATCATTATAGCGCGGACAACTGGGTAAGTGCAAGAATTTTACTGTAAGATGAACACTAAATTTGATATTCTGGGTCATACTGTAGCATAAATAGTATGTACTGTAGCATGAATAGTTAATGTTAGGCTGCTTGTTAGCTAGAAGAAGTAGCAGATGGTATATTATTATCAATATTTGATGTAAGCATGATATTATTTATATAGAAAACATAACCAGTTTGTTATTAATTTCGATATTCATAACATAACGTCGCTGATGAAAAAAAAAAGCCCTATCTGGTGAACATGGTGCTATTAAAAATCCTAATTTGGTAATTTAGCCGTTCCTGGTACGGAAGAGAGCTAAACTGTTGTATGTGATAATGGGTTGGCTAATTAGCACTTACTAAATAGTAAATACTTATGGCTTTCTCTATTTTGCACTTATATTTGATCGCTTTTGTGTTTTCAGGACTTTTGAAATGTGTATTTTATTATATTTTTAATGCAAAATTGAAGCATATTCTCATGTCACATTTGCATGTTAATTTTAGAATTTTTAATCATTAATGTTGTTGAACTCATTATTATTAGTATTAAGCCGTCGTTGATACGAGTATTATTTACCGAGGTAAATCTGTCATTAAATTGATAATATAATTTTTCTATATAACTATTTATAAAAACTTCGTGATAAAATTTTTTACTACTATTTACTAAGTGAATCTTCAAACTACTCAACAAAATAATATACCAATTAGTAAGTTTTATCAAAATTTCTTTAATAGGGCTAGAAAAGATCTATATATGTGAAATGTCTAATAAATGTTCAAATCACCATCTGCAAAGAAAAAAAAAAGATATGAACAGTGTTTTAAAGGTAAAAAGATTTTACTTTAGATTGAACAAGAAACGAAGGAACAAAAAAATTACTGTAGCATGAATGGGCCATTAGTTTAAAAAATACTGTAGCATGAACAATATTTAAATTCGAGATGATTGTTGCTTGCAGAGGCGTTTAATATTCAAAAGTATATTGTAGCAAGAATAATGTTTACTATAGTATGAACAGTGATTTTAAAGTTTACGCTAAGTTAAAAGTAGTAGATACCTAGTGAATTCTATTTTAAACATATCTCTAATACTTTTTTTTTTCTCTTTCTAAAATTTCAAGAGTGACAAGTAGAAATAGCTCAAAGCATGCAGTTATTACAGTAGGGATTCTATAAGAGTCACCCCTGTAAATGAGTGGGGTGGTTTACTCTTTTAATTGAATAGTCACGGGTTCCAATCTCACCTTCTAATCATCATGTATGATACACATCACTCCATTATATGGGGTGTTGTGATAAAATCATTACTCTAATTGTTGTAGCCAAATTTATATTATGCACTATCAAAATAGAAAAGAATATTTTCCTTTTGATATTTCTATCAGCATTGTTTAACACTGAATATCTTAAACAGAGACATAAAGGTGGCCACACACATATTTGAACTTAACACTATATATCCATGAGGAGGTATTTTTATGCTCTCTACATTTAGAAACTAGTGGAGAGGCTACTTATTTTTCATAGCCATTGATTGATTAATGAAAGAATGTGATTTATCTTCTTGAGTGAAATAGAAATGAGTATAACTCTTACAATTGTAGTAAATGTTATTTTTGGAATGGAAAATAATTGTCCATTCGGTAGTGGAGACGATCCAAATCCCCTTACCGCAGATTTAAATCTTCTCTACCTCAGAAATAGTCACTCTGATACTCTCAGATAGTCATTCTGTTCTTTTTTTCCTTTCAATATTTACCAAATATTCTTCGATTCTTTATCTTGCTAATTACTCATCTTTCCTTTCACTAGCTAAAATGACGAGACATCTAACGAGATATAATTAGACACCGAAACAAGGCAGATTGAGGGGCACATCGCTTAAGGATCGAGCCAGAAACTCAAGGGTCATATCTTTGAGTGCAGTCATTTGCTGCGGTTGGTTTCCAAAATTTCTCGCCAGTAATAATGGTTGTTAGTTTGCTGCAACTATAAATATTTTATCGGTGGTAACCAACATATTCCCACTACCATTTCCACTTACCTTGTAAATTTCATGGTTATAGGATACAAGAAGTTACTTAGCTGATCAGTAGCCAAATGAGATGCTCGATCATTACACTTCTTATATAGCAGAGCAGGGACCGTTGATTCTAAAGCTTGGGCATCCCACCATTTTGGGGCAGATGGCTCAGCAACAAAGGACTAACTATTATGAGCTAGAACATGTGCAAAAGATTCTTCAGCGGTCCCTTTGTCTTGTTACCCTTGTGATCAAATGTGATCAAATCCTTTTGAGACTCTCCTTTCCTATTCCTATGCACAGAAACTAAGGTTGTGTTTGACGATTAATCCGCACTAATCCGATTAAGGCCTTAGCGATAAAAAATAATCTGGTTTAAGGTCCTTTTTTGAATTAAAATAACCGGTCCAATTCTTTGACCAGTTTCTGCCAAACACATTTTTAGCTCTTAACCAGATTCGTTAATGACTAACGTGGTTAGTGAAAGAGTCCCCAAACTTAACCTAAAGATTGTGCATGCTAAGCTTACTCAAATGCTATATACTACAGCTTGTTCTTTGTTTGGTAGAACCACAGTCAATAGAAGATGCCGATAACTATTTGCAAGTTCTCATTCCTTATCCCTTCAATCTGCCAACATAAAGTTGTTGGTTTTGTTTGGTGGAACCATTTAAACCATCTTGCTCTGACTCCTATGCTTTTTTGACCCATGCACAACATCTAAACTGCTCCTTAGTTATCATCCTACGCTCAAGTCACTTCCTTATCCTCTTAAATTGTATTAATTGGCTTCTCACCTCTCTCTCTCTCTCTCTCTCTCTCTCTCTCTAGGTTAGATTAGTTGAACCATTCATTTGTTTGTTGCAACCATCAATAACAAGAACTACATTTTTAATTTCTGAACCTTGTATCTTAAGCAAGGTCCTGGTTGATCTGTTCTAGTGAATATCCTGAGGCTAAAGTATACACTATCTTGAAAGATTGATTTGCACATTAAAACTATCTTGCAAGATTGCTTTGCACATTAATTATGGCTTCTATTTTCTGTCAGAAAGAGATATTGATATTTTTTTATCTTTTACATTGCAAATTCACAATAGAGGCTATTCAACTTCTCACAGAGATTATCGGAAAAATTTCAGTCAATAAGGACAATCATCTTCTCAAAATCTGGTCCATGTACCCATCTGCGAGTGCATCTGTTGACCACGAGTCAAGGTTTGACTAGTTGCACAGAAGGATTACGAAAAAATAAAATTCAGTGTGCTAAATTTCTACATTAAATTGTATGAACTTCGAGATGGGTCCATCCCTTTTAAAAAGAAAAAACTTCAAGATGGGTCCCACATGGAGGGCTCTTAATGGGGCCCACTGGCTCTACTGGTGGGAAAGCAGCCAAGGAAATTGTGACGCTTTGAGAAGGAAAGATCTTTCATACAACAGTTTAAACGAGTCACTGTCCAAAGTTAAATGACTTTGACTGGCACTTAAGAGTGTAAGACTGGACAACGTTAGAAGCAAGGCCACGGGGTAGCCTACGATACGCAAAGCTAAAAGGTTCTAGATTAACTTCTATTTAGCACGTGAGTAGTTATATACAGTTTAAGAAATTTAGTGAAAAGTCCGTTTTTTAAATACAATTATTTTGCTTGTGTTTTCCTGAGTGAGTCTTAAATGTAGAATAAGTAATATGGAGCGAATAGCGGAAACATAATCTGTATCATTAGCTTAAAAGGATAGGGCCCTAATTAATTTTAATATCCGATTTATTTGGTCTCTACGAAGTTTTTAGTCATATGCATGCATTTCTAAATTAAATTGAACAAATTTTTATTTGAACTATCGCTTCTTCTTTTCTATTTTTATATATACTCTAATTTTTATGGATATCAAGATACTAATAGCTTATACCAATGACTTATAGCATATGGATTATTAAAAATTAGATAATCTAAGCGAGAGTTTTTTTCAAACAATTTGAACCTTAAAGAAGTTCAAAATAAAAGGGTGGACAACTTTTATTTTAAAATTTAAAATTTAGAATTTAGAATTAGATAGTTTAACTACCAATCTCTCCTTTACAATATTCCTCTTTATTTATAATATTATAAGATAAAACGAGAAAAAGAAAAAGTCAATTTGCCAAATGAGCATAGATAGTTTTTATTTTAAATTTAAAATTTAAAACTAAATAGTTTTACCACCAAACTCTCCTTTTAATATCTCACTTTTTTAATAATGTTTAAAAATAAAAAGGATATAAAAGAAATACAATTGCATGTGTGATCACAACACCGAAATATCTTTTGATGTAGGAAATGTGGAGATTTTGTCGATCGGTAATGTCATCTTATGTTGATGTTTTATTATAAAAACTCTTGAGATTTGGTATAAACTAACAAGAATATTAAGTTAAACCCTGCAACATGAAGCAATCAAATAAAATATCGCAATTAGATGAGATATAAGACCTCATCATATTAATTTAATCTAAACTAATCTCATGCTTAAACCTCAATCTTGTGAGGCTTGCATTAGAATTTTAACTTAATTAGAAAAGTATATGTTGTTTTAAAATATCTATAAAATAATCTTAAGAATCCAAATATTTAATCTTAGAATAATCTTAAGAACACATTAGAATTCCAATCTAGCTACTTATTAAAAATATCGGATAAAGCAAGGAGAATTGAGATAATAGTTTGGTAAGTTATGAAATAATTTGTTTATTTTGGCAAATTGCAGAATATTTTTGTATTAGGAAAGTTTTATTTTATAGATCTTTGCATGTATGTATGTACACACACACACACACACACACATATATATATATATATATATATATATATATATATATATATATATATATATATATATATATATATATATATATATATATATATATATATATATATATATATATATATATATATATATATATATATATATATATATATATATATATATATATAATGGTGTCTTGTGTTCTATTAGTATTTTAAAATAGAGACACGGGTGAAGCAATAACCCTTCTATATAAAAATCAGTAAAGACAAGATATTAAATCAACAAATAACAAAAAATTGACTAATTCATCAATAATATTTTAAGAGGAAGACTAATCCATCAACTTTTAATATATTTTAAAACATGTATAATTTTGCATATATGGTTTAGGGTTAATGTTAAAAACCCCCATCAACTTTGTCGGATGTCTCAAACCCTCCTCAACTATTTTAGTTTGAAAAAATCCCCTCAAGTTTGGTCATATTATAAATAACCCCACTCAACTTTGAAAATTAGAGAAACCCCCTCTCAAATATGGGGGTCTCATAAGGAAATCATAGTATTTTTTTATGATTGAGTGGTATTTTAATCTTTTCTCATTTACCCACTTATCATGTGACATGTTAGACCTAACGATGTTAGCTTTCAGGGTCTGAAGTGAGAATAGTTCATTGGGATTTCTCGAGTTTTCAAACTTGAGGTGGTTATCTAAAATAGGCTCAAGCTTGATGGGGATTACTCAAATTAAAATAGTTGAGAGAGATTTTCTGAGAGTACACCCCATATTTGAGGAGGGTTAAGTGATAAACGTTGAGGAGGGTTATCTCAAATTTTCATAATTGAGGGGGGTTATCTACAATAATTGAGGGGGACTTTTTGAGACACCCCCATAGTTGAGGAGGGTTTTTGAAAATTAACCCGTGATTTAATGTAGATAGGCTCGCTACATGAGTTTTTTTCTTTAATTTCTATATTTAAATATATGATTATGAGTTTTTCTTTTGAATATAGATAGTTATAATCGATAAGGATTACAAAATATTTGATTATTAACATTTTCTAATTATGTATAGTTTTAAGTTGATGAAGAATTTTAAGTGAATATAAGATTAGGTGTACACATGCCATCTTTTGATATGACGCATGCACACATTGATACTTATAATATGACACATATTAGTTTTTTTATGCATTTATAATATGACACATGTTAATTTTTTTGTGCCTTTAGGAGTTCCACCAATTTCTCTTTATATATAAAAAAAATAAAAGAGAGATTTCTTTTATGCAAAGATAAAGAAGATAATCATGGGATCATATTACCGACCAGAATATGCAGATCCCATATTCATATTTCACTTGCTTTTGTTTAATCAAACAATAGTTACTCTGATCTGGTATTAACTGACGATCACAAAGTAACAACATGAGTTATTCATTGTCTATGAACTGTTACTCACTTTCTTGTCATCTGGAGCTACACGCTAGACTTCACTCTCCTCAAATCATAATCAGGACTTTTCTAACCATCTGTTGGGGATTAATCTGGTCACTTTAAGAATTAGGTGGACCTTAACCATAAATTGCGAATCAAGTTAACCATGATCAGAGTAATTCTTTCATTGTTGTTTTTTAGGAAAAACAGGGTAGGATGCCCTGTTCATATATTATATATAGGACTACATATACAAAAATACATCATCTAACTTCAATTGATAATGGTTTAGTTTAAATATATTATAAATTAGGGGCTTAAACAAACTTTTTCCCCTTTTATTTAACTATGCATGATTCTTCACTTTGTAGCCGGTTTAAGTTGAACAACATAATATAGTTAATAATATGCTATATGAAAGAATTAAATTGCTATGCCTATACTGCCAAAAAGAACAAAGAAATAATTAATAAAACACTTATATCGGCTAAAATATGTGAATTTAAAGGCGCCCTTTATAAAATTGAAGGATGTCATAAGAATCTGAAGAAGGTCAGCTATGTACACACGAAGCTTGTCGAATATAACTATAAAAGCATAAGAACGCAACAAGAACTCAACCAGTCTAAGATATTCTTATTTCATATATGTGCCATGTCAATTGTCAATTGTCACTAGTCTAATCTCAGGATCAAGCTATTTGAAAATATCAGGCAAGAACAACATGACAATAGCCAAATTAGACAACAACATCATGACATTATCAATAAGATTTGAAGAATCAAAATCAAAATCCTTTAGTTACTAAAGAAAACGTTTTGACTTTCTCTTTGCACTAGTATTCAACCCGTGCAAAGCACGGGAAATTTTGAATTTGAATTTACTGTAGCTACTACAGTAACGTTTTTGAAATAAATGTGGAAGAGTGCCTGAGAGTTTACTGTAGCACTTTACTGTAGCTGCTAAGGTGCTTTTGGAGGTTTTGCTTTTATATGAAAAGTAGTTGATAAATCCCATAATTTGTGTGATTATCTATGATTGTTTCCGTCGATAGATAAATTTTTTTTGAAGTAATTCCTTCTATAGATAATGGTAATACGAAATACAACCCTTAAATTTGTGTGGTTACCCATGTTTGAGAAGTACTTTTGGCAAGTTTCAGTTTACATTTTCAAATATCTTATAAAAAAACGTAAATGAATGTATAGAAATAAAAGATGTTACAATTAGTCTTTCAAATAAAGTTGGGCTACAATTGATCCTGACCCAAATTATGAAAGGGTTGTCAAACACGGGATGTTTGCCATAATCAACCATTTAATCCATGTGGTCTTCTTCCCAAAAGAAATCAATCCAAACCACAATGTAAAGATGATTTCCAATATGAAAAAAGATAAAGGCCACCAAAATGCAGGTTCAACTTTTTGTTCTGATAGACGATCAATTCATAATGATTTGCCTATTATACCGTATCGATTCCTGTTGTAATCCTCCTTTGCAACAACGAAAACAAGACTAATAATGATCCGCACCCCATCGGTAGGACCCCCATGCACGCCTGGAACATTATGTTTTTACTTTTGGTGTTTCCATTTGAAACTAAAACATATACAAATTTTATATATAAGTATGCTACCCAATGGCAAATATTTCATGTAGTACAAAACAAATAATAACATGAAAATCCTCTATCAAAACTCCACCATCAGTCCTGTCATCTCATCTATCTATTCCAAGCAGCATTCTAACCTAATCAGTACTCCACCCAGGGTACAACCTCTAAAATTTTCCATGACCTGCATTCTATTCACTAGGCATTCATGTGTATAGCTCAGTGGAAATAAGGCAATGGTGTATCCATTCGCTTTTGGGAAGACAAATGGACTGGCCAGAACTCCTTCTGCAGTCTATTCCCAAAAGTATACAACCTGGCATTCTCTCCAAATGTGGACATTCGATCCCAAGGTTACTTTCACAACAATTCTTGGAGATGGCATCCTCAAATCAGAAGAGGAGCCACTTTGGCAGAGAGGGAAGAAATCAAAAAGATATACCTCTTCCTCAACTCCACCATCCATCCTGCGGTCAACTCTAATGACAAAGTCTGGTGGTCTCTGCACTCATCAGGTTTATTCTCAGTTAAGTCAATTTATAATTTGACTAATAGTGGGGGTTGTCTATCCAGTAACTGTTCCTTCATTTGGAATTCTATAATCCTTTTAAGGTGAAGATTTTCTTCTGGATCCTCTCCAAAAGGAGACTCCAAACAAAAGAAAATCTGTCGTTTAAGGGATGGACGGGGGACACCATCTGCTCCTTTTGCCAAACTGAGATTGAATCAGACAATTGCCTGTTCTACTCTTGTACCTTCTCAAAAGCTGTTTGGGCCTATCTCCTCCCCAGTTTCCCGTCAACACAATGGCCAAACAACTTTGAATCCTTGCTGGAATCAAATGGTAACTTCATTACAGAGGGTAGATCGAAAATTTTATGGAAAGTGGTGTTTCCTATAACTTGTTGATGCATATGGTTGATGCATATGGCATAGTCGAAACAACCTAATCTTTAACGCAGTTCAGATCTTGCCTCAAAGGATTGCTTCTAATGTGACGTATTTAACACTATTCTGGTCAGGGAGCTCAGGTTGCAAGCAGGTAGAGGCAATAAGCAATATTGCTAAGGAGCAAGGACTGGAAGCTCTGCAACAGGACGCCGCTCAGGATCATGTGGGCGACAACTTCCGTCGACCTCCGCAGCACCTTTCAGTCAGCTCTTAAGCATGATTTCTCTGATCGGTTGTTTTTATTTTGTGATAATAGTTTGTATTATGTCGGAGTTGGGCCGGGGGTACCAACTCATAAACAATCTTACTTTTGTTAGTCCTATTGTCCGCAGTCGGAATTGTCCAAAACTTGATTGGAGCTTTTGACAACAAGGTCCGCTCCCAATTCTCTTGCTCTTGTTTTCTCGACTCTCTCCACCTGCGCGCCACTTAAACTTCTTACTGTAATTACCTTATCGGTTAATGAATTGAACAGGGCACCTCGCCATGTTTTCTTTCTCAAATAATAATAATAATAATAATAATAACATGAAAATTAAAAAGCTCATTTGTCTACTGTTCGTATTTGTATTTAGGCTACATGCATCAGACCCTAACTGAAAATTGACGTGATCACCTATGAACTCAAATGTAGTTCAATCCAAAAATTATGATACTTTTCAGGTTACTTGATCTTATATAAGGCGAGCAATTTGATTATCCATGGCTTGCAATTCCATGATATTTTTATATATACTAAAACTAATGGGGTTACAACTGTTCCTAAGGTACAGTATCACCTAATAGTTTTGTAACTCCATTAGTTTTAGTATATATAAATAATAGTTTTGTAACCCCATTAGTTTTAGGGGATAAATTTAATCTAATCAAAAATTTTTAGCCCAAAAAGAGCTACACAGCCTACACTGTACCCAGGCACTGTAGGAATAGCAGCTGCCAAGTAGCATAATAATATATATAATATATATTGAAGTTTTTTCCCTATAGATCCAAGGTTTCACCTAATTTGTTTTTAAGCCTGAAATTCTCACATAAAGGGCTTTGTTCCTTAAAATCCAAAGATTTACTTCCTTGTATTTAAACCTATCCACTTCCAAGAATATTTTTAGACCCAAAAAATTTGTTATTGTTACTATTACTATTACTCTTATTATTACTATCTATTCTAAAAAGAATTGAAAGTCCCCCTGTTCATTTCTACAGTTCGCACCTCAAAAAAATAAAAAATTTTCAACTTTTAAATATGTATGCTGAAGTTATTGATATCTGTTCATTTCTATAGTTCGCAGCTAAATTTTTTAAAAACTTTAAATGTGTATGCTGAAGTTATTGAGAAATGAACAGTTATTATCTAAAGTAAAATGTAAATTATTAAAGACATAACGTTTGAAAGTTCTCCCAATGACTCACTTGGGTCCAAGAAAAAGCCGTTGCATACTCAAGACTCTTGCATTTCTCATTTAACTGTACAAAATACTCATATAGTTCGCATATTGTAAAGATTTTTACAAGGTATCTAAAGTCCAATTATATCTCAACTTAAAAAAGTGACCATTAATGCATAATTTCTTTATCTCATATTCATGTAAAAATATGTTGTAAGTTTTGGTATCCTTCAGATCTAATGAACATAATTCTTTATTAAACTATAATTTGCTATATTTTTATTCTAAGTGGTTATATGTTTTGTGTAATTTAAAATTGAATCCTTAAACAAATAACACATCATAAATGGTAGATACTTTTTTTATCTATGGGTGAAAATTTTATTTCCGTTTATTTTAAATCCATCTACTTCTAAAAGAATTTTGGTCTATAAACCTGAAGTTTGCCGTCCTTTATTTTCAAAACCATCTACTAATCAAAATCAATATTACAAACCGTAAATACCCCTGGACTAATTTTCTAACCCGCTTTGTATTTAGCATTTTGATACATGTTGAAAGTTACTATTTTTTCTGTTGTAACTTGCTATATTTTCTCGAGTAGTTAAAAATTTGGTTTATTTTTAACCAAATTCTCTAACCGTTAATTCTTGTGACTTTTTCACACTAATGTTGCAAATACCATTTTATCCCTAAAACTAAAAAATTATCCCTATTTAATTTTAAACTCACCTACTTCCAGAAGAGATTTTGCTTATAAATCCAAAGCTCTACCCCTATTAACTTAAATTCAACAACTTCCAAAATCACTTAGACCCAAAGTACACCATCAGATCAATTTTTTTCTTTTAAACGATTTGGTATGAATTTTTTTTTAAAATTAAACGCTTAAACCGTTGTTCTTTTGACAATTTTCACCCTAATTCCGCGGCAACGCGGATTAATTTTGCTCGTTTCAGCGACAAATGGCAGCAATGTGATTTTCCCTGGAGTTGATGCAATCCGACTCATCTCCGCCTTCAAAATATGGATTGATCACAATACGCTTTTTAAAGCACGGGATGGACTAGTCGACGCAGCACACGAATCGAACAAGATAACGATATCGAACACTCAACTGGTTCAAGTATCAAGGATCATGACAAGGTTAGGGACACCCAACACAACATACCGAAACAATTTTTAGTCTTCTCTATTTTAAATTTTATAAAGTTCCCGGTCAACTTTCTACCTATACTTCCCAAAATGTACAAATTTGTAACTTGAAAATTTTCAAAGCATTTGCAAGCAAATTTACTTTTCTTACTCTTCTTCAAAATTGCAAAGATTTCAAGCAAATTTAGAACACTAGTTGTTGGTTATGGTTATGAGATAGACGCCCAAATAAGCAGGTTAATAATATCTTATCTTAAAAATAAGTGTTAAGCCCATGCTCGCACGGGTGAATTTTTTTTTGACTAAAGTTAAGTGAGGGATAAATTTGAGGAATTAAAATAATTTTGAGGAAAATTTATAATTATCATGACTTGCGTAAATTTAAAATGCATACAATTTGGGAGTTATCTATAGAAAAATTCAAAACTAAAATATGGGAAAATTCCAAGAAATCCCAAATCAATTTTGGTATTTGGAACTAAATCTCCAATATCTTTGAAACTCTTAATAAGCCCTAATATCTTTTGGCAAAACCCTCAAAATTAACATCATTAGTTTATGCACAGTTAAATAACCAAAATACCCCTCAATACATTTTGGAGGAAATTCCAATAAGTTTTATGCTTTGTCACTTAATCCCCAATAACTTCCTGAGAAAACTCCTAATAATGGATGTTTATAATTTTTAAAATTTTTGAGAGGTTTTTTGTAATATTTAGATTTTTAAGTGGTTGTTTATAATTTTTAAAATTTTAAAGGGGTGTGTTTGTAAATTTAGATTTTTGGGGTTGCTTGTAACTTTTAAAATTTTAGGTTTTTAGGTTCTTTGTATTTTTTAATTTAAATGGTCTATTTGCAAATTATTTATTTTTTAGGTGGCTATTTACAATTTTAGATTTTTCATTATGTTATTTGTCATTTGTTATTTTTATGGTTTTTTGTAATATTTAGATTTTTAAGTGGTTGTTTATAATTTTTAAAATTTTTGAGAGGTTTGTAATATTTAGAGTTTTTCAGGGGTGTTTGTAGTTTTTTATTTTTTTCTAGGAGTTCTTTGTAATTTATAAATTTTTTAGGGGTCATGTATAATTTTAGAATTTTTAGAGTCTTTTCGCAATATTTATATATTTAGGGGTTTGGTTTTTAATTACAAATTTGTTCGCGGGGAAAGTTGGTTTCTCGATCTTCATTGTCGAACTCGTTACAACTTTAGGCGTTACAACGAAATTCAAAATAAAAGCTCGCCTTTTTATAAGGCTCGATTACAATGAAAGTCAAAAGAAAATAAAAATCACAACTTTATCTCCGTAAACAAACGCGAGATCCGTTTATCGAATCCTCGCTTGCGTAGGATCTTTACCTATGCCGGGGTTTATCCGTGGACCGCCGCGTGATCCGATCCGATGAAAGATCTACACGATAACGGGTATTATTTCACAAAGGAAAATAATAGCCTAAGCGAGTGAAATCACTGCCGGTCACGACTCTTCTCGATAAAAAATAAGGTTTTGATCCGGAGGAAATAGTGTAGATCTGATCCTCCATCTCTCAAAATTTTCGAGGGGATTATCACACGAAGGAGGATAATAGCCCTGAGAGGTTCGCCAAGATCTTGAATCTAAGAGTCGAAGAAGATGATCGTCGAAGGCCTCCCTTTTTTCTCCCAAGTCTAAATCTGGAACTTGATTTCAATTTGGCAGAGCTTTGGCTTCTTTCAAAAATTCCGGGTCTCCTCAAATGAGACCTCTCCTCTTCTATTTATAACATTTTAGAAGCGGATGTGGTCGAAACTAGGCAAAAAGTCCAATAAGCTCTAGGTGTCTCGGCTTTGGCCGAGACACCATTTGGTGTCTCGACCACCGAGCCACCAAATGGTGGCTCGGCCTTGGCCGAGCCGCCATTATGGCTTTTCACCTCTTTTTCGGGTCCGATGGTTTATTCCGGGACTTGTTTTTCGCTTATTTTCCGAGCTCGATTTGATTCTGATCCAGTTTCGTTGATTCGAAGCTTCAAATTAGGTTTATCCCATCGCCGTGATGTGATTCGCCGCCGCTTGACTTGCACACTTCGCCGACTTCGCTTCATGCGCTTATGCCGCTTCACTGATTGTTACGTTGTCAACGGTTCGTTGTTATGTCGTCGTATGGCCCGTCGATCGTTATCTTATCGTCACGAGCTACGTTTAGGGACTTATAGGTAATTTTCAACGTCTACGATACCCCCTCCAAAGTATTTCGGTCTCGCTCTTTTATAGAAGAAGATGAAATACTTTGGGTATGATAGGCCCAAACCTTCAGTCGGTATAACATGACCTAAAAATAGGTTCGAATCTTGACTTCTCCAATTCTTTAGGACTATCCAGTACTTTGTAGGATGATTGAAAGTGTCGCGGTGCTGCATTTATTGTCTGACCGCTGTTGAAATCTTGACCCGAAACTGATGAATGAATTTTTTGCTTTAGCTCGTGTTGGTGAGTTGTCGTCAAATTGACCATCCAATTTCATGAGATTTAACCTTTAATTGGTGAATTCTCCATTGCGATGCTTGTCGTAGAACTGATCACGACGGGAGGAATTTTTTTGAGATTCATCCTTTAATCGGTGAATTCTCTATTGCGACGCGTTGACCGGCGTCGAAAATTTTTTCTTGAAATTCAACCTTCAATAGGCGATTTTCCGTTGCGACACTCATCGTAGAACTGACCACAGCGGGAAGAAATTAGGGTTTGTTGAGTTATCCTTAAGAATATTTTTATAAAAATATTCTCCAGAAACTTCTCAACAAAATAGAAAACAGTTTAGACTCATATACCTTTTTGGAGTCTACACAGTTTAAGCTCTTAAGGCTGAGCTGAGAACCAGTTTATACTCAGATACTCTCGAGTGTCGGGGATTAATTTATCCTCTCATACCCGTTTGGAGGTAGTCGAGTTATCCTTAAAATATAAAATATTTTTCAGAAACTTTTCGAAAAAATAGGAAATAGTTTATACTCATATACCTTTTTGGAGTAGATATGAGGCCCACATAATTCGAACCGGATGAGAATTGACCCTTAATGGGTAATAATCCTGCCGAATAAATATCTGGGGCCCCACTTTCCTTTTTTCTTTCTTACCCTCTTTTTTTTGCTTTTTCTTTTGGCCTTGTCTTCTCCAAACCCTAAAAGCATACAAGGTCCAAGTTTCCTCCACGTCTCGAACCCAAGAATTCCCTCAAATCCTCGCGCTTTTTTTTGGTCTCTCAGGCCCCTCGAGCGCTCGATTGAATCTTCTTTCAGGTTCAGGTCTTCGAACTTTTCTTTCATGAGTCTGATGATCGACAAGCTTCTCCATAGTGGGCTTTCTCTCTGTCGGTTCAGGCCGGCCCTTGACTCTAGAACAGCTTTGATAAGGGATGCCGGTTACCCCGAGCAAGCCAAGGCCATTACTGACGATCTTGATCACCTGGAATTCAAGCTTCAGAAATTTCAGGAGTTACAGGTAGCAGGTGCTTCTTCATATATAGCTGACCGGGTGGAGTCTCGTCTGGAAGCATGGCGCGATGCTCGAGTTTTTACTAGACTAGAGGTTCAGATGCAGCGTGGCCGGGCAGATCAGGTTAAGACCGCCCTTGCCGAGAAATCAACATCCCTGAGCCACATTCACTCTTGCATTGCATCAAGTGAGGCCAAGATAGCGTAGCTTAGGCGGGAACTTCAGATAGAAGAGGAGAGCTTGAGTGTCTTTGAGCTGACACGGGTCACCGAAGAGGAAGCTCGCATCTCCATTTCTAAGAAGCTTTAGCTCTCGGAGCAAAAGCTAGCTGAAGTCGAGAAAGAAGCTGCAAAGACATTGAATGCCAACGAGGAGTCTTTCAGGGCTGAGTTGCAGGAAGAGCTCCAACAGGCTTACAACGATGAGTTATCTAAGTTAGAACAATAAATCTTTTGTCATAAACTTAATGTTTGAATAACTGTAATTTCTTCATTGAAAGACTCAACTCTTGAATAAATTTCTATCCTTCTTCTTTTTATTGTTGTTTATTATGATCTCTTATTTCATTTGAAATAATTAACCACAATACTCATAGGATTTTTGATAAACCCTCAGCCATCAATGGATTTGATGAGTCTTTACCGACTACCATTTGAATCGGGCTAGCATGCGAATTATCTAAACCCGTTCCGCACATGACGTTGTGCTAAAAGAATGAAACTCTTTTAGACTTAGTGCTATGATGTTGAATACATAGGCTCTGTCTTCTTTTACGGGCAAGAGACTAATCGGCTGCATGTATTAGATGCAGGCTTATCCCTACTTAGGCTTCAGGATAAAATTCCCCAGACTTGAATTCTGGTGTCTTCTTCAATCGGTAAAAGACTAAACCAGCAACGAGTGTTAGGCATTGACTTATCCCTACTTAGGATTCGGGATAAAATTCCCCACACGTGTAAGCGCGGATTGTGGTGTTATTAATAACAACCTGCTACAATTTTGAATATGTGGGCTCTTGTTCTTTTTACGGTTAAGAAATAACCGGCAACGCGTGTTAGGCGTGGACTTATCCCTACTTAGGATTCGGGATAAAATTCCCGGACTTGAATTCGGTGTCTTCTTCAATCGGTAAAAGACTAAACCAAAGAACGAGTGTTAGGCGTGGACTTATCCCTACTTAGGCTTCGGATAAAATATCCCGGACTTGAATTCGGTGTCTTCTTCAATCGGTAAAAGACTAAACCAGCAACGAGTGTTAGGCATTGACTTATCCCTACTTAGGATTCGGGATAAAATTCCCCACACGTGTAAGCGCGGATTGTGGTGTTATTAATAACAACCTGCTACAATTTTGAATATGTGGGCTCTTGTTCTTTTTACGGTTAAGAAATAACCGGCAACGCGTGTTAGGCGTGGACTTATCCCTACTTAGGATTCGGGATAAAATTCTCCAAGATGAGTCTTGGTATCCTTTTCGCGGAGAAAGGTTAACCAGCAACGCGTGTTAGGCGTAGACTTATCCCTACTTAGGCTTCGGGATAAAATATCCCAGACTTGAATTCTGGTGTCTTCTTCAATCGGTTAAAAGACTAAACCGGCAAAAAGGTGAAACTAATGTGGGAAAGGAAGAATTTTATATTCTGTCTCTCGATGATGGAGAGGAAGGATTTTATATCATGTCTCCAGGTCTTCTTTTTAAGGGTAAAGACGAATCCAAAGTAAGAGAGAAAAAATTTTATATCCTATCTTTTGCTTCTGGAGAGGAAGAATTTTATATTCTATCTCCAGTGCAAAGGAAACTAGAAGTGGGATCTCCACTTCGAGAATCTTAGGAGGTGAAACTAAGAGTGGGATCTCCACTCCGAGAATCGAAAAGATTCAGATAACTTTCACTTTTATAGGATTCGCTACCTGATCTAGAAATAATTTTCTCGTTTATCGAGATGAAATTCCAATTTCAGTCCTCACCTTGGGAAGGCGCGACCGAAGAGGAAAGAATGGAATCCTTCTGTTTATCAAAAGGAGATGTTAATTTTGAAAGTGGACCTCTTGTTCGTGGAAGGAATCGAGAGGGGGTTTTGTTGGTGTGTTGGACCAGAAAGATTTTTGAACTCACCGTCAATGAGTTTGATCAGCGATGGATTTTATGGTGGAGGATAGATTTAGGGTTATCCTCGAGGATAATGGGTGAAATATTCCACGAGGAACTTCCCGTCAAAATGGGTTATCCCAAAATATACTAATGATAGTATTTTTTCAGGAACTTCCCATTTATCGGCATTAATTGCCTGTCGCCATCTTGAGAGATTAGACGATATGCACCGTTTGAATAGGCTGTGTTTATCACAAACGGTCCTTCCCATTTGGGTTCAAACTTACCCTTTTTCTTGAAATTGAGAATTATTGGTCGTCGAGCAGCGAGGACCAGATCTCCTTCCTTAAAGCTTTTCTGTCGGACTTTCTTGTTAAAAGCCCTCGACATTCTGGCTTGATAAAACTCGATGTGTTGTTGAGCTTCCAGAGATTTTTCATCCAACATCTCAAGCTCTTCAAGACGTCTCCGATGTTGATCTTCTGCCGTCATCTCGGTCGTGAGGGCAATACGAAGTGATGGGATTTAGATTTCTAACGTAAGTACAGCTTCACATCCGTATACCAGAGAATATGGGGTAGCTCCGGTAGGCGTGCGTATTGTGGTGCGATATGCCCAGGGTGCTTCTCCGAGTTTATCGTCCCAATCACGTTTATTGGTCTTCACGAGTTTCGACAAGATCTTGATGATTGTCTTGTTGAACGCTTTCACTAATCCGTTAGTGATGGGCAAAAACGAGTGTTTACCTTTTATAGTCGCAAGTGCACAACCATTGTCAAGTTATAGTATTTAAGATTGTCGATCCCACGAGGAACGGAAATAGGAAGTGTTTGATTCAAGTTCGGTTCTCAAATTATGTGACAATTAGGGTTTTATTCAAGATAATATGAAAATATGATGAAGTGATGAGAGAGTGGATTTGGATTGTGTGTGAAAGGAATCACAATTAAAAGACGAGAATTCAATAAGAGAGATGAAGGAATCTAGAATTGAATCCACTAGCTAACTCAAATTATAATCTATGAAAAATTCTCTTTTACCACATCTCATATTAGATTTATTAAGCATAAGATATCAAACCACTTAAGGAAAGCATAACTTATCAAATTATCACCTAATTGAAATTCAAACTCATGAAGAGAGTAATAACAAGATAATAATCCTAGAATTCATAAGCATAGCCTATCAAACCACTTAAGGAAAGCATAAACTATCAAATTCTTCTTCTATCGATTAGTTCTCTAGTTGATTAACCTAAACATGATCTTTTAAGCATAAGAGAGATGATTCATAAACACAAAAGAGATTAGACTAGTTTCATGCAACCTAGATCCCCACAAGAGTTTAGTTCAACATCTTGGGAAATTCAAACAAATAGAAAAAGAAAGAAAATAAAAGAAAAGAAAAATTCTAAACTAATCTAACTACAAAGCAATTAAATCTAAACTACAAAAGCTATTAAATCTAAACTACAAAGCAAATAAATAACAAGAAAGAAAAAGAAATAATAAAGAGAAATAAAGAGAAACCCGCAACTCATCATCATCAACTCATCCTCCTTTGGTCCTTGAACAAGAAGAAGAAGATGGGATTGAAGGTGAAAATATTTATTTATTGAGGAAAAATTATTACAATGAAAGGTACTCTAAAACAAGAGCAACCCTTTCTCTCCAAAAGGAGTTTTACAAAATATTTCACACCCCTAAACCCTCAGCATTCACCCCTATTTATAGCCCAACGGAGTTGATGTGAACCATTGGATCAAACTTGGCCAAAAGGAAGAGAAATCTTTCCTTAATTCGACCACAAGACCACTGGTGTATTCGGTTGGCCAACCGTTACAACCGGTTAATAACCGATTGGTTCCCAACGATTTTGTCTTTTCTTGGTATTTTGCACGAATTCTTCTTGGATTCCCTTGGTATCTTGGGTCTTCGTTTGTCTTCAGTTTTGGGCTTCAAAATTGGTAGAAATTCAGAGAATTTGAGTCATTTGAGCTTTTATTCATTAATACTCCATTATTCTCGCAAAATAAGATAAAACATATTATTAGTAACATATTTATTGATATAAAATAGATAATGAGGTTATTAAAATGTCATTAAAATGTGATTATCAAATACCCCCACACCTAAACTTTTGCTAGTCCTCTAGCAAGGAAGAAAAATGAAAAGAAAGAAAGAAAAATCCTAACTCACTTTCGCAGAATCGTTGTATTTAGCGATACAACAAGCCTTTAAACCCCTAGGTTACCCTAGTGGACGAGTTGTAGTCTCGTGAGGGTTTGCAGTGAATATACCCACAAAATTCACCAACTTGCCAATTTAAAGAAGCTAATTGAATAATTCAAAAATTCCACAAGTCGGTTAATACTCAAGAAAACGTTTTATCATGATTTCAAAGTAAACTTCTTAAGAAAATCCTTCCATTGTAGTGATACAAAACCAAGTTTTTCTCAAAGATTTAATTCAAAAGTTTTGAAGGAAACATGCTAACTCTTTGTTTCAAACAATGTTCAAGTCTCTTAACCCATTTTGAAAAATCAAGAACATATACCATTGTTTCCATATATATAAAAACATGGTTAGCTTTTTTTTTTTTCTTGGTAGTCTTGTTCTTTTTAATCGGCTTTCTAAGTGACCATTTAGCGAGTTTTGGGCCAATGAATCCCAACCCAATTGGGCTTAGGTCATTAAGCATAAAATACTCCTCTGCTTAATTACTCACCAACTTAGGCTTAGTAACAAAGAACTACCGATGATTTTAAGAGAAATTTATTTGGTGCCCATTTTTCAGACTCTTTTGTTAAGTTAGTATAATATATATATGTGTATATGTATATATGTCTTGAAAAATATTTGGATTAATGCAACTTAAAGAATCATTTTCAACTCTAAGTTAAACGTAAAAATTTCATCACTGATTAAACATCCAAGTTAAACTTTAGTAAAGTATACCACTTTGAAAATCATTCTTTCGAAATTTATTTAAAATTATCATAAAAGGTAAACTTGAGTGTATAACTAACTCGTGATTAGAAGACTATTAATCAACTCTATTAAGTTGGCAAGTGACAATTTTATTTATTTATTTATTTATTTATTTTTTTAAAGAAAAAGAAAATGAAAATAAATAAAAAAGAAAATGAAAAATGAGAAAATGAAAAATGACTAAAATACAGAGAAATTTGACTAAGTCCCACCCCACACCTAAAATTTGCATTGTCCTCAATGTAAATGCAGAAAGTAACATGGAGAAGAGTGGAAGCACTTACGATGTTCTGATGACTGAACACCAAAAAAATTGAAAACCGTGATTTACCTGCGGTACGAGGGGAGACTAAACCAATTGTTGTTGTGTTTGTTTTTTTTTTTCAGATATGCACAAGGATTTACAAGTTTTTTTATTTTAAAAGAACAAGAAACTCTCACATGAGAGAAGAATAAATTCTTTTATTATTGTTGTGGGACAAAAACAAAAATGTAGAATAAAAGATGAAACATGAGAAGCTCACATTCTACATTAACTCCTACCTTATTGTCGAAAATTCTACCTCAAATTTAAAGAATTTCAAAATGATATAATTAATGATGTGCTTAAATTCCAAAAATTTCGTGGTTTTTAGTGATGTGTGCAAAGAATGGAAGGTAGGTATTAATGGTTGTATGCTTTTGAACTTAGATTCATTATTAACAAAAATTTCATCAAAAATGAAATCTTGTTGTTTTCTATTTTCTACAAACCTAGGTTCATTAACAAAGGGTTCTTCAAATGTTGGCATCAAGATGCATGTATTCAACATAATTCTCTCGCTCAAGGACTTGATTATTAACCCGTTATCCGACCGTTGTGAATGGATTGCATTCACTTGATCTTGAAAAGTTGAACTTGACCCCGCTTCCTTGGATTGGTCACGGGTTGACTCGAAATGATCCTTTCTCTCTCTCACTTATAGCTAGCTAGTTGACCAAGCCGGGTTTCTAATCTAGCTATGGCTTGAGTGTTGGAGTTGAGAATTTGTCCGTTGATTACATAAAGGAGTTCATCGTGTTAGATGTTTGAGTCAACAAGTTCGTAGTCCGGTAGAGATTTTAATCAAGGCTTCCAAACCTCTTTCCAACACATTAAGACGCTTCAACATTTGAAGGAATATGATTTGTAGATTGATGATGAGGAAACCGATTTGGAAATGGCCGATTTGATTGTGGAAATTGGTTTGAGAATTGAAAAAATGCTGGTTCCCTAGGAATTGTTGGTTTGAAGAGGGAGTGAAATTTTGATTTCCGAGAAATTACCCCGATTCCATGCAAAATTGATGATTTCTCCAACCCGATTATAGGTTGGAGAAAATGGATCATTAATCGGATGCCGGAATGCGATTCATCCGTTTCTAGAGATTGAGTGTTTCCTACGAGTGGACATTGCTCAAGCATGGGTCAGAAAGACAGCTTATGACAACCTCGAGGCGTAAACTTGATTGATTTGAGCCGAGCTCGTTCTTTGGTTTCTAAAGTTTCTAACTCGCGAGAATTGTAGCCATCTTAGCTTCAGAGGCTATGTTTGACTCTAAGGAAGGACCTCTAGAACTGGATTGGGTAATCGATGAATCACGTGTTCCCATTGCATAGTTTTCTGATAAATTCTCTAAAAGTCCCAAGCTTCATCGGCATTTTTCTTCATGAAATCCCCTTGACACATTGACTCTAAGGAAGTTTTTGCAGATAGTCCAATCCTTCAGAAATGATTTGGCACAATCGCCATTTTTCCGCACCGTGGTGAGGACATTGGATGAGGAGATCCTTAAACCTATCGAAATACTTCCGAATGGCTCACCCGACAATCCTAAAATTTTGAATGTCAAGCTTCGAGCTTGACCGCTTTGTGAATTGGGAAGAATTTTTAGAAAAACTTTTACAAAATCACCTGTTGAAATCGACTGTGGGTAAGTCAGATGCCCATTTTTTGCTTTGTCCTTAAGAGTGAAGGGAATAAATCGAAGCTTAATTGCATCCTCGCTAGGTCTTTCATTTTAATCATGAGGCGACTTCTTCAAATTCAGAGATGAAAATATATGCGCCTTCGCCTGCTCCTAAGAATTTTGGAAGCATGTTGATGAAATGTGGTCGGAGTTCAAATTAGTTCCATTTGCTTCGGGAAGCTTAATGCATGAAGGGATAGCATTCCTAGTTGGGTAGCAGATATCTTGAAGAACGGGAGGATTGGCCATTTCGTTTGGTTGAGAAGTTGAATCAGAGCGAACTAAACGATTGGTATTATTCCTAACCCAAGTTTGCATGAACCAAAATCAAGAGATTTTTTTAATTAAAAAATGAAAAAGTTAGTGAGATGGTGAAAAGAGAAGAAGAGGGAAGAAGAAAAAAAAAATTAACAAATCAAGGCAATCACTTTTCAATCACCCTAACTCTAGGGTTAAGCCTAAACTCAGCTAGACCAGCTCCTAACCAAAAACTCCCTAAGTGAACAAAAATCCAGTTTACGTGGGTAATTAGCCAGGTAAGGATAGTACTAGAGGGAGATCAAAGATCAATTAAGTACCTGCTCCTTGTAGGGCTTTACGAACCCCTAAACCTTGCCTTAGACACCAATTAATCCAAATAAACTTAGACCAGTTCACTCAAGAATTTCTTGTTCCTTATTGAGCTCAATCCTTAGGGGCCAACGCCTAATTCTTTTTAGGAGGCTTGGGTTTGTGTAGTGAGGAATCGATTTTGGCGAAGGAAAGGGTGATGAAATCCCCACCTTATCTTGATTAATGGGTTTTGCCCTTAAAAATATTTTCAAGTGAGTGTCAATTCAAAATGCTCAAATCACTTTGGTGAATTCCTACTATTATATGCAATGCACCCTAGAAATTAAAAGCAACTAAAAGGATGAGAAAGAAAAATATATATATTTTTAATTATGGTCGCAAGAAAGAAAGTCAAATTTTTTTATATTAACCTAATTGTCTCTAATGTGATGAACTACCTATAAGGTGGAATTAAAAATACTAGAGAGAAGAGTTACCGCTAAAAGCAATGCAAAGCCTCGCTGGAGGCAACCTTCAATCTCGAATCTTCAACTCCTTGCCTTCAAGCTCCTTTTGTCATTCACAATAGACAAACACACAAGTTAAAGAACTAAGAAAAATTCCTACTTAACACCGTCCTCAAGAACGGCGCCTAAAACTTGATGGGCAAAACGAGTGTTTACCTTTTATAGTCGCAAGTGCACAACCATTGTCAAGTTATAGTATTTAAGATTGTCGATCCCACGAGGAACGAGAAATAGGAAGTGTTTGATTCAAGTTCGGTTCTCAAATTATGCTGACAATTAGGGTTTTATTCAAGATAATATGAAAATATGATGAAGTGATGAGAGAGTGGATTTGGATTGTGTGTGAAAGGAATCACAATTAAAAAGACGAATTCAATAAGAGAGATGAAGGAATCTAGAATTGAATCCACTAGCTAACTCAAATTATAATCTACTTAAAAATTCTCTTTTACCACATCTCATATTAGATTTATTAAGCATAAGATATCAAACCACTTAAGGAAAGCATAACTTATCAAATTATCACCTAATTGAAATTCAAACTCATGAAGAGAGTAATAACAAGATAATAATCCTAGAATTCATAAGCATAGCCTATCAAACCACTTAAGGAAAGCATAAACTATCAAATTCTTCTTCTATCGATTAGTTCTCTAGTTGATTAACCTAAACATGATCTTTTAAGCATAAGAGAGATGATTCATAAACACAAAAGAGATTAGACTAGTTTCATGCAACCTAGATCCCCACAAGAGTTTAGTTCAACATCTTGGGAAATTCAAACAAATAGAAAAAGAAAGAAAATAAAAGAAAAGAAAATTCTAAACTAATCTAACTACAAAGCAATTAAATCTAAACTACAAAAGCTATTAAATCTAAACTACAAAGCAAATAAATAACAAGAAAGAAAAAGAAATAATAAAGAGAAATAAAGAGAAACCCGCAACTCATCATCATCAACTCATCCTCCTTTTGGTCCTTGAACAAGAAGAAGAAGATGGGATTGAAGGGTGAAAATATTTATTTATTGAGGAAAAATTATTACAATGAAAGGTACTCTAAAACAAGAGCAACCCTTTCTCCAAAAGGAGTTTTACAAAATATTTCACACCCCTAAACCCTCAAAGATTCACCCCTATTTATAGCCCAACGGAGTTGATGTGAACCATTGATCAAACTTGGCCAAAAAGGAAGAGAAATCTTCCCTCTGAATTCGTTGTAGACCATCGTTGACCAACCGGTTGGCCAACCGGTTGGTCAACCGATTGGTTCCCAACGGATTTTGTCTTTTCTTGGTATTTTGCACTAATTCTTCTTGGATTCCTTGGTATCTTGGGCCTTCGCTTGTCTTCGCTTTGGGCTTCAAAATTGGTAGAAATTCGAGAATTTGAGCTTTTATTCATTAATACTCCATTATTCTGCAAAATAAGATAAAACATATTATTAGTAACATATTTATTGATATAAAATAGATAATGAGGTTATTAAAATGTCATTAAAATGTGATTATCAGTTAGCAGCGGGTAATAAGCCGTCGACGAGACGTCTTGAATTTTAAACTTCTCGCAAAACTTGATGAAGGTATTGCTAACGAATTGAGGACCGTTATCATATATGATTCGTCTCGGCACGCCGTGTCGATAGATAACGTGATGCTTGATGAACCTGATGACGTTGTTCGTCTTCACTTCTTTAAGTGGAATTGCTTTAGCCCACTTGGAGAAGTAGTCGATAATCGCGAGAATGAACCGATCACCTTTGACTGACGGGGAAAAATAGGACCTACGATGTCCATACCCCACGTCTCAAACGGCCAAGACGTAGCCGAAGGATGCAAATGCTCCGGGGGTTGATGCATGTAATTTGCGCACCGACACGCCGTGGCACTTTCGAGCCGCATTCGACAGCATCATTAATCATCGCTGCCGAAGTATCCCATTCTTCCGACACGATCATAAAGTTAGCCGTTGGTGTGCACCACCCTCTCCTCCGTGCGCTTCCTTGAGGACTTCTCCTGCTTCTTTGTCCGAAAGGCACCTGTAGGCATTGAAAATTGCTTATCGCATTCGAAAGTGACTCGTGACAGAGGGTGACAACCGACGCACCCATCCGACAACGCCACCTTAATCGCCGACGACGTGGTTACGCCGCAAAACGCGTAAAGCGAGTCGACGAACGCATGAAGTGAGTCGACAAGGCGTACGAGTCAACAAAATGACGTATCGTGGAATAAACCCGATGACGAAGTTCGACGAGGCGAGTTGACTAAACTCAAACGTCGACGAGACGGAATCAACCGTACTTAGTCCGTCAACGCAAATGAACAGATTGAGCTCTAAAAGTTGATCGGATACGGACTCAAACACCACAGCGACGTCACCGGAGGAAAATTACGCCGGAAGACCGAGAAAAACGGCGAAACGGCGGGAAAAAACGGCGGAAAACAAGACCTCGGCCAACTTGTCGAGGTCCTCTACCAAGTGGCCGAGGTGGTTCGAACTTGGCCGAGGTGGCCTGGCCGGTTTCACTTGTGGCTCTGCTTCTTCCCCTATTCTATAAATAGGGAGGGTCTTCCTCGTTGTTGGGGACGACGGGATTTTTCAGGAGCTGGATTTTGGTCGGATTTCGGAGATCTTGGATTTTCTGATATTTGTGAGAGAGTTCTCGCGAGATCTACGAGCCGTCGACGCACACTTCCGAGCACCGGCGAGCACGAGTTCACTCGACGTCAAATCTACAATCGCGAGGTGTTTAATTCGGCCTGGCCACGTAATAGCCAGGATTTCTTCTAGTAGATCTTACCGCTCGGCGATCCTCTCCTTCGTGAGTGTGATCCCCGGCGATCCTCTCCTTCGTGAGTGTGATCCCCGGCGATCCTCTCCTTCGTGAGTGTGATCCCCTTAGCGCTTCGCTTCTTCGCGGAAACGAGCCCTTCACGTCAGAAGTTCCGTAACCCGGTTTCCACCGATCCAATTGCGCGGTGGTCCACGGATGAATAAAAAGTCCCTAAGACAGCGAAGAACCCACACACGCCGGGATCCCGTGATAATAGAGATCCGAAGCGCTTGTTCACAAAAGGAAGAAGTTGTAATTTTTGTTTTCATTGTACCCCTGAAATAAAAAGGCATTTTTTCTTTTTGTTTGAATTTTGTTGTAGGCCAACGAAGCTGTAAACAAGTTCAAATAACAATGAATAACAAAATGACTTTCCCCGCCACAAGCCGGGCGAATTACGCTGGAGCCACCGCCTCGATCGAGGTCGCCGTACGCAGCCAGCGATTCTTATCCCTGGAGGAAGAGGTCGAAGTTCGAGTTCGACCAGAGAAGTTCGAGGAGTACCTATCCTCACCCTCCTCCGTGATCCAGCCTCCGCCGCTCCAAGAAGATCTCTCACGCAAGGAGAACCCGATGGCCTCCAATGTAGAGCCTCAGACGCGCGGTTCAACCTCGCCGCGACAGTAGCGAAAAATCCCCTCACCAAGTCCGACTACAACGGCGCCGAGATGAACGCCGATGACGCCACCAAGACTCTCCAAGCGAGCCGCCAAAGGCGATGACAAAGCGTGGCGCGCAAATACGCCAAGGCCATACAATCCATGGATGGGGTCCGCTACGAAGCGGATCTAAGATCCAGACTTACGCAGAGGTTCTAGCCTCAAGTGATCGACGGTCCATCCGAGCCGTTAGCCAACGAGTGGGTCCGTGTCAAACGGAACCGCTCCATGCTTCAGGAACGTATTCGGAAGCGTCGTGCACTTCTTGCACAGGCACGAGCTTTGGTGCAGCAAGCTCGTGAATTGAAGAAGGAGGTAGTAAAGAAGCCGCCAACATACCACCAGGTTTGGAGGCCCAAATCTAATGGTACTCCAACCCCAGCTGGCACGGCTTCAAAAGCTAAGATTGCCAACATTTCACTTCCTGTCCCGGCGCTTAAGCCGAAGGCCGCAGGCGTTGCAAATTCAGCGCCAAAGTCCGAGACCGACGGCGCCTCAAAGTCAAAGGCGTCTGCATCTGAATCGGTGGTGAAGCCAACTCCCGCCACCACCACCAAACCAACTATCAAGGATCATTTGGGTCCTTCGAAGAATCACGGTCACTCCTCATGCAGAGGTCGCACTCCGCCCACGGCGAGGGGAAGATCCCTATGGTCCCACCAACCGGAATAAAGGTCGAAGTCCGAGAGTCCGCCGAGACTTCACGCTCACATAAGCGAAAGTCAAGGCGAGTCACTTTCGGTAATTCTCGGAAGGAGACGCTTTCGTCTGACGACGACGACGTTATACCCGAGAGATCGTGCCGACACACGGCAGGTTGCTCCGGTACTCATACCGATGAGCTGTATTACCGTGCAGGGGGTACGAGGAGATCTCGGAGGGGTTCCCCCAAACTCATACGGTCGTGCTTGTGCTCTAAGCTCATCAAGACAAGGTTTCTGAGTGCAATTGCCGGCAAGAAACTCCGTAAAGAGTTTCGCCTTCCAGACTTAGCACCGACACGTCAAGACCTAGGTCAAGGCGATTCCGCAGAAGGATGGCATCCCGAGGATGAATTGCCAGAGGTCACTAATAATATGACCGGCAAAGAACCGTTGTCACGGGCTATTCCAGCCAAGATCGCGAACGGTTAACTCGCTTGCGGTCCGACTATCCGACGGTCCGTGATACGACAAACTTCAAAGGGATACCCGCAAGGATGATGCGTCGGATATTGGCTCGCAATCGCCTCGATCATACCGTATCTAGTGAAGGAGCCCCAAGAAACGCTTATGATCGCATGCATCAAGTGGCTAAAATGCTAGACTAAGCGCTGAATAAACAATGAGAAAACTTCAAGCTAGAGATGGATATGGCCATGCACGATGAGAGAAATGCATGACCAATGATCCAAGCCTTGACAAAACATCGAGGTGAATCGAGTCGACGCGATCGACGCCGATCAAGATGACGATTCGTGACCACGAGGAAATACAAGAGGATGATAACCTCCGAACCACGCAACGGGCATAACGTAGATGTTGTTGCTCATGAGAGCCAGAAGATCAAAGACCTTGAGAGCAAAATCAACTCTCGATTTCGCCAAGAGGTGAAGAAAACGGGCATCCCTTGCCCATATCCTAGGGAGTGGGAATCAATCCCATACCCGGCAAAGTTTAACTTAATAAACTTCACGCCGTTTGACGGGAAGGGTTCACCAACTCAACACCTAATATACTTCAAGTCCCACTTGGGGTAATATCCGAAACGAGCCCCGATGGTTCGGTCATTCGTTGGTACCTTCGGGCCGCTGATGGTACCGCCTCAAGCCGGAGCATTCACTACCGGATCGACATGGAGTCCAAATTTCTCCAATTTCTTCGATGATGATACCGGCATCTATCGGACGCTACTCGACTTAAAAGCGTATGACGGAGAGACCGTGGATATCTTTGTTAAACGGTTTCGGAACAAGGCAATGAACTGCCGGGATCCGATAACAGAGGAGTTCATCCTCCAGACCTGCCACAACAACTTGTCGATAGATGTGCTTGAAGCAATGGGGACAGCACCATCTATAACGTGGAAGGATTTGAAGGTTCGTGGAGAGCAAGCTGAAAGGTTCCTTAAGAGGAAGAAAGCAGAAAGAGGCCAGCCGGCAACAAACACCTAACAAACGAATTTTGTGCCACGCTGCAGAGGAAAGGCGCCAAAGAAAGTCCGCAGACGCCAATCAAACGCTCGAATCGCAACCACAACAGCAGCCGCAATCAGCCGCACCACAAAGAATCGCAGCCTCAATGGCGACAACAAACTCAAAATCAGAAACCTTCCGGTTCGAGGTTCCCCAAGACTTACTCGTTCAAAGACGAGGAGGTTCCGGGCATCTTCAAATACCTCTTGGAGAACAATAAGATCTAGTTGCCCCCAATTGTGAACCAAGAGGAAGCAAAGAGGGTTACAGATCCTGGCATCGGCTACCAATGTGCATGCATACATCATCCTACAAAGTTCTGCTACCATCTCAAGGACAAGATTCAAGCCTTGATCGATGTTGGAGTCATTACTCCAAAACCCTCTAAAGAGAAGAAGGTGGGAGCAAATGCGCTCCATAAGCTTCGGACGTTCCTTTGGATTGGTTTCAACCGACGCCAGAAGGTAGGAATGAAGATGGTGAATGAGGATCCTCACGGCAACGGAGAAGGGGCTCGCATCGCACATGACAAAGAAACGAAGAAATCCTTTGGGTCCACCCCGACTTGCCGGAAGACGATCAAGGACTACCTCTTCGCCAAAAGAAGTCCAAGGAAGAGGCAAACTATGCCATGCCGCTCAAGAGTTCCAGAGAAAGACGATGAAGAAGTGGCGACTTTCCGCTCAAGAAGAGCATGAAGTCTTTGCCACAAGGAGTGGACACGAATACACCTACAAGTATCCAAGACTCCAAATCCAAACGCCAAGATGCCGCCGAACCGGGTGGCCACGACTCTCTCACTGCGTGCAGAAAGGACAACAGCAGACAACCGCTAAAGAAAAAGCAACCGACGAAAGGAGAAATAACCTCAGTCCGTGAAGCTCAACTCCGGCACCCGATTCAATCGCCCGACAGAGGGATAGACCGAACATCGAGCTCTCCATACCGCTTTGATGTCATGGCTCAATTGGCAAACATCCCGCTAGAATAACTCTCTATGAGTTGCTCCGATTGTCAAAGGAAACCCGAAGCTTTACAAGAGGCTCTAGTCGATTCAAGTCTTTCTCACCCGCATTAAGCCAAGTCCGTAAGAGTCGGCTCAACAAAGGTAACCTTGGCGGCTAAACACTTCCGCATTACTTTTACAAAGGAGGATATGCAGACGAGGAATTCCAAGCACGATAGGCCGCTATACTTCACCGGTATATTGGCTCTAGTGAAGTTAACCGATCCAAGTCGATCCGGTTCCACAGGAGCATCATGCCCTCAAGGCCATGTATCACCTTGGAATCCCCGCCAAGAAGCCGCATCAACAGCACGGATCTACGGATTTAACACCAGCGGTCTCCCTGGTAAAATCCGGATAAAGTACCAAATGGGGACTTAAAGTCCAAGTCACCGCTATGTGATTGACGCAGACTTCCTATAACTTATTGTTGGTCGACCTTGGATCCACGGTAACGCTAGTCCCATCTACTCTTCATCGTCTCAAATATGTAGACACTAATAATGAGGTCAAGACGGTGGTCGCGACAAACAACCGCTTAAGGGATGGAGAATTATTTCACCGATTCTCTCCTCTACTGTAATGAGTCCTAAACGGAATCATCTACCAAGGCACGGACAGCGTGAAGAGGTCGACACCGGCCGGCTTGGTTATAGTGGTGGTTTTGTTTTAAATAACATTGTACCCCTTGTAATCAATCTTGACGATGAGGAATCGTCAGATGAACATTGTAATTGGTAAATTGTCGATGAATCAATAAATGACGATTTAGAGTACCCTTTGTCTTTGAATGATGTGATGACAGGTTTATACAACGATCCAGAGTTGCACTTACCAACTCGGTCATCTTGCTTTACACAAAAGCAGTTCCGAGACTCCTTTGGGACAACACTCGTCATCCCACGACGATCAAGTAGTGAAAAAGACTTGGTTTACAGAAAAGGAGATGCAGTTCCAACGCGGAATCATTTCTTAGAAGAAGATGAAGATGACGATGGGCCTATCCCCCACACATTCAGATATAGTCCAGAAATACTGGGTGTCATGAAGAAATGGGGGTACAACTTGACAGAAGGGGAAGGTCTATGTTTTGGGCGAGGTCCTCGAGTCCCTCCCAAAGCGGCATATGTCCCAAGAGGGAAGCCGGATAACTACTACACATTTAGAAGGGATTGGGATACTAATCCTCCTCGAAGATGAATGCTCGTGGTCGATTGATAATAATCCACCCGATGAGGGAGACGACATTCCCCGATTCTTCGCTTGGGATTCCACACGTTCTGAGAAGCTTTCAAGGCTTTGATGTCAAATATGGCTTCAGTTGATCCCGCTACTATTGAGGATGATGAAGATATACCAACATGGGAAGACCCATGGATTCATCAACTCAAAGAGCAGTTTGGGGATAGATTCGAACAAAGAGAACCACCCACTAAGGATGAGGTAGTCCAGGTTAATATGGGTGACGAAGAGCATCCTAAGCTCATAAACATCGCAATACTCTTCCCTCAAGAGAAGGAAGAGTTGATCGCCTCTAATCGTGGAATATATCGATGTATTCGCCTGGAGCTACGAGGACATGCCAGGACTCGACCCTAATGTGGCGACACATCACCTCAACATCAAGGTGGATATCAAACTTGTCAAGCAAATCAAGAAGACGCATTTCGCCCACAAATCTTGCGCAATCGCTGACGAAGTGAAAAACTCATAGAATCGGATTCATCAAGAAAATTAAACATCCGTGATTGGGTGGCTAATATAGTCCCTACCATGAAGAAAAATGGTTCGATTAGGATCTGGTCGACTACGTAAATCAACGCCGCTGTTCGAAGATGACTTTCCTCCAATCACCGATGTCATAGTCGACAATACGTGTGGATTTGAAAGAATGTCATTCATGGATGGTTTCTGTTACAATCGATCAAGATGCACCCCGATGACGCCAAGCACACAGCCGCTCGTAACTTCCATCCAGATATATTGTTACACGGTCATGCCGCTCGCCCGAAATGCCGGGCGCCACGTACCGAAGCGATGACGAAAATTTTCCAGGATCATCTCCGGAAAATGGTCGAATGCTACGTCGACGACTTAGTCGTGAAAAGCCGTGACAAAGAAGATCACATCAAAGATCTTATAACGGTATTCGAGCTCATGCGAACTCATCAACTAAAGATGAACCCTGCCAAGTCCTTCCTTGGGATGTCCAGTGGCAAGTTCCTCGGCTTCGTCGTCACCAACAAAGGAATCCATGTCGATCCTGATAAAGTGAAAGCGATTCAAGATTTACAACCTCCAAGAAATTTGAGGGAACTCAGGGGGTTACAAGGGCGATTGGCGTACATCCGACGGTTCATATCGAACCTATCTGGGAAGTGTCAACTATCCTCAAAGTTGAGTAAGAAGGGCGTGTCATTTATTTGGGACGACGCCTGCCAGAAGGCATTTGAAGAGATCAAATCAGATCTCGCTAAACCTCGGTTCTTGTTGCACCGCTGTCGAAAACCGCTTCGATGTACATCAAGGCAACGGATCACTTTCGTTAAAGCCTTACTGCGCGGGGCGATGGCCCGTCCGCGAGCGAGCGTGTATTACGAGCGAACATTAGTGGTCGCGAGTCGATACCCAATGGTGAAGCGGTGCCTTGCATTAGTGTTCGCGATTCGTAAAATGCGACACTATTTAGTCGGACGGGCGATTTATGTTATCTCCAAATAAAATTCGGTCCGAATATTTATGACCCAACCTGCCTCAATGGGCTGGCGTTTGGCAAAATGGGCTTTGCTCTTGTCCCAATCGACTGCACTTCAAACAACAGTCAGTCAAAGGGCAAGCAATTTGCGATCTCTTGGTCGCCAACCCGACGCAACGAGCGGTTGAGCTATATGATGGTCTTCCGATGAAATCCACGAAACCAATACTACAACACACCGGCAAATATGGCGGTTGTATTTTGTGAGACTTCTCGAGCTACCAACGTGGCAAGTGCCCCCGGATGTTCTAAGATTTCCGCCGGAGTCGGGGTTGTCTTAGTTTCCCCGGGGAATCATGTCATGCCCCGTGCTTATTCACTCACCGAACCTTGTTCCAATAATGTAGCCGAATACAACGCGTTACTTATCGGACTTAGCTTCGCCAAGGAGCTGGGGGTCGAATATCTCGAAGCATACGGCGATTCACAACTGATAGTCAGGCAGATCCGTGGAGACTACGAAGTCAGAAATCCAGATCTAATTCCTTATCATCAGGTAGCAATCGAGATGGCAGACTCGTTCGAAGAATTCTTCATCGAATATATCCCGCGCCTCCAAAATGCTTACGCGGATGCACTGGCGGCGTTAGCTGTGTCGTTAGCACAACCTTCCGAGACCGAGCAACTAGTTACGGTCAGGACTCATCAGCTTTTTGTACCGATATATGATGAGGTACAAGAAAACGAAGGGGTAGTTACCAAAGAGGTATATGCGACCCAAACCAAATTGGAGCCTCGAGATTGGCTTTCTATCATCGACTCGTCTTACGGTGATTCGCCGAGGCGTGAGAGAGAGAGAGTCAATTCGGCGAAGAGCTCCCAGATTCTTTTACGACACAGAGACCCAGATGTTATATCGTCGAGGGTACGATGGTCTTCTACTCCGATGCCTCTCAAACAAAGAGGCGGAAGAGGTCCTTCGGGAAGCACATGAAGGTGAATGTGGTGCACACCACCGTCCCAAACTCTACCATCGAATTAGGAGAATGGGTTACCGCCCACAATGATTAATGGCGGTCGAATATTCCAAATGCCACGTGTCAAATTCCGCGAATTATATCGTCGGCCTCGGCGATTGCATCCTTCGGCCACATCCTGGCCATTCGAGACATGGGGAATGGACGTTGTAGGTCTCATTTTTCCTCCGTCAGTCAAAAGAGATCGGTTTATTCTAGCGATCACCGACTACTTCTCCAAGTGGGCTGAAGCAATCCCGCTAAAAGAAGTCAAGGCGAGTACCGTCGTAAAATTTATCAAACACCATGTCATCTACCGACACGGTATTCCAAGACGGATCGTGCATGACAACGGTCCCCAACTTATCAGCAATTCCTTCATCAGGTTTTGCGAAAAGTTCAAAATACAAGATGTCTCGTCGACAGCCTATAACCCAGCTGCAAATGGGTTGGCCGAGGCATTTAATAAGACGATTATCAAGATTTTGTCGAAGCTTGTGAAAAATAACAAGCGAGACTGAGATGATAAACTTCGGAGAAGCACTCGGGCATATCGCTGCAATGATGCGACGCCAACGAGAGCTACCGGTACTCTACGGTCTCGGGTGTGAAGCGGTTCTCCGTTGGAAATCCGATTCGTCGCCGCGCCATGCCCCGGCGAGAGATGCGACCGAAGAACAACATCAAAAACGCCTCAAGAGCTTGAGATGTTAGATGAGAAGCGCTGGAGGCTCAACAATGCATTGAGTTCTACCCGGGAATGTGAGGGCTTTCAACAAGAAAGTTCGACGAGAGAACCTTTAAGGAGGAGATTTAGTCCTTCTTTTCGGCGACCTATAATCCTCAACTCTAAGAAGAAAGGTAAATTTGAACCCAATGGGAAGGACCGTTTATAATAGACAGCGGTCTATTCAAGCGGTGCATATCATATATCACTGAGAATGGCGGCCGTGAGTTAATCTTAGATAAATGGGAAGTTTACGAAAAGTACTACCCTTAGTACATTCGGGATAACCTATTTTGTGGGGAAGTTCCTCGGGAATATTTTACGTTTCTTAAGGATAACCCTAAATAAATTTATTTTCCTCCAAAATTCTCTCCCGATCAAATTCATTGGCGGTGGGCCCACTAAAAATCTCCACGGTCGACCACTGACCAAAATCCCTTCTCGATTCATTCCACGAGCGAGGTCTACATTCAAATTTGGGTTAGCGATCTATAAAAGTGAAAGCTATCCGCATTCTTTTAAGACTCGAGGCGGAGACCCGGCTCTTAGTTTCTTTCTCGTGGAAATAGAATACATTCTTCCTTTCCCACATTTCACGGAGATAGAATACATTCTTCCTCTCGAAGCAAGAGATAGAATACATTCTTCCTCTATTGTCCTAGATTCTCGGTGGAGATCCACTCTTAGTTTCATCTTTTAAGATTCTCAAAATGGAGATCCCATTTTTAGTCTCTTTCCTTTGGAAGCAGGGACAAAATCCTTCCCTTCCAACACTCTGAGATAGGAGACAAGATCCTCCTTCCTCTCCATCGATAAGAATAGGATACAAAACCTTCCTCTCTTATTTGGTCATTGAGTTTAGGAGATAGGACACAAAACCTTCCTCTCTTATTTGAGGATTCATCCCTTACTGGGAGATAGGAGACAAGATCCTCCTTCCTCTCCCTTTGGCAAGAGATAGGATACAAAACCTTCCTCTCTTGTTCATCCCTTACAGGAGATAGGAGACAAGATCCTCCTTCCTCTCCACTAGCAGAGATGGGATACAAAACCTTCCTCTCTTGTTCATCCCTTACTGGGAGATAGGAGACAAGATCCTCCTTCCTCTCCAGCGGCAAGAGATGGGATACAAAACCTTCCTCTCTTGTTCATCCCTTACAGGAGATAGGAGACAAGATCCTCCTTCCTCTCCCTTTGGCAAGAGATAGGATACAAAACCTTCCTCTCTTGTTCATCCCTTACTGGGAGATAGGAGACAAGATCCTCCTTCCTCTCTACCTTGGAAATAGAATACATTCTTCCTTTCCCACCTCAATCAATCTTATTCGGTTCAATCATTCTCGGTCAAAGAAGGCACCAAGATTCATCTGGGGAATTTGATCCCTAATCCTAAGCAGGATAGTCGACGCCTAACACGCTGCCGGGTTAGTCTTCCCGTGAAAAGGCGAAGCCTACGTATTCAACATCGTAGCATTAAGTCTAAGAGAGTTTCATTCTTTTAGCACAACGTTGTGTGTAGAACGGATTTAGATAATCTACATGCTAGCCCAACTCAAACGGTAGTTGGTAAAGGCTCATCAAACCCGTTGAGGGCTGGGGGTTGGCCAATAACCCTAAAGCCGACGCCAACACGCCCGGTTTAGTCTTTTTCCGATTGAAGAAGACACCAGAGTTTGATTCTGGGGTATTTTATCCCGAAGCCTAAGAAGGGATAAAGCCAACGCCTCACACGCGTTGCCGGTTTAGTCTTTTTCCGATTGAAGAAGACACCAGAGGCCAATTCTGGGGTATTTTATCCCGAAGCCTAAGAAGGGATAAAGTCAACGCCACACGCTGCTGCCGGTTTAGTCTTTTTCCGATTGAAGAAGACACCGAGTTTGATTCGGGTATTTTATCCCAAGCCTAAGAAGGGATAAAGTCAACGCCACACGCTGCTGCCGGTTTAGTCTTTTTCCGATTGAAGAAGACACGAGTTCGATTACGGGGTATTTTATCCCGGCCTAAGAAGGGATAAAGTCAACTTCATACGCTGCTGCCGGTTTAGTCTTTTTCCGATTGAAGAAGACACCGAGTTTGATTCGGGTATTTTATCCCAAGCCTAAGAAGGGATGAGTCTACGCTGCACACGCTGTCGGAGGTCTCTTGCCCGTAAAAGAGTACCGAGCCTATGTATTCAATATCATAGCAACAAGTCTAGAAGAGTTTCATTCTTTTAGCACAACGTCACGTGCGGAATGGATCTAGATAATCCGCACGCTAGCCCAATTCAAACGGTAGTTGGTAAAGGCTAATCAAACCCGTTGATGGCTGAGGGTTTGCCAAAAATCCTATAAGTATTATGGTTAATTATTTCTGACGAAGTAAAAGAATCATAATAAACAATGAAAGGAATAAACCTTATTCATTTGAAGCAGATATAGAAGGAGCTACAACTGTTTAAACATCAAGTTTATGACAAAAGATTTGTTGTTCGAGCTGAGACACTTCATCACTATAAGCCTGGTGGAGTTCTCCCTGCAACTCAGCCCTGAAGGACTCCTCATTGGTATTCAGTGTCTTCGTGGCTGCCTCCTCGAGCTCAACCAGTTTCTGCTTCGATAGTTCGAGTTCCCTAGACGCGGCGGCGAGAGCTTCTTCCTTGTTGGCCTTAGCCAGCTCCAAAATACTCATCTTATCTTCCTCTGCATGGAGCTCTCCTGGCGGTATTATCCTCTCGCTTTTCGCCACAACATCACCGATATGGCTTAGGGAAGAATAGGTCTCAAGAACAACAGCTCCGAGCTGATCGGGCGGCTCTCAGATCCGACCTCGAGCCCGGAAAACACGAGCATCGCGCCATGCCTCTAATCGCGGCGTCGGTCGGCGGCTATGTATGAGGAGGCTCCACCGCCCGCAGTTCTTGTAGTCTCAAGCTTTCTCCAAGTGGGCGAGGTCGTCAAGAATGGCTCGAGCTACCAGATAACCCATATCCCGTATCAAGGCCATCCGGGGATCAAGCAGTGGCCTGAACTGATGAAGAGAAAGCCCGCCATGAAGAACCTTTTCGATCACCGTGTTCACCAAAGAAAAGAATGAGCGTACTTCCAAACAGATAATAAGATGGGATGGATCTTCATCCAACATCAGTGCTCTCGCCAGATCATGGAGACGAGATGTAGGCTCTACACAAAAGAAAAGAGGACTTTAGAATCTTCAATCAAAAAAATTGGTGAAAACATATTTAGTTAGAGGACTCTTACCCGTCTCCCTCAGCGTAGTTTCAGGGACTGGCTCGTTAGCTACTAATAGCCAACTACAATGGAGGAACGTCGATTCCAGCTGATGGTCTGAGCTCGGGAGACTGAATCTAGCACCGGTACATCCCATGACGCTCCACAACCATGCTCGAAGGCCATCCACAAGTCCACCACGAGTCTGGAGCCGTCGGTTCGGGTTCCCAACATAAAGTTGGTCGTAACCGAACTGGCGAGCAAAACGACAGGGAAAATAAGGCTCAATAAAGCATTCCTCCTTTACTCGGAAAATGAGATACCCTGGCCTGATGTTCACTAGCCAGTTGAAACAGCCAATGTCAAGCGAAGTCTGCTGTGTCTTCGGCACCTAGGATTTGTGGTGTGGAGAAAAGTGAAGAAAAAGGGAGAAAAAGCTAGGGCTTTTTTGGCGGCGGCTAGAGAGAGAAAAAGAGAAAGCTTGAAGAGATTCTACAAGAGAGAAGTCAATTTCTCTTGGGTAAAAATCAAAGTTTTTTCTTTGGGACAAGCTTGTGGATTGTACAAGTCGTCGGTGTTCTTTATAGTCAAATCTCCCCTCACCCCCTCCCGTGAAAGTAGGCAATTTTGCCGAACCACGTAAATCTCGTGTCTTTACTGTTTTGCTGTGAATTTACTATTGTTTGTAGGTTCCCTTGATTCAGTCCTAGTACTGTTGAGAGGAAGAGTAGATATCTCACTTTGTTGGGATATTTTACTTTCTATTCTTGTTTCCTTCGTGAAACGAGAATATTCAAAGCCTTCTCTCAGGTGATATCGCTTCCGCGGCGTGCGGGCGACCCCGCATCCCAACAATTTTTATTTTGCACTTAATCGCAAACACTCTCGTATCTCTCCACAACCACTTTCATCATGTTTCACTCCTAATTGTCGCACGCATAAGATAAGAACCGATTTTGATTAACTCTTACAACACCTTCCTCGTGGGATCGATAACTTTTTGTACTATAACTTGATGGTTGTATACTTACAACTTTAGGTTCACATTTATTTACCTATCACCAATTGCCGACTCCACGCCTCGTCGACTCCTCTCGTCGACTCGAAGAAGCGGTACTTCGACACCCCACTCACGATTGGCTTAGGAAGAATAGGTCTCAAGAACAACAGCCCCGATCGGCGCGGTCTCGTGACTGACCTCGAGCCCAAGAAACACGAGCATCGCCATGCCTCTAATCGGCGCTGGCTCCGAAAGCGCCTATGTATGAGGAGGCTCCACTGCCCCAGCTTGTAGTCTCAAGCTTTCTCCAAGTGGGCGAGGTCGTTAAGAATGGCTCGAGCTACCAGATAACCCATATCCCGTATCAAGGCCATCCCGAATCAAGCAAAGGGCTCGAATCGATGAAGAGAAAGCCCGCCATGAAGAACCTTTTCGATCACCGTGTTCACCAAAGAAAAGAATGATGCATTTCCAAACAGATAATAAGATGGGATGGATCTTCATCCAACATCAAGGTTTCGCCAGATCATGGAGACGAGATGTAGGCTCTACACAAAAGAAAAGAGGACTTTAGAATCTTCAATCAAAAAAATTGGTGAAAACATATTTAGTTAGAGGACTCTTACCCGCCTCCCTCGCCGTAGTTTCGGACCTGCTCGTTAGCTACTAATAGCCAACTACAATGGAGGAACGCCGACCACCGATGGTCTCGAGCTCTGAGACCGAATCTAGCACCCGGACATCCCATGACGCCCACAACCATGCTCGAAGGCCATCCACAAGTCCACCACGAAGTCCGAGCCGCCGTTCGGTTCCCAACATAAAGTTGGTCGAACCGAACCGGCGAGCAAAACGACAGGGAAAATAAGGCTCAATAAAGCATTCCTCCTTTACTGGAAAATGAGATACCACGGCACGATGTTCACTAGCCGCTTGAAACAGCCAATGTCAAGCTTAAGTCCTCGTCTTCTGCGCACCTAGGATTTGTGGTGTGGAGAAAAGTGAAGAAAAGGGAGAAAAAGCTAGGGCTTTTGGCGTGACTAGAGAGAGAAAAAGAGAAAGCTTGAAGAGATTCTACAAGAGAGAAGTCAATTTCTCTTGGGTAAAAATCAAAGTTTTTTCTTTGGGACAAGCTTGTGGATTGTACAAGTCGTCGGTGTTCTTTATAGTCAAATCTCCCCTCACCCCCTCCCGTGAAAGTAGGCAATTTTGCCGAACCACGTAAATCTCGTGTCTTTACTGTTTTGCTGTGAATTTACTATTGTTTGTAGGTTCCCTTGATTCAGTCCTAGTATTGTTGAGAGGAAGAGTAGATATCTCACTTTGTTGGGATATTTTACTTTCTATTCTTGTTTCCTTCGTGAAACGAGAATATTCAAAGCCTTCTCTCGTGTGATATCGTCACAAGGCGGCCAATTCCGCATCCCAACAATTTTATTTTGCACTTAATCGCAAACACTCTCGTGATCTCCACAACCACTTTCATCATGTTTCACTCCTAATTGTCGCACGCATAAGATAAGAACCGATTTTGATTAACTCTTACAACACCTTCCTCGTGGGATCGATAACTTTTTGTACTATAACTTGATGGTTGTATACTTACAACTTTAGGTTCACATTTATTTACCTATCACCAATTGCCCGACCCACGCCTCAGTCGACTCCTCTCGAAGTCGACTCGAAAGGCGGTACTTCTCGACACCCCACTCAGCGACTCGCAAGGCGACTGTTGCCTTGAGTCCCCCGCTGATAGGTCATCACCATCACATTAAATGCATGATCATTGTCATTATTACTCCATCCCAAAGTCTTTAAGGCACATCGGACCACGCCGACGCCGCACACCAGCCGTCAAATCCCATTAAATGCCGACACAACTCCATCCACTCATTTGGCGATACTTGTAAAGGCAAATCTGACTCAGCCGTCGACTCATGCCTGATCGAAGTGACCCCCATCCACTCGACAGCCGACACCAGAATCAAATACTCACCGGCCACCGGCCTCTACTGGCGACCAGATATCCCCCACATTTTTCCTATAAAAGGCGAAACTATTCCCCATACCAAGGTAAGCTAATTTCAAACAAGAACTCTACCTTCTTCAACTCTCAATACTTTAGAACTCTAGCAGTTCATTTTTACTCCTCCACATAAGCACTAGCTAACTTGATCGTTAGAGGAACCACTGAGAAAATAAACCCTACCCTCTTACGAGTTTTTACTTATGCAGGACAGGACAGCCCCTCTCAAAACCAGATATTCGGAGAAAGTTAGCGGATCCCTATCATCTTCAAACTCATAATCAATTGACTGTGTGATTTAAACAATCAACAATTGCTTTGATCAAATTACAACCATCTCACAGTACAAGATAAAATATCAAACAAAGCACGATAAATCCAAATATCGACATACACATTATCCTCCTCTTTTCCTCTACAAGCTTTCCCTGTAATTGTGCACGCATCAATTTCTCAACTTCTTTCAAACAAGAACCAGCTTCATGTTGAGACAATGTAATCTTTTCTTTAAGCTTGCTAATGTGCTCATGACATCCCATTAGCTAATTGTCGCACCTTTCAAGCAACTCACCTTCCTAAATTCATTAATCTCACCTCTTAGAAGTGGAAACAATTGACTATTAACACTATACAAGGGCTTGTCAACCCACTCCCAAGTTCCACAACACCAGCCTAACATTAAGCATAAATCAAAAGCAAATCAAAATAAAGAGAGATACACAAAGTCAAAATAACTTCAGAAAAATATTATCATAAAGAATAATAAACTTACATGATGATTCGCGACATTTGTAGAACCTCCTTTCTAAATTTTCATCAGTCATGGAAGTGTAATATTAGCACTCCAAACCACGACTACAAAACTTCACTTAGGATATCTTTGCTAGATCATTCCACCTTCAGTATAGATTTCATCCCATTGAGCCCTTATTTGCTTCTTCCAACCCTCATGCTTGAAATTGATCTTGGCGAGAACTTGAGGATGAAGAATCCATCTTGATTTGATTGACCTTACCAATTTAATCCTAGCTTGATGAGGAAGAAGAAAAACTCCCAATTTGAACCCTAAATTTTGAGCCACAATGGACAAAACCCTCTTTCGGCTCAATTTTATGATTCCAACTACCTCCAAGTTGACCACATGGGACTCGTGAGTTGCCACATGACTTATTTGACAAGAAAATTGGCTCCAACCAAAAATAGGTGTAATTGTCACCGTAGTGCACAAAATATACCATATCATGGCGGAGTAATAATATATCGTGGTTGGTACTTAGGGTCAAAAAATATATCAATCTGTAATTTTGCCGTTAAATAACTCATCAAAATTTCACTTCTTTTAGATCGTTATGTCGAGTTACCCTCAATTAATACACGTAGGAAAATTAAAAGCATATTTATTATGTGTCCACCTCGTATCCCAACCAGATCACATTTTAGGTCAAAAAGAATTATTCATAGGGGAATGACTTAGGTTTTGTGTGGCTTTTTAATTTGTTTCAGGTTTATATTTAGTTACTTGGGAAAATTGTGTCAAGGCCCCAAAGTCAAAACTTCATGTCTTTGACCCTCAACCTTTTCCCATGTGATTCGACCCAAAAGCATCCCAAAATGCGCACCCCTTTTTTAGTCATGAGTGCATGCCAACTAAGCATGGAGAGAGAAAAAGAAACAAACACCCCAAAATACCCTTGTCTCCTCCATTCTTTTTTAGATCGATGCCATGACTCCTTTCTCCTCTCTCCTAAACCATCTCCTTCCTCCTCTCCCCATCTTTCTTTTTTTTTCTCTAAGACACTGACATCCTCCCTCCACCACCGCCGATCTTGAGTGTACACTCCGACCATATTTTTCGACACTAAAGGCGAAGAGATGGCAAAGAACACAACGGATGAGGCGGAGAGCCCATTTTGAAGTTAGTTGGCGATGGCGGGCCTCTTCCGGCGTCATTGGAAGGGGCCCACAAGCAAATTAGCGTAGATCCCTATCATCTTCAAACTCATAATCAATTGATTGTGTGATTTAAACAATCAACAATTGCTTTGATCAAATTACAACCATCTCACGGTACAAGATAAAATATCAAACAAAGCACGATAAATCCAAATATCGACATACACATTATCCTCCTCTTTTCCTCTACAAGCTTTCCACTGTAATTGTGCGCATCAATTTCTCAACTTCTTTCAAACAAGAACCACTTCATGTTGAGACAATGTAATCTTTTCTTTAAGCTTGCTAATGTGCTCATGACATCCCATTAGCTAATTGTCGCACCTTTCAAGCAACTCACCTTCCTAAATTCATTAATCTCACCTCTTAGAAGTGGAAACAATTGACTATTAACACTATACAAGGGCTTGTCAACCCACTCCCAAGTTCCACAACACCAGCCTAACATTAAGCATAAATCAAAAGCAAATCAAAATAAAGAGATACACAAAGTCAAAATAACTTCAGAAAAATATTATCATAAAGAATAATAAACTTACATGATGATTCGACATTTGTAGAACCTCCTTTCTAAATTTTCATCAGTCATGGAAGTGTAATATTAGCACTCCAAACCACAGCTACAAAACTTCACAGGATATCTTTGCTAGATCATTCCACCTTAATTATAGATTTCATCCCATTGAGCCCTTATTTGCTTCTTCCAACCCTCATGCTTGAAATTGATCTTGGCGAGAACTTGAGGATGAAGAATCCATCTTGATTTGATTGACCTTACCAATTTAATCCTAGCTTGATGAGGAAGAAGAAAAAAACTCCCAATTTGAACCCTAAATTTTGAGCCACAATGGACAAAACCCTCTTTCGGCTCAATTTTATGATTCCAACTACCTCCAAGTCGTGACCACTGGACTCTTGAGTTGCCACATGACTTATTTGACAAGAAAATTGGCTCCAACCAAAAATAGGTGTAATTGTCACCGTAGTGCACAAAATATACCATATCATGGAGTAATAATAATATATCGTAGTTGGTACTTAGGGTCAAAAAATATATCAATCTGTAATTTTGCCGTTAAATAACTCATCAAAATTTCACTTCTTTTAGATCGTTATGTCGAGTTACCCTCAATTAATACACGTAGGAAAATTAAAAGCATATTTATTATGTGTCCACCTCGGTATCCCAATGGTCTTTTCAGGTCAAAAAGAATTATTCATAGGGGAATGACTTAGGTTTTTGTGTGGCTTTTTAATTTGTTTCGGTTTATATTTAGTTACTTGGGAAAATTGTGTCAGCCCCAAAGTCCAAAACTTCATGTCTTTGCGACCCTCTCACCTTTTCCCATGTGATTGACCCCAAAAACATAAAATGCTGCTTTAGTCGTGAGTCATGTCCAGTAAGCATGGAGAGAAAAACAAAACACCCAAAATACCCTTGTCTCCTCCATTCTTTTTTAGATCGATGCCGTGACTCCTTTCTCCTCTCTCCTAAACCATCTCCTTCCTCCTCTCCCCATCTTTCTTTTTTTTCTCTAAGACACCGACATCCTCCCTCCACCACCGCCGATCTTGAGTGTACCTCCGATATTTTGACCCAAAGGCGAAGAGATGGCAAAGAACCTGGATGGTGAGAGCCATTGAAGTTCGTTGGCGATGACGGGCCTCTTCGCGCGTCGCTGGAAGGGGCCCACAAGCAAATTAGCGGGCTCTTAGACCCCTCCGGTGCCACCGCCGATCTTGAGTACACACTCCGGCCATATTTTTCGACACTAAAGGCGAAGAGATGGCAAAGAACAGCGGATGAAGGCGAGAAACCGGTTCAGTTAGTTGGCAAAGAACCCGGTTCATGTTAAGTCTATTTTGATTCATGTTAAGTCTATTTTGGTTCATGTTAAGCCTAACTTGGTTCATGTTAAGTCTATTTTGGTTCATGTTAAGTCTAACTTAGTTCATGTTAAGTCTATTTTGGTTCATGTTAAGTCTATTTTGGTTCATGTTAAGTGCAACATGGTTCATGTTAAGTCTATTTCAACTTAATTTTAAGTCTAATTTCATGTTAAATTCAATTTAATTCATGTTAAGTCTAATTTAATTCAATTAAAGGCCAAAATGCCCTTATCTCCTCTATATGTTTTCATGTTAAGTCTAAAAATTAGACTTGACATGAAACATGTTAAGTCTATTTCAACTTAATTTTAGGTCTAATTTCATGTTAAATTCAATTTAATTCATGTTAAGTCTAATTTAATTCAATTAAAGGCCAAAATGCCCTTATCTCCTCTATATTTTTCATGTTAAGTCTAAAAATAAAACTTAACATGAACCGATTGCACTTAACATGAACCAAGTTAGACTTAACATGAACCAAAATAGACTTAACATGAAACAAGTTTGAATTAACATGAATCAAGTTGGATTTAACATGAATAAAAATAGATTTAACATGAACCAAGTTAGACTTAACATAAACCAAAATAGACTTAACATGAACCAAAATAGACTTAACATGAACCGGGTTGCACTTAACATGAACCAAGATGGACTTAACATGATCCAAGTTTGACTTAAGATGAACCAAAATGGACTTAACATGAACCAAGTTTGAATTAACATGAACCAAATTGGATTTAACATGAATAAAAATAGATTTAACATGAACCAAGTTAGACTTAACCTGAACCAAAATGGACTTAACATGAACCAATTTTGAATTAACATGAACCAAGTTGGATTTAACATGAACCAAATTTGACTTAACATAAACTAAAATAGACTTAACGTGAACGAAATAGACTTAACATGAACCAAAATAGACTTAACATGAACCGGGTTGCACTTAACATGAACCAAGATGGACTTAACATGATCCAAGTTAGACTTAAGATGAACCAAAATGGACTTAACATGAATCAATTTTAAATTAACATGAACCAAGTTGGATTTAACATGAATAAAAATAGATTTAACATGAACCAAGTTAGACTTAATATCAACAAAAATAGACTTAACATGAACCAAAATAGACTTAACATGAACCAAGTTAGACTTAACATGAAGCAAAATAGACTTAACATGAACCAGATTAGACTTAACATGAACCGAGTTAGACTTAACATGAACCAGTTAGACTTAACATGAACCAAGTTAGACTTAACATGAACCGAGTTAGACTTAACATGATCGAGTTAGACTTAACATGAACCGAGTTAGACTTAACATGAACCAAGTTAGACTTAACATGAACCGAGTTAGACTTAACACCATCCCTATTGTTAAGTCCAGCCATTCGTGTTAGGTCTAATTTGGTTCGTGTTAGTCCAGCCATTCGTGTTAGGTCTAATTTGGTTCGTTAAGTCCACTTTCAACATTGAATTTCTACTTAACGAACCCGCCATTCATGTTAATGCTTCTGGACTCTTCCTGGGTGGTGCTAGAACTTGCTGCCGGGCGAGGAGGAAGAGGAGTAGGGAAGGAATGGAGGGGAGATGAAGTGCTGACCGCATAATAATATTCCGGCGGAAGGAGTAGTGGTTGTTTACTACCGTGGAGGGAGGAACATGTGGTGGAGGCGGTGGAGGAGACACGAGAGTAGTGTCAAGTGATGGTGATGGAGGAGGAGGACGCAGCGGTCGGGTCCGACTTAAGATGGAGAAGGGCTAGGCTTGACCACCTGAGAGGAGATAGGTGATGGAGGAGGATGGAGAGGAGGAGAGGAGATGGAAGAGGATGGAGAGGAGGAGAGGAGATGGTTATGACTAGAAGAGATGAGAAGAGGGAAATACAGAGCATGATCAGAAAAAAGAATGGAGAAGACAAGAGTATTTTGGGTCTTTGTTTTTTTCTCTCTCCATACTTTGGATGGCATCGCACTCATGACCAAAAGGTGCAAGTATTTTGGGATGCTTTTGAAATTTGAATCACATGGGAAAAAGGTTGAGGGGAAAGACACGAAGTTTGGACTTGGGCCTCGACACAATTTTCCCTAGTTACTTTGTTTCTTTCACTATTGTAGGGTCGAAGATCCATTAATCCTACCGGAACTATGCCAATCCTCAGCTAATCAATCCCAAAATGCCCCTCAATTCGTCCTTTCAACTCAATTTAGATAATTGTTGTCTGTTTTCCCTTTTAAATTATTCGGTGTTGTAGTTAAAAATTTACCATGACAAATAAACATTGAGAAAAAGCCGCTCACAATTTTTTTCCTAGAAAAAATTATGAAACTATGACATTACCAAAATTTATTAACTTTTCACTTTTTGTCTTAATTTAAGTTTCTTTTTGAGGAAATTAATATGGAAAATGTTTTAACTTTAATTTTGATTGATTTCTATTATTTTTTTTTTGTCTTAGATCTTTGGCAACTATTATTTGCTTGGGATATCATTCTTAACGTGGGCGATGAAGGATGCCACTAGCGGTGGAGAGTGAAACAGGATTTTGAGATAATACAAATGTTTATTATGGTAAATTGAGTTATCAATGTATAATGCTAATATTTATTATTGTTGATGTCATGTGAAGAATATAAGAGAAAAAAGTGAGGTATATTTTTATTGTTGAATTCTCAATTATTGTTATTTTTAGTTTTGAAAATTAAAGGTGAGATTTTCGTCTTTCTTCTCTTAAACTTTCAACTTTGATCTTTTCCTCTTTTGTTAAAATATTTAAGGGCAAAATTAGTTATATTCATTTTCTTCAATTTACAATTTGTATTCTTACTTTTCTTAAACTTTGAGGTTTGGATATTTCAATATCTAAGCAACTTAAATGTCTAAACAATCATTTTTTATTCAGGTCATTTTTAAAGTTTAAAGATTT